>JAAIXI010000242.1:780167-1169810 GCA_013403645.1 Heliconius nattereri | reverse complement strand
GATCATCAAAATCGGTTGGCGCGACATTGAGTTATTCGTCTATTTGTCGCGCACATACCTAATGCAAATTTAAGACTTATGTGATTTTCTCATAGATACCATTGTCAGACATGGACCAAAAAAAAATGGGACCATTCGGGAAGCTTCACCTTTCAAATAAAAAAAATATCAAAATCGGTTCACCCAGTGATAAATAATAAAACCACCCAATAAATAAAAAAAAACTGTCGAATTGATAATCTCCTTTTCTTACAAAAGTCGGTTAAAAATAATTAATATTAAAATTATGATATATTGCATTTAGCGCGAGTGACTTAAGCTAGTGGTGGTGAGCAAGGCATGTGACTGCAAATGCGTCAGATTGTGGGTTCGATTCCTACACGTGAAAATATTAACGAAAGATATCTTCGCTCTGATGTCTTTTCTTAACACTAGGTTCGCTATATGTGAATATACAGAGTATAAAGACAAAAAAGACTAGAATAAAAACTTATGCAATGAATTACTTATTCCAATAACATAACATGTAATTTCCAGAGTACCTGCTGTGTTTCCTGGAAAATGTATCTGCGTTCTATAAAATACCTTCATAAATATAATTGTATAAATATTGAAAGCTATATACGTGCCAATTATATTTATATTGAAGCATTTATTATATGCTTGTGTAATAAAAAATGGTTCGCAGACACTAACATTGAGAAGCAAGAAATATTCTACTGGTATTTTATAATGCAAGAGCCGTTCGAATTTAATAAATTAAATGTCTAGAACTTGCAAGTATGTATTGTTAATAATAATAATATCTTCAAGTTCTAAATCGCTAATCGCTATTGGGAGCGTTTATTAACAAGTAACGTAAAACAATGATTTTTAAAATTTTTGTATGTTTGTCAGTGCGTTTGTTCACGTTAATCTTGGAATCGGCTGCACCGATCAAGAGCAGTTATCACTATTGCATTTTGGCAAGCTGCCCTTAACATTTAGTGTTTTATTTTACTTAAAACAGTTCGAGCGGATCACTAGTTAAATAATAAAAGCAGTTAAATAATAAAAGTTTACCCTACAGACAGTGAGAGGTGGTGTGGCTGTAGAGGCAGTGACTTTTGACAAGAGGAACCATCAGTTAATAATTTTTCTTCGGACATTTTTCTGAACACTTTCTGATATATGATTAATATAATGACGTTTGTAATTTATGTGTGTTTTATTTATCACTACAATATTCTATAAACACGTATTATAATTAAATATTATAAACTGACAGAAATGATATTTTTTCAAAAAAAATCTTGCATTAATAAAATAAACCACGTAATAAAAAAAAGTACTAACAATCATTGAATATATTTCTCATTTTTATTTCATATTTACTTCTCATAAACCTACTTATAAACGCGGCAACTGTAAAATTTTATTTGTTTTATTTAGTTATTCATATTTTAATAAATGGAAAGTATCAATTATTATTTTAAATCAATCACTGCCTATATAAAATATATCCAACAGGTTTATAATATCATAGAGTAGAATAAATCATGTGAATCCTACACTAAACATAGGGCTGTGGTTAGAAGGAATGCAGCGCTGCCGGCGGCCCGGCGCCGCCACCCTCCTCTCGTTTCACGTTTCTGAGAAAGGGAATTTTCAATCATTTCTCTACTCTCTATCAACTGTCATTCAATGCAATATCAAAAAATTATCAACTTCACGCTGTATCACGCATGCAGCAGAATAGGCAGAGGGAACCTGGAATTAAGACACACTGTTCCCCACTTTCTGCCGATTTTTTTAAAGTATTGCGTGATGAGTGGCGGAACTTAACGCCGGGCTTCTGCCTAAAAGCCAGAGCGAAGAAATGAAAATATTTATAAATAATAATTCATTCCCTTGAGTGATCGAACCCATACATAACCGTCGCGTTACAGTACCGCCTTTGTGCATCTGCGAACGTACGTACGTACGTCCTATTAGTATATTATATATATACAACTCATATAGACATTGTGGCTCATATTACATACGTATGATATTTTATTATTTTAAATAGATTAGGTTACTTTGGAAGGGGGGAACGCAGGGGAACAAAGTGTCACTGTAAACTCGACTGGTTATGGGTACGATCCCCACTCGAGGAAATGAAGTATTTATTTAAATATAGATATATTTACATTTCTTCGCTCGCTGTTGCCGAGGCTAAGGGTTCCTTTACTCAACAGATAATTCCATCAGAATTCGGCGAAAATGGGGAGCGAAGTGTTTCTGTCTAAAAAAGAGGAGATGGAAAAGAAATTAATACATGTGGAACTTAACGCTGCGTTTGCCTCGAACCCTTGTGCCCCTGCATCACGATTGGATTCATTTATTGATAAAAATAATTAATAATATTACACAATTAAATTTAACCGTTTGAACATTACTAATCTGCATTAAAAAATAATCCTCCCATTACTTTAAAAATTACTTATAATTACCGAGAAACTTAAGAAAAAAAGAGTAAATAAAAAATGATATTTAAATGTTATCATAAACTTTGTATACTCTATAATATATACAGCGTCTTTCCGTATTAAACTAGTAATAAATGCTTAATAAAGATTCCTAGAAGCCTTCTTACGAGAACACGTAATACACATTTCGTCATATCAAGATACTCGTAGAAGTTAAAGATGTAATCTATATAGAATAGGTAATTTAGAATTTTGAAGTATGTAAAGCTTAAACGTATTTTAAAATAAAAACAACCTAGTATTTTATGTTTTAATATTTTTTCTTTATAGCACATTTTATTTAGATTAATTTAATATTTTTGAATCACTTTTAACCTTCAAAAATAAACACTAAACGCAAAACATAATAAAAATTGCATTTTTCATACAAATTCATTGAAACGTAAGGTTTGTGAGTAATAAATCTTGTACTCATAACTGGCTGTCGGCGGCTGGGATTGAAATATGAAGAGTGACTTGATACTAAGGGCAAGGCCACGGGTTCGATGACCGGCTATTTAAGGACGGTATCTCGTTCACTCGAGTCGGAGAGCTCGTAGTAGAGTAACGAGTGAGCGATTATTCTTGTCGATTATTAATTACATTTGTGTAGTAAATTTTTATTTAGTTTCATGCTGTACCAGGGAAAGACAGAGAGAACCTGGGAACTAAGTGTTAGGGTGTCTCAGTTTCCGCTTAACTCTGGAGGTCTTGGCTGTTGGGTAGCGTAATTCAACTCCGCGTTTTAGTTTCGTAGTTGAAAGTGAGGAAATTAAAAAAATATTTTAGTTTCCCGAGTGGGAATCGACGTCTCACGCTTGTATCCTTGCTTGGTAATGATAGGCATTATTAAATGTTTCTTGACATTTTATGAATTTCCTGCAAAGCCAGGCAAGGCAAGAGTACCTAGGAACACTATAATATTCAGTTTCTCTCCGAAATAGTAGACATAGCGTGCTTGGTGAAGGAAGGTACGTAGAGTTTAGTATTGTCAAAAGGGAAAAATGAAAATAATTCGTCCCCTCGCCTGGAGATCAACCCTCAACCATTGCTTACAATCACATGCTGTCTTATTTCGACGACAACGGCCTAGACTGCCTAAAGTAGATATTTAAATGTAATATTTGATTGTATTGAATGTGTTTATAATTTGTACAAGTTAGTTGTATTTAAAAGTAAAGTAAATGTAGAGAATCGGTTGCAACATTTAAGATTTAAATCGTGCAATGAATGCAATACAAAAGTCATTTCAATTCATTTCGGTAACACAAATAAACACCGCGAATTATAAAGTTGTTTAAGTATATTATTTTTGTATATAGGTGTGTCTAAAACACATATACGTACAAACGTATACTTATACATAATTTGGGTTACAAAAGGTGTTAATTGCGTGTTGAGTGGCGGAACTTAACGCTTTACTTCGAAACCAGAGCGAAGAAATGAAAATTAAAATTTAACATTTAATTTCCTGAACTGGGAATCGAACCCAACCTGTTATCAGAGTCCCACGCTGTTGCATCTGTGCCTTGACGGGCTCATATATACTTAATTTCTAGAAGGCAGGTATATAGAATATAATTCTATATACATCGAGATAGATAGGTAGATAATGCGAATGTTCTATATAGAAATATAGATAATATAAAGTGTATTGTAGCAATGTCTAAGTTTTTATTAAGTATAGACATTGAAAGCTAAATTATGAGCTTGAAAGTGTTAACGGTTGATCATAAATAAAATAAATGTAACAACATAACGACTTTTAACTACTGGTGTTGCCTTCTAAATAAATAATTATTCACTTTACATAGATTTATGATATTAGTGTCTAAGGCAGTTAAGTTCACTTCTTATAATTGCTTTTGTAAATAAAAAAAATCAGCTTCACGCTGTATCCCGCACACAGCAGGGTAGGTAGAGGGATCCTAGTGTTAAGACACTCCGTTCCCCTTTTGTACCAGTCGTTGGTAGCACCGCGCAGGGGTACGGCGCAGGCGCAGGCGCAGGGGCACAAGTGTGAGACTGTGAGCGTGGGCGAGCGAGATGGGAGTTATGCGAGAAAATTAAAATATTAAATATTTATTTTTTCTCGAGTAGGAATCGAACCCACAAACAGCTCTTACAGTCTCATGTTTGTGTTCTTGTATATTAGTATAGATATAATATGTATATAATAAATAAATAATTATTTCATACCACATAAGACGATGCGATGGCGTGATGCGGAAGACATCTGTTCCCACACGGTCACACCTCATCGTTAGTACCTACTTGGAAGCAGTGGGAAACAGAAGCTTGACTCTACTTAACCGTTGAGTTGTTGAAACGAGTTTAAGATTTCAATAGTTCAAATAATGATTATATCTTTTTAAGTACTTTTCCACAGAGAGGTCCATTTTTGAGATTACCTTTCTTATGTTTTATTTACAGTGTCATACTTGGTTTTCTGGTCATTTTAATGCGATGTTTAGCCAAAATTTTATAGCAAATTATTTCTTTGGACATAATATATAATTATAATATTTATTATATTTCTTAAGATGATTAAAAAATAAATTTAATAAGACGAATAAATAAATTATAATTAATGATAGGAAATCAATAAATCGTAATTAGTTAAATAAATAGTAAAGCACTGGTAACAAGACAAAGCTGTGGGAAACTGAGTGTCTTAACACTAAATCCACCCCGATATACGTGGGTATGATACATATATGGTGCACAGGCAAAGCTAAGAAAAAGAAAGATCTGTTATAAATTTTAAAAATGGTTCATAAATAGGTATTTCAATAATATATATTTATTAGATATATGTATATCATAAACTTGAATATTTCCCTTTGTCCTTCACTATGTTATGTACTTTACTAACAGGTAATTTTACAACATAATACGATCAAGGTAAATAAGTAGTTTATGTATTTCTAAGTAAGAATAACATTAGGTAGACTTGGACGATGACTGAATTATAATACCCACTAGGAACATTATATAATTATGATATTAGGCGAGTTGTATTGTAGAGGCACAAGCGTCAGATTGCGGGTTCGATTACCATTCGAGGAAATTAATTATTTAATATTATAATTTATTCGCTCTGGTGTCGAGACAAGTCGCGAATTTGAGTTCCGCCTATCAACTCAACGCAATGTCTCCAGAAATTGGTGGAAAGTTAGGAAGGGAGTGTTCCTCACAGGCAGATACATACTGCTTGCATTTATCCAGGGACAGAGTACCAACTTGGGAACCCACCCGGTGTCGCTGTAAAAGCCAGTAGGGCTAACAGCATTAACCTCAAGTTCGAACAAAAAAGGAGGGGAGTGTCTTAACTAAGCTCCTGCTGCTGCTACATGCAGAATAAAAATAATATAATTACGCAATTATTCCTTCAACAATGTCATTTGGGTATCACTAGCTATTATTAATGCATCAAATATTTTCCAAGGAACATAGTAACCATAATTTTTATAAAAGAACAATTCTAAATATTATTATTCCTATAAAAAAAAATAAAAATATATGTAAGTATTTTGTAAATAATACTAATTTTAAACCTCTATTTACCTTATAAGTTTTAGTAGGTTGTAATTATGAAATTAGATATCATTTTCTAAATTACAATATCTTAATCTATAAGGAAATGCCTGTCACAATTTAATAATAAAGTAGCTGCTGCAATACTGGTTTTTTTTTTACTGGATTTTATTTATCAGTATAATTTAATAAATAATTTAGTTTAATTTTTGTTTTTATATTTTTTTTTCAGTTTCACGCTAAATTCAGGGTAGGCATAGGTAACCTACTGCTAAGAAACTCCTTTCTCCACTTACCGCCGGATTTTCGTGTCATTGCGTTTTAAGTGGCGAAGCTCAACGTACACCTTTTTGCCTTGTTACCAGATCGAAGAAGTGAAAATATTAATAAACAATAATTTATTTCTTCGATTTTTTTAACATTGACACGCTTGTGCCACTGCACCAAAACGGCCTATTTTCTCCTCAACCTCCTCTTGTTTATAATTTGTAAAAAAAAATAATCTAAATAATGGTTAACCTACAAAGTTAACACGTCATACATTTGAAAGCAAGCAAAAATATCTGTCGTCGAGCAATTTGAAACGATCATGTAACTTCCCCTCTAATTGCTGTAGCTAGCATAAATTGGAATAATAAGTTAATACATATGTAAGGGAATTTTTTTTATGAATAATTTCTTCGCTCTAGTGTTGAGGCAAAGCGCGGCGTTGAGTTCCGCCATTTTTATAATGTTAATTTAATAGTAATAACAGGAAAAAATCGTTAACAGCAGATTTGTATTACTAAACTATTCGAAATAAAATAACAAAAAAAAACCGACTTCTTCAATTTTTCCCGGATCTCATAATCAGAATCTAACCAAACTTTCACCAAACTACCCTTGAAGTTTATCCTTTCCAATGAAACAAGAATCATCGTCTATTGGTCGCGCACATACCTAGAGCAAATTTGAGACTTATGTGATTTTCTCAAGAATACCGCTGTCAGAAATGGATCAAATTAAAATGGGACTACACG
This sequence comes from Heliconius nattereri, assembly GCA_013403645.1. Lineage (NCBI taxonomy): Eukaryota > Metazoa > Arthropoda > Insecta > Lepidoptera > Nymphalidae > Heliconius > Heliconius nattereri. Next base: position 1,162,765 of record JAAIXI010000242.1, on the reverse strand, counting down.
GGGAGAATTATCAAAATCGGTTCACCCAGTCAAAAGTTCTGAGGTAGCAAACGAAAAAAAACAGAATTAATAACATCCTCCTTTTACAGAAGTCGGTTAATAAGTGAAAAGGGGGAGAATCAGGGGGAAATAGTAGCGGCGTTATTTTATGGATATGACGTTTTTTCCGGATGTAACGTAAATGAATATTTGTTTTTGCTTGTATTATGTGTATTCTGTGGGAATAGTTATTATTTTATGAAATGTCACGGCTAGTTGTATGCATATTTTTTGTAACGGGTAGGGTAAAAACCGTACGGGTGCAAGGATGCAAATTGTTAGTTCGATTCCCATGAATAGGAAATGAGATGTTTAATATTTTCATTTCTTCGCTTGGGCGTCCTGTCCAGAATTCGGCTGAAAATGGGGAACGGAGTGTCTGAACACTAGGCTCCCTCAGCCTACCTTGCTACATAAAAACAAGGCATATCCAATTAATCCCAATAATTATTATAAAGTATACATACGCTCATAGAAGTCGCGTTGACCACATGAAAGTAGTTGGTTATCATTCCGATCAATGCATGCTTCACCAGCAAACCGGTACGATGACATAAAATCTCTTCAAGACTTGTTGCTGGCAGCTGGTTGTTGCAAACCGCCTGACTATGTTTTAGCTGGGAGGTTGACATTGTATATTAACCACAGTTTTCCATATCTGGTTTTCCTGTCTTCAGAAATTTTATTTATTTCGTAAAAACTATCGTTTCCTTATTCTTCAAAATTTAATTTACCATATAAACTAGCAGTCACAAGCGTGATGGTTGTGGGTTTCATTTCCCACTCGGGGGAATTAATTATTATTTATTAATACTTTCTTCACTCTGGTATCAAGGCAAAAAGCGCGGTGTTGAGTTCCGCCACTCAACAAGTACGGATATTCGGTGGAAAATGTAGAACGGAGTGTCTCAACACTAACTTCCTTCTGCCTACCTTACTATATGCCGAATTCAGCGTGGAGCTGAACTATTAAATCATTTAATGACGCTTAAAATGTTTGTTTTATTGTGTGATGTCGTACGTACCAAATTGAAGCCGAGATACTTGACTGGCATCGTAATTCCTTTAATAAGCTTTTTTTACGTCAGTGTAATTAAAAAGAAAAATGTGTTAATGCTACCTTTGTGTTTCATATATTTCGTTGACTTTAACAGTTTACTGACATTTATCGATAATATAATTGATTAATTTACTAATTGATGTCTTTCAATTTTTCATTCGATTTTTATTTTTTCATTCGATTCCTCTGAAGGAAGGAACTTGCTCTGGTAAACAAACTTTCACCCAAAAAATTATCGAGTTGGTGGAAAGCGGAGAACGGAGAACTGCTGCAAGCTTAAAACAGCAACCCAACTTATATTTATTGCATGAGAATATTATTCAAATATAGAAACCCCTTTTCTACAGAATTTACGGATTAGAACGGGCCCACTACAGAATTTTACCTAACAAAAAAATTTGCCCCGGTAACTGTACACGAATATATCTGTTCAAAACTAAAGTCCAGAACCCCCAACCCCGCTGAAAGTATCTCTAGATACGCCAATGAATATATAGATTGAATTACCAAATAAGTCAACAATGTCTATACGTGACTCCGTGGGATTATTCATCTAAATAAATCACCGGGGTGCACTATTGCCTTATAAGGATTGAGGAAGTTAAAATATAAAATAGGTACTTAAGCATTACCTAATACATTTTCAATTTTTCCTCCCATATCATAGAATATGTACTATAGAATGTGTAAATAGTATTCCATTGATAAAGATGAGAGATTTGTATTTTAAAAAGTAAAAATAAAAAAAAAAATTGGGGTGGGCTGAGACTATTCTAGGGTGGGCATGGACCACCCGGTCCCTTATTCCTTCGCCTGTGATTTCGTGTTGAATAGGGAAATCAAAATATTATATTTACGTTAGTAAAGTAGAAGAATCTCTTGATTCTTTTTTCTTCCTTTAAAAAAATAAATATTTTAATAAGAACAGTCAATTTCATCTAGAAATAAATAAAAAATACATAAAGCCTTCAAGCCAACTGTATATTGTAATATATTTTATAGGTAAGTACATTTTAGTACCAACATTAGTTCAATTCACGTTTATTGTAGTGAATGACGTCAGAGAGGCCCGTGGCGGTTACAACGATTACAGTAGTTTACAAAAGCATAAAATAGTACTGCCTCAAAATGGTCGATAAAACTGTGGGAAAATAGAAAATAACGATACTTGAAACGGATTTATTGCAAGCAAATGGAAATTGTAGTTGATGATATGCAGCAGTGACCATTTTTAACTTAAATAATTTAAAATAAATTAAAATATTCATTGACCACGTGCTTGTCGGTAAAGTTTGTTAAAAAAATAATTTCGGAGGTTTTCTCTTTCCCTAAAGAAATTTCCCCTTCCTACATTACATATATTCCTATATTCCCTTGCCTACATTAATTATATTATGTTATGCCTACACGAATCTGTTTTACTTCTTAGTTCTAACTTTGGGCCAAAAAAAACAAGAAAAATGTTTTTGATTACGTTTTTTTTCTTACAACCAAAAGGAATATAATCGAAGGGGATGTGAAGGAATCCACCCTTCATACTAATGCGAGGGCTGCGCCGGCGCAAGATGGCCGCCGCGAAGGTTCAATGCTCCGTGAGTCACCGTCAAGCCTCGTTGTGTCGAATTTTTGTACAGCTTTGTTCTTTTGACGACGAACTTATATTATACGAGAAAAAAACTAGTTTGTTTTTATTAATTTATATTATCTACGGTTGCTCTATAAAGTTTGATAAATTTGGTAAAATATAAATAATAATAAACATTGAAAATGACATTGACGTTTCAAAATTATGTTTTTTTTTCAATATCCTTAACTATTGCTTATAGCTATGTGGGGATGAGACTAAACAGCTTAGGTGTAAGAAAAAGAACAACCCCTGGTACCTAGCAATTACAAAAAAAGTATTTGCTTAAAAGTATATTATACTAACATTTATATCAACCTGTGTTGTTATACATACTAATTCACGCAAGAACTTTTCTGTGACCACATTACAAATAAAATTACATATATCTGAGAGTTTAAAATGAAATCAACAAATGTGGAACAGAAAAATATAATGTATTTTTAATGGTTTTATAACCATAGTGGATTTATTTGCATTATTTTTATTATTCAAACTTAAAATTTTTTTGTGTACTAATATTTATACAATTTTAAAAATTGGTAACTCAAGAAAAAAATCGTTGTAGGCAGACGGCACCTAACCTCAGGTTACGGACGATTTACTACGACAGGATTCGATCTTACGTCCAACATCACGTAATAGTACCTTGAATTCCCCCGCACTTCTTGACTTCTATATTTATACCTCTATGGTACCCTGTCCCCCAGTTTCTCGTTTGTTAACCTGACGGACAGACCCCGTGTCGTGACGGCCTATGAAGGACAAGAAAAAAATGAGATAATCTATTTATGTAGACGTACGTTTTGAATTTGAATTACATATTTAGATATTTAAGCTAGATTGAACCGTTCTTTAGACTATAGAGTGGAATCTTGATAGTAATTAAACAAGCTTCTAGTATATTTTTAAAAAGAAACAACCTTTAAAATATATTTTAAAAAAGTATTTTTGTTTGTTATTATCTACACATATAGTTAAAATTATAAAGAAGATAAACTCAAAAACTTCATAGATTAAAAAAAAATCTTTATCGATGTGTCCGTCAGTCTGAAGACGCTTAACCAACATTGCTGATTCCATCATTTGTTTAGTTTTAGCTAATTAAGACACACTACAAAAATATTACCTTATTTCAGATTATTGTCATACCTATAAGGAAAATCAAAATGTATACTTATAAAGAAACTCTCAATGCTAAAATACTTTTTAGAGTTCCGTATCGCAAAAGAAAGAAACGGAACCCTTATTATCAATTTGTTGCCCGTCAATTCATATGGTAAGATCGAGAAGAGGTGTCAAGCTGATATTAATATATAGAGTCCTAAAGAGAACTTCCCGTGTACCTACAGTTATGATATTTGGCACGAAGTGCTTATAAAACTAATAAATAATGTTTATATTGGTAGTTCATTTCATACAAAATGAACGCCTGCAAATTTAAGTTTGTCAACTTTTACAAATTTTACTTATCCTATAATCCCTATAGGTAGACCTATAATCCTGAAATTGATAGGGAACCCACAGTGGGCGAATCCAAGTCGCACTTGACTGTTTTTTGTTTAAAATATCTTTTGAATTTTTATAGCTCTTAAGACATGAAGAATTAAAAAAAATATATTCGCGAAGGTAGCGTGACGGAATCTATTTGGACAAAGCATTCACTTCGAGGGTTCTGGGAAGTAAGGCGCGCCGCTCGAATTTACGATCATTGTCTGCCCTTATGAATTTCTTATTAAGCTATTTCACCAGGTGTGTTTTATTATACTGACCTTTTTATTACTGGTATTGTATTTTTAAAATAGCAAAATAAAAAATTGTCGCATATAATAATTGCTTTACTTTATTTCTTATACCATGACCTTATCGCTTAAGATGATTTTTTTTTATTATTAAATGCCGTAGACACATTCCTTTTTGCTAATTAATAATTAGTAATTAAAAAATCCTTTTTTTACGTGTTCTCATAGAGCTATTAATTTTTGTATAATTTATTTGCTAAAAAATATTATTAATGTTAGTACCAAACCGGGTTTTGATTGAATACAACCAACGCTAAGATCCGGCAAAGTGATTGATAGATAAGCGTGCCCTCGACGGTTACGTTATGTAAAGTCAAAATTACATGTCAAATTGTCAAAAATTTACATATTTCTTATATTGTAATCGTAGTATACACAATTACGTTTAATGGAAGTTGTCACAGACAAAAAAAAATTTAATATATAAATCTTATGGACTCACCTAAATAATTTTTATAAATATTAAGATGTTTTTATATATAGAAAATAAACAAAATATAGCAATAGGCGGTAAAATTTTATTTTTAGGGTTCTGTATTGTGATATCGTTTTCTAATGAACTTAGTAGAATGTTAATTGAAATTAATTTAAAATACGCAGTCTTCCAATACCTTAGGACAGAAAACAAATCAAAACATTAAGTTAATGCAATCAAAAATACCCCGGTTATTCCGCATATTCATTAAATACTTATATTTGTAGTCCATTTCACACAAAAACTATAATAATGAAAAATTGGTACGGAGCCTCCAGCATGCGTATCCGACTCGCACTTGACGGATTGATATTTGTAATCGTAACAACTTTCATTTAAATAGCATACCCTATTTTATGGTATGGTAAATAACTTTGGGTATTAATGCACATAGTCTATAATTATAAGGGTCAATAAAAGGACGGTGCGGGCAGGGTCGATACCTGAATGGGGAAATTCACACGCATTCAAATTGATATAGAGGCATGTAGATACACGATAGCACATTGTAATACTTAATGGTAATATTAATATTAGAAGAGAATGAAAATAATTTATGCAATTGAAAAATAATGAATTCATTGGATTATTTTTTTCCTTCACGTTGTGTGTGAAATTTTTACTGTTAAATTTTTATGTTTTTCAATAAATTAAGTTTTCAATTTACACTTTACACAGAGTATGCAGAGGAACACTACACTTTTCGCCGAAATCTGATGGCCAGGAGCAAGAGTAGCGCAACTAAACACCGCGCTTTGCCTCGACTTCGACAAGAGCCCAGAATATTAAATATTGCACTTTCTCGAGCGAGAATCGAACCTACAACCACTCGTGCCTCTTTGCAGTCACACGCTTGTGGCCCTGCGCCGCGACTAGTCTCTAGCAAAAAATCTACTAACTTACACGTGAAATTTTAATAACGTGTCAGGCAAAAAGAGTAGGGGATCCGGGTTGCGTGGGGAACTAGTTTTCTACAAGTTTTAACGGACTTTATAATAAATATGTCATCGTTTTTGAAGCTATTCTAGCTTTAGAAGATAACCTTAAATTATAACTATATTTAAATATGCAGTTCATTTTAATCAAATCTCTTATCGAATTTAATAAGTGAGTCATAGCGTCTACTATAGGTAAGCACAACGGTTTTAGAATCGATTCCCATTTGGAGATTATATTTATTTCCTCGTTCTAGTAACAAGATAAAACGCGGCGTTGAGTTTCGCTACACAACACGCATTTTCTCCAAAATTGTACCAAAAGTGGAGAACAGAGAGTCTTTATGTGAGTTTACATATACAGCATGAGGCCAAAAAAAAGAATTATACAAATTCACTATTTAAACGGAGAGAAACAAACCTATGTATTTATACCACTAAATTTCAAAATCGTGGCCTCTGGACAAGGATCGACTTGTACATTTTATATGGTATAAACTTTAGAATTATCCGAGACGAGGAATTTGACGTTATCCACATTTTTTATAATTAAAAAATGATTAGTTTCGGGTGTTTTCGATTATATTTCGGTTGTTATTTGGTCGGTGGACTGTGGAGCGAGAGTCGGCGTGACTGGACGGATTTTGTCTATTTCTTTGTTTGTGGACGAAGAACTCGTAGTGATGGCCAAGCTTTTCGATTGTACTATTAGTTGATACAATAATAAAATTTATATTGTTTTATTTATTGTGCAATATTTATTTATATCTTTTTTGTCAGCTTCACGGTATATCCTACAAATAGCAGGATAAGCAGAGGTAAGTAAATTAATACGATACTCCGTTACCCACCCTTCACCATATTTTCGAGACAACGCGCGTAGTGAAGAGATGAAAGTATTTAAGATTTATTTATTATGACATATATTTGTAAAACGTACGTAGGAGTGAGACTGCCTCAATAATACCTGTTACTTATTAGAGGTTGTGTAACTCAATCAGAAACATAAGCGCTAGTGACATTATATATCTCAAGATTCTATACTGGTTTCAACAATTTATCCATATTCCCAAACTCTCCATTCAATACAGAATAGTCAATGAAAATAATACCATAGTCGATAAAAAGTGTTCTCGGGACTACGGCAAGGCTGCGTAAGACCCTACGCCTGTTACTATAAAACCGGTTTACCACGGCCCTTGAAAGCTTTGAATTTGAAAAATATTAGATCATGGAAATATAGATCTTAATACTAAAACCTCAATTTCTGTAATTGCATATAAGGATTTTGATAACTATAGAATTGTGGTGATTGTATCACGTTCCACGTGCAGATACCATTGTTCGTCTTCGTCTATTTTGCCACGTCCCGACCAGGTAACGGGGATCTTCTCGATCTTACTCTCATCGTATAATGTACAAACGCTCTCAAAGCTTAATGCCTCTATAGGAGAAAATAGCGTAGATACAAACAAACATATAAAACAGCTTCATCAGCTTGATGCTGTATCCCGCACACCGCAGGGTAGGCAGAGGAAACCTAGTGTTAAGACACTCCGTTCCCCACTTTCTGCCGAATTCTGGAGGCATTCCGTGTTGAGTGGCAGAACTCAACGCCGCGCTTTGCCTCGACATATAAATCGGTTTAAGAGTTATTTGTTTTTTACAACTTTACTGGCTCTTACGTTGTCACTGAGCACTAATTGTAATAACCTTTGCTGTATCACAAGGTCACTTTAGTTTTCAATTGAAACAATTTCCTAAAAATGTACGTAAAAAAAACCTTTTAGCGATTAAGATTCTTAAATATAAAACATTAGAATACATTCTATGTTGTAGGTAAAAAAATCTAGTAAATTTTTTTTAGCTTCCCTCCGTATTCTGCATATAGCAGCAGCAAGGTAACCTAGAATTAAGACACTCCTGACACATTTGTGAAAAGTGTCTTAACATTGTATATTTTTGTCTTAGTAGACAGAAATGATAAAAATATGAATATAATAATTCATTCAAACGAAAAGAAAATCAACCCACTACCATCGCGTCACACGCTTCTGATAATGTAAAATAATAAATATAAAATAAAAAAATAATCATAATAATAACGATGTTATTTTAATAATAATTAATTATTTTATAATAATAACAAATAATTTACGATGATGAAACGTTGTCGCATGTGTTGTTACGTGGAAAAGTTATTTTTTGTCCTATATAATATACTTAAGAGCTATAGATATGTGTACGACAGCTTCTCATGGTCTGAAGTAACCTCGAACTACACAATCGTGTGCCATTTCCAACAATGTACATATAAATAATAAAACGCAATAATAAGATGATTTTTTATGCTAGACACTAAACGCACAGTTTGTATATATATATTTTTTTATTTTCTATATTTTTAAAATCATGCTCTATTTATTATAGTCTCTAGCTGCTAATAGCATGAAAGTACCAAAATACGTTAGCTAACAATATTTCCACTCTAGAAACATAATGAAGTCAGTCAAAATAGGTTTTCCAGTCTGCAAGTGACATACTATTATCAAGTAAATACTAGCGACCTAAACGCGGCTTCTCCTGCTTATACTTAATGTTATATTTATTCTGATATATAAAATATATTACTGTAATGTTTTATCTAAATCCGTGCAGTAGTTTTTCGTGAAAATGGAACAAACATTCATGCTCACAAACCTTTACATTTATAATATTAGTAATATATAATTATCTGCATTTTTCCACTCTGGCAACAAAATGAACTCAGTCAAAGTAGGTTTTTCCAGTCACAAGTGACATACAATATATTTTTTAAAACCTCCATGAGTCATACCAAGGTCAAAAAGAGGTTGAATTTGCAAACACAATTCGGGTTTGTGAAAAGAAAATTTCCATTAGTTTGTCCGGAAGTTTATATTATGATGAAATCCGTAAATGTAGTGACTAGTATGTCAATTAAACATTATAAAATACAATTGCGAATATAATCTATAATTATTAGAATATAAATAATTATGTACTTTAGTTCATTGATTATGTTTGAAAAAAGATTATTTTACTATTAATTGATTGGTGTGTTTAATAAAATTATAGTGATGTAAATACAATTACAAATTACAATATTTATAACAAATAGCTAAAAGAATTAATGTCAATTAATAACTTACATTGATGAAATAGACAGAAGTAATTTGAAATTCAGCTATTATTACAAATGCAATTCAACAAAATAAAATATAAAATTAATATTTTGAACGGCAAACACTCAATATAAGCATATTTTATCTATCATTTTTAACACAAATAATATATACACATATTTATTTAATCTGTATTTTCAAACTGCCACTAGCGTTTTACGTTACATTATCTCTACCTACCCTAAAGATCCAGCGTGAAGAATTGAATTCATTAATTTACGACATACTCATCTATAAAAAAAGCCCTCAAACTAATTCCCTATAATTATAATATCAATCAAAACAACAGTACAACGAACCTAAATAAAGTATTAATTTAAGTTAGATTGAACCCGCATCGCGGCACGTGGCTGCTGCGGGTGTACTCACTTTACACCAGTTAGTTATCAGCTAGAGTCCCCCGTGTCATTAGGGCAAGTGCCCCCATCGTTCTAGATTTTCACACGCCATATTTATATTTATATTTACCGTTTGCTTTCGTACAATGTATTTTGTAGAGCGTTTTATTATGATTTTATGTTGTTATTTCAAAGGAAATCGTTATTTTTGTGATTTGAATTTGGAATTATATTTTTTGATATTACTGCCTCGCGCTAGCAACTTTGTTTGAGTGGATCTTAAGAAGTAAAATTGAAAATTCCTTATTTTCCCATTGTAGGAGAAATTTCGACAAACCCTCTTTTAGAATGTTCATTTCATTTCAGTCTTCGATTAAGGCGTTCCGAGAGTGCCAGTTGAGCACCAATCACTTCACCAATGACGTTGTATGGAGAGCACACGACGTAGATTTATCTCCTACACTTGCTAGAAAACATGAAATTTGGCATATATGTACGCGTTGTCTGTCTGTCACTCAATAACGTGATAATTTTATATTAATTTTATATATATCTATAGATTATATAAAAATATTTTCTAAAACAGCAATATTTGAATTTTTTCATTTTATTACTAAACGTACTTTACATTTTCAGGTTTCACTTGTACGTCCTATATAGAAGTTGAAAAAATGAACAAAATGCCATTTATATATAAATTTACGTAAGTCACTAGAATTAAATATATTTTTTATTGAATATTTAGGTTACTGTAAAATAGTAAAGTCGTGACGGAAAATCTGTCTAATTAAATCCTACACATTCGTTTATTTTATTATGTAAACCTCAAGCTTGCCTCATTACTAGCCGCGTATTAAGCTCCACTTTTAAATAGATTTGTACCAGATATGATGAAAAGTGATAATTTTTTTTATGAAACATTTTGAAAAAAAATGTCTTCCTTATGAAATAACTCAGCCTATATTACCTTATAGAAAGAAAAAGTAAGAATCAGGTGTCTATTTATAGTTTATTTAAAAATTGCGCAAGTCTCTCCAAGTTCAAGTACATCCAGTGTCAAGCTGAAAAAAATTAAAATAGGTATCACATATATAACTAGTAATAATGTAATATAAGTATAGTAGGTAAGTAAACAATCTAGCGTAATCAACGAACTAAACTTTGCGAGCATTGCCCCTTATATTTAACACCTATGTGTGTATTTAGAGACGTTAGGAATGATTTACATTTTTCATGTCATCTTTTTCCTGTTCTATTTCATATACTAAAAATAAATTTAAGCACACAAAAAATATGAAATATTTATAAGATTTTTGCCCAACAATATAATTGTGATTTTTATAGTTAAACAAGAGTAAAAAAATATTTATTTTATTATTAAAAAAAATTGTTAATTATAAAATGTTGATAAATTCAAGTCATTTTCATTGTTTCAAAAAAAAAGAAACAAAAATAATATTTCATAATAACTAAGAAGATTTCTTTGTTTTTCCATTAACTTTATACGTAATTTAAAAACATGACAGTAATTCTAAACATTGCTTTTTCCAAACAGTCAAAAATGCCTGAGGCTATATTACAATCTGTTTCCGGTCACCGACTCTGCCATTATTGGTCGATTTTCACTCGTCACAATTACAACATATCTTCCGAATTGTTCTGTTGAAAAGTGAGTTGATTTTAAATGTCTTAATTATTTCTTTTGAAATACAGTAAAAACCGATAAAAATTAAACATTTAATTAACTTAATACGATTGCTAGAGTGTCGTTCTAAATTAGTATTATTTTAAGAGTTGCTTAAAATTACAGATTTTACAGTATACCTACCGTACTGGTGGTACCAGTATACCTACTAGTATACCTACTATAAGTAAGTATCTATAATACTACCTTAAAATGTCACTGTTGACACATATCTGAGTGAAACCGATGGTGAAGTGTTCATTTCCTCAAGATACAAAGTGGATATATGTATATTCCCAAGATACATTGTAATACCTTAGAGTTGTTTCTTGTTATGGTCAAACAAAGGGCGGTGTTTGATAACATCGTCAAACATGCAATGCCTTTAAATGGGCGGTAAGTAGAGAAATAAATAATATCTTCTCTGTCCATCCCGTAAAATGGTAGAGATGCATGAAAGTACTAAGTAAACACTTTTAATTTGTAAGCTAAAATTTATTGAAGATTTTATTTACAATGTATATTGAAGCCAGCTGTGGGCTGGCAGGGGCAGGGACACAAGGTGTGACTATAGGCGAGACCGGTTGTGCGTTCGATTCCCACTCGAGGAAATCAAATATTTAATATTTTCATTTCTTCGGTCTGGTGTCGAGGCAAAGTTCGGTGTTGAATTCCGCCACTGCACACGCAATACCTCCAGAGTTCGGCGGAAACTGGCAAAAAAAGGAACGGAGTGTCTTAACACTAGATTCCCTGCCTACCCTGCTGTTCGCGGGATATAACATGAAGCTGAATGTGAATGGTTAAATAAATGTAGTATATAGATGCACTTACAACCAGCTAATATTTTCTTTTTAAATTAACACAAAAACAAATCTTAAAATAACATAACAAGGAAAATTGTTTACTTGAAAATAATTACAATGAATATATAAGTAGGTATACCTGCTATTCCGCAATTCAAAGCAGGCTCCGGACAAAACAAGGATGTACTGGTGCGTACGCAATAGATTATCTTCTCTTAAGGTAACATTTACAGCGAATTTAGCCTGTGTTTACTTTTGATTTATTAACGATGGAAATGGTTGGATGCGATTGATGATTGGGAATGTTGGAATTATTTTCTATTTTTACTCTTCATATAACTACATATAGTAATATTATTTTGGTATTAGATCGTATAGAGTTTTTTGTTATGCTTTACTTTATAGTATTTCGGTATTATTACCTCCTGCCTCCAGAATTCGGCCGAAAATGGGAAGTGACTTAAAACTAGGCTCCTGCCTACCCTGCTATAAACTGTATACAGCGTGAAGCTAAAAAAGACAGTTAAAAAAAAGAGGTTAAAAAAAAACAATTTTCCAAATCGTATTGCAACAAACGTTACGGGAAACGTCAAATCATGGATGGACTTCAGAACGGCGCGACCGACCAGAACATGACGAATTACGAACACTCTCTAAAGCCGCTCTCATAATTATTGTGGACGAGGCACTTTTTGTTGGACCGACGACTCCGAAGCTTTGTTGGTACTAATGACGCTAGCCTCCTCCAACCAACCAATCTTAACTATTTCTTTTGTCAGACCAGACCAGAGACCGGAGATCCGAGCAACGACCCTTGATCCCCTTTATTTGTTACATTACTTGAACGTTAATACGAATCGAATGGTCGCTTGATGGGCTCGAATTTCCTTGGCTCGTCCAACAGCTTTCTGCCGTCACGCGAACAAGCGTGATGGATATAATATTATTTATGGATTGGATAATTTTAAAATACGACTAAAGTTTTAGAGGCCATTCGTGGCGTAGACACAAAATGTGACTGTAAACGCGATTGGTTGTGGGTTCGATCCCTGGTCGACGCAATGATGGTTTTTTTTTAAATTTATACTTTAATTTCTGCGATCTGGTCTGAGCAGAGAGCGCTTTGAGTTCCGCCACTCAATACGCAATGGCTCTAACGGAAAAAGGGGAATGGAGCGTCTTAACACAAAATCCTCTTTGCATATCCTGCTGTGTGCGGGATACAGCGTGAAGCTGATTTAATTTGATTTTTAATTTTTAAACAACCCAGCGGAGTGATAGATTAATTGATACCTGAAACACTATAAACCTTAATGAGCTGTTAAAATCGTGTAGAAGTCCATTTAAATGATTTATATCGTAATTAATTAAATAGAATGTGTTGTGTGAGAAACTAGAAATATTATGTTATTTAAGTGATCCACAAATTATGTTTTAGCTTGATTCTTTTATGAGGGCAATCGTGGCTCAGGAACACGAATGTGTGCCAGCTGTGGGTTCGATCCCCACTCGAATAATTATTTATTTAATATATTTTCTATTACAAAGCGTAAAATGGCATCGCGGAAAAAAGGGGAACGGAGTGTTTTAATACTAGGTTCCCTCTGCCTACCCTGTTACATGCAAAAAGAGTGTACGTGTGTAGTTTTCGTTATACTCATACTGCGTAGACGCTACTTTATAGCGACATTTATCATTCTAAGTATATAAGCGAAAGGACAGTTCAACAGTCAGCCTATAATAGTAATAATAAATCATTTTCTAATTATGTGTTAACAGTCACGACATTTTATCGAACGTCTAATATATTCGTTCTTCGTAATTTGCTTAATAATATAATAGAAGTTCAATAATAATACAGTATATATAGGTACTTGCATACTACATTATTATTTATGATAGGCGTAATATAATATTAAAGCTAAGGCTTCGAAGCTTCGGCTTGTGGGTTCGATTGTCACTCTAGGGGTTGAATTATTATTTAATAATATTTTTATTTCTTTACTCTGCCACTAAGGGAAAAAGCCCGGTGTTGAGTTCCGCCACTCAACACGCAATGCCTTGAAATTTCGGGGGGAAGTTGGGAGCGAAGTTTTAACATTAGGTTCCCTCTGCCTACATGCGTGTAGCTGAAAAAAAAATCAAGTGCAATTTAGTCCTGTTTCTAGTTTGACATGTAAAATATTCAAAAAATGACGAATAAAACGCTAGGCTTTAAAAAATATAATAATTTCGTTTTGATATTCTCATGTAACTATGAGCCGGTCGGTGGTTCTCGTGGGCCACCAGGCGTGAAATTAGACAACCATTAGATGCTGACGCAGGTATTATGCTCTCTTAAAATGAAAGTTACCTCTTTTTCTCTCTTTAATAAGATATTCTTTTTTGATATGTTTTATAGTAGAGTTATACAAACAGTATGAGTATATTAACTAAATGTAATTCTGAGCTTTATTTGCAAATGTAACTCATTTGATTTATTTCAGCCGATTTAAAAAAAGGAGGGTATCAATTTGATGTGTATGTATGTGTGTGATATTGTTGGAATGATATAATTGCTTTTGTAACAAGACAAAGCGTGATGTTGATTTCCGCCACTCAACACGCAGTGTCTCGAAAATTAGGCGGTGCGCGGGAAACTTAGTGTTTTATAACACTCGTAGTGTTTTATAACACAACGTTTTCCGCTATAGAAAAATATCGCCCCGTTCCCATTATAGAAAAAACCTAGTGACGAACATACATAACATACATCCTGCTGAATATGGGAAACAGTTAAAAATTAAAGTAAATAAATAAGCTGAATCGAATTTGAAAATTAATCAAAAGGTAAACTTATTTAATAATAATACACAAAAAAATTGACAACATGTAAAAAATATACGTTTAACCGAAAATGTATATCTAAGAACAAATCAGTTCAAAATTTTAAAAAAATAACATGAATAATATAATTGTTAAAAAAATAATCCTTATTATATTCATTTAACCACAGACAATTAATATAATTTAATTTCTAAACGGACAAGCAATTCACGTGTGGGCACAGCCTTACGTTATCTCAATTTAAACGCGATTTAAGTAGAGTCCACACATCCGAACCATTATGTTAAACGAAGCTAACAAAACGTTTCGACACCCGAGCTAATTTTATAAATATCATGTTAATTTTTACAGAGAATTTCGCACGAGGCAACATGAGAAGCGGCGTCGGTGGTCGCTTTGGGAGCGGTCAACTAAACACGGCTAGTTGACTTTCAGATTAAATCCTCCTGAATGGGTCTGGGTGGGTCCTAACCTGCCCTATGCGGCTATGAGGAAACAGGTTAGTTGAAGATCTGGCTGAGAAGGTTATAAGGTTTATGGGTTAGCTTTGTGGTATAACCGCTATTCGAGTGTGAGACAAAGCAATTAAAATTAGTTTGTATTACCGATTTTTTATACAGTTTACCTACCTATAATTAAAAAAAAAAACATTTTAATTTCATAGATAAGCACGAGAGAGTTGTGATGCAGGGGAACAAGCGTGCGACTGTAAACATGTTCTAGGTTCGATTTCCACTCCAGGAAATAATATAATATTTTCATTTTTTCGCTCTGATGATGAGCTCCACCACTCATATACGCAATGTCTTCAGAATCGGAAACGGAAGTGTCTTAATGGAAATAGAGTGTCTTAGAACTCCTCTGCCTAATACAGCGTGAGGCTAAAAAATAGCGGATAAACAGAAGATATCACGAATACAAAGCTTATATACAAAATATTTTAGATGTAATAGCATTTAACAAATTTATATGTTCAAATGGGTTATATAGAATTTACTGGTTTTTTTATTATTTCACAATCAGAAGAGCCTCCTCAACTTGTATCTAGTGAAATTAAACTCTATTATAATAATTGTGAAGTATATATTTGTACAATTATATAAGTTTCCTGTACAATTTGTTGCTATGCGAGTATTTTATATGACGAAGCTCGTAAATCTGTATTCTTTATACATTCATAAATGTTTGAGGAAGGTCAACTCCTCGATAGGTTTTATTAGCTGATATATTATGATGGCGATAACAATATTATTTAATAGTAACTTGCAATTTTAAATATTACTAATATAATGTGCGTATATCTATTTGCATAAACGTATTTATTAAAAATATTATATTATGAAAAATATACATGTATCTGTACCTACAGATATATATATATATATATATAACTAAGATAATTGAAGCCGTTGAATCTAGGCAGGATTCCGTTTTCGTTTCCATATTCCGTTTACATATAATTTATGAATGAAAATGTTCTATAAATATGGATCCTAGAGTCTTAATTTTTTTTAAATACGTACTTTGTATGGGCTACGTAGCACTAAGAAAGGAAAAAAACTCACAAGGAAATAGAGATTGCAATTTTGTATGTAATATTGTCCTCTTTATAGACTTTATTATATTTCATAGAAAATAATTGATTATTGCTTATTGATTTTTGGAGACAGTAGATTTAAAATTAAATCAAAAACCACGGCCATTATCAAAAATATGTTAGTACAAAATTTTGTTTAGATTATTAAACACTTATTTAATATTATATACAAATTTCAATTCTCAGTATATGTATACTGCCTATACAGAAATAACAAAATTAATAGAACATTACTGTCGAATATCGATATAGTATCAATAGTATGAAGTATCGAAACTTCTCAACGTAGGCGTTTTGAAGACCTTTTAATGACCTTTACCGACTTCAAGACATACCGTGGGTGTTCATTATTAGATATTAGTTCTAATGGTTCCTGCTAAATCGTGCTACGATTATTATCAGCTGGTGCTCGAAAGTTATAAGCTTATTATTCATTGTTAAACTTAAATAAAATTTATATATTGTCATGTTAAAAAATATATTTATTTATATATATCTAGTTTATGTCTTTATTAAAGATTTAATTGTAACGTTTGTTCGTGAGAATGATAATGTCTGCTAAACATAAAAAAATACATATACTTTTATTGTACAACAGAATTTTACATTTTTAAATATAAATTGTTATAAAAAAAATTAAAAATATAGAAAAATACTTTTCCGAGGGCGGGACAATGGTCCAAGTCAGTGGCTAGGGCTCCAAAGAGAAGGACCTCCTCACAATATGTGCGTATTCTGCTAAGCATTGTTATTAATGTTATCTTTAAAAAAAAAAAAAATATAGAAAATAGAGTTATATACTTGGTTTATTGGAATTTAGCTTAGTTTAGTTTAGTTTATACTTTATTGCACACAAATAAAAGACAAATAATAGAACAAATAGAACAGAAAAGACATAAAAAAAAACAAGTATGCAAAGGCGGCCTTATTGCTTCAAGCAATCTCTTCCAGGCAACCTTTGATAACAGCAAAGGACTTAAAATATAAAAAGAGAAGGGTGGAATAACGTAAGTGCAAACTAAATAATAATAATAATACTAAGTAAACACATAAAATACTTATGATATATACAAAAATACATAAGCTCATACACAATACACAAATACATATATTTATAAATAAATACATATAAACATATATATACTTACACAAACAAATGCTACATATAATATAATATAATATATAATATAATATAATATGTACAATATAATTAATAGATAGAAGAGTCTACAAATTTTCTAAATTAAAAAGGTGTTGTTTTAGACGTCTTTTAAATATGTTAAGTGACATTGAATGTCGCACTTCAGTAGGAAGTGCATTCCAGAGAATAACAGCTTTCACAGTAAAGGAGTTGGAAAAGAAGTGGGTATAGCAGGTTGGATGTTTGAGGAGGTTATCACTTCGCGACCTTAGTTCAAGGCGTAGAAGAGAATCGGAACCAAGGAAGTTGAATCGCTCTTTTAAATAAGAGGGAGCGAAAGGATTGTATAGGATCGAATAAAGAAGAGTAAGCATACGATAATTGCGGCGAAGTCTAATAGGAAGCCATCCTAGCTGACGACGGTAATCGGAGACATGATCATATTTACGCAGGCCAAAAATAAATCTTATACATAGATTTTGTAACCGCTCTAGTTTATTCAATTGTTCCTCACATGGAATTTAGTACGGATTAATTCGATGTTATTTTAATTTCGTTACTGTTTTCGTGTAAAAGGAAAAGAAAGAACACAAATATAGTCGCTCCTTTTGGTACATATAATGTTTTAATTATTTGTATATTTATAAACGAAATAAGATAATGCTTTATAAATTCGTATAAGTGGGTACGTTTAATGGTCTAGAAAGCTTCCAAATCCTACCCCCTTAATCCTACACCCTTGAAACCAGTTAAAAGTGAAATATTTAATTACAACTTTATATTTAATATAATTTTATATCGATGCTAAACACATATTTCATACCATAATTTTTCTTTCTTTATAAGACTGCAGCAAAAACAAAGAAAAATAGTATATAAGTATTTTATATAATACATTTTTATATTTTCTAACATACTTTAATTTACAATATACCTACCTTACCCAATCCTTAGTGTTACAGGTACCCAAGTAGAATAGGAACGTGACTATTTACTGTCTAATTAATTAACTAAAACAAAGGCTAACTTTTATAGGCGCACCAAGTGCAATGCTGCAGCTATGTGCGATATTAGCTCTTAAGGTCGCAGTACAACCAAGAAATTCTCCAAATGTCGGTATTTAAGATCTGCATAAGACCTTTACAGACTAGATCTATAAATCTCTTGGCCAATAAATATGAAAATGTTTTAGCATTCTCAGTCAACTATAAGAAGCAAAAATATGCATACTGGAATCTTATAGATTTTTTTTCATAAATGTTTGTAATATATATTTATATAGATCATAGGCGGATGCAATTAAATCGTAAAATTATATAACTGGTTCAATAGGCCGGCGGAACCTGTTGTCATTGGCGCCAGAAAAAAAGGTAAAACTTAAAAAGTTTCTCTATTACGTTAATACTATAGATTTTTTTTTTATTTTACTTGGAAAAGTGATTAAAAATAAGTATTTTTTTTAAAATCCAGTGGCGGGCATATGATTGGAAACGCGACAGGTTGTGAGTTCACCCTGCTACATGCGGACTACAGTGTGAAGCTGAAAAAAAGTAAGATTTTACTGTCGATCTTAAATTTTTACTACAATCACAGACACACGTCACTCTACAAATAACAAAAAGAAGAACTTAATCTATTCGACAATTAATTATAATTTTAGTTTTCATAGTATAATTAATTATTTATATACTAAATCCTACAAACCTCTTATATCCCCAGATATAGAGGCTATATTACTTGACAGTATAATGTCGTACAACAAAAGCCGGAAGGCAAGGGGCGGTGCAGTCGTGATGATGGAGCGCAGTGGTTTCGCTTGACGTTGACAAATAATGAATAATACAGTAATCAAGCTGTTCTGTTCTAGCTATTGTGGAATAGAATATAATAGAAAATATATAAAATTGTACAGATGGTAAATTAAGTTTTTTTTTTGTTTATTGTCAAAAATAATTTAACAAATAATATATATTTATTATTTATAGTTTACTCTATTATTCTAATTAAAAATTGATATAATATTTTTAATAATGATAGCACGTCTTCCACCGGTCTTGTACCTAAAGAAGCTGAGAGTAAAAAAATGCTTGCTTCACTGCAGTAGACAGCCTTAAAAAACTGTTTTCCGCATGTGGGTAGAAGGAATCTAGTGTTAAGCCACTTAGCGTTAAGCAGGCTAGTTTGTTGAGTCGCGGAACTCAACGCCGGGTGCCTTGGTGCCGAAGTGAAGAAATGAAACTATAAATAATTCCCTCAACTGCGAATCGACGGCCTCAATATACAAAGAAGATAAAATTATTCATACAAAGAAGATTCATAATTGTATTACATTTTTATGGACAAAAAACGAGAGATATTATGAGGATTAAGAAAACTCACTCTCTGTATGAAACACAAAGGCTTTACAGTCTGTTAAACAAAACTGTTGGTGCCTCATTTGTATGAACGTAATTACGACTCGTGGTGTATTGTTGGCCGAAATGCCATGGTATTTGACTAGTAATTTCGTAACTGCGTAGTGGAAAATAATATATATACTTAGTTATATGGTAAGTTGTAAATTAAATTGTGTAGACCAAGCGGACGAAGCCGAGAGCAGATAGCTAGTTCAAAATAAACACCAACTATTTTCCTAAGGGAATGATTATTGAAACGAGGCAGTCATTTATATCCAATTATTACGGGCAGTGCGTACGATTTTAATAATCGTCGACGATTTTTACGCCTCATGCTTGCCTCGTGAATAATTCAACGTGACTGAGTGTGTGAACCTGAATTGATAAATATGAATACTATTGCGTAAAAGTTGCTGGTTATTTTCTAGCTTCACGCTGTATCCCGCTTTTAGCAGAATAGGCGGGAGGTTAAGTGTTAAGACACTCCGCTCTCCACTTTTCGCCGAATTTTGAAGGCATGATGAAGGCATTGTTGCGTAGCACGCCAAAACGAAAAAATGTAAATATTAAATTTTCTTGATTCATTTATAGGAATGGGAATTGAACCCATATCCTGTCGCGTTTGGATTCACACGCTTGTGCCTCTACGCCACGGCGGGCCTTGATAAGGTTGCTAGTACCACAGTACAGATAGATTATATACGACACTCGCTAGCGAACTCGTAAAGGTGATATTTTAATACTCCATGTAATTAGATTAATAGGCTTAGAAATAACAAAAATATAGGCTATGAAAAAATATATATTATTATTTGTAGTATTTATATTAAAACAGTTTTAACAGATTATTTGGCCGTAAAATTGTAACAGATAAATATTAATTGAAATATTTATTTAAAGTAGGTGTAGGTAACCCCTGCTATTTCATTTGGAAAATACATATTCGTTGGTCATAGTTGTACTAGTTGTATTACATTTTTTACCCAAGTTAGGACAAAGGCATTCGCGGATGTCCGCGAGACTTCTCCTACTGTAATTAATCTAAATTAACATGTTCAACGATTGGTATTATACATATATGTATACATAAATATAAAAATATATAATATGTTATATAAAAAAATAAAAAAAACAAATCATGATTTTTATGCGGTACTGCGTGTTGAGTGGCGGAACTCAACGTCGAACTTTCCGCCTTGGTGACTGAGCGAAGAAATGAAAAAAAACAAATTCATTCCCTCGAGTGGCGGTCGAACCCACAAATGTTGCGTTACAGTCACACCCTTGTGACCTCTGCGCCACAATGGCCTCATATAATTATATATGAATATTTATTAATGAATATGTATTTTCCAAATGAAATAGCAGGAGATAATTACCTACACCTACTTTAAATAAACATTTCAAAAACTAATTTTTAAGCAGCGACTTCGTTGAAATAAATTACAAGTAATTAAGAACATTCTTTTTGTTAAATTTAGTGGTACAAGCTTGCGACTGTAAACGCGACGGCTGTGGGTTCGATAATGAAACCAATAAATGAATTTAAAATATTTAATATTTTCATTTCTGCATTTAGTTACAAACAGTGGCTGTGAGCTCAAATGGTGGCATTGTGACGTTGGCTGCCACTCAACACCTAGCATCTCGAAATCAAGCGTAAAGTGGAGAACGGAATATTTCAACAATAAATTCTCCTTGACTACCCTACTAAATACGGGAAATAGAGTAAAATCCTACAGAAATCGATCAAAACGTACAATATAATCTTACAAACAACATAAAACTTATCTTAAGTATAAGTATAAGATATAGCTATTAGGGTAAACCAATTCTATACAGGAAATAAGAAAGGGATTCTTAAAAGCTTTTTTTTTATTATAAAAAGAAATAATTATATCTCACCACGAGTCCACGAGTGTAGCCCGATATCTGTTGTGGGAAAGCACTGTATAAAACGCCATGTAAAGACATCATAGCACCGAGGTGAATGACTTCGCGCAATTACCTCTACCGCATCATTACTGGCCTCTGGACTGCAGACTGCTGACTGCTAGTATAAACTACTACTGGTAGGTAAGGTACTTCTACTGGCTTCTCTGTCATTCAGTATTTTCTTTGCTAGATGATAAATGTACGTAATAAATATTACGTTTAACGTGCATTCTCCTACTGTGTTATATTATCTTTGTTACCGTACATTCTCCTTTGTGTGTTTTCCATTCAACGTGACACTAGCGAAGTGATAAGTGCTGAATTGGCACGCTTGGAACGCCATAAATAAAGAGAAGAAGAAATATTACGTGTCGGATTCACGCTGTATCCCGCTTATGGCAGGGTAGGCAGCGGGAATCTAGTTAAGACACTCCGTTCACCAGTTTTCGCTGATTTTTTAGAGGCATTACTTGTTGAGTGGTGGAACTCATCAATCGGGCTTTTGGTTTGGTGCCAGAGCGAAGAAATTAAAATATTAATAAATAATAATTCACCCGAATAGGAATCGAATCCACGACTGTCGCGTTAGAGCCACACCCTTGCGCCTCTGCGCCACGGCGGCTTCTTCACTTATCACGTATATAGTAAATATAATATTATATGCTAGAGCTAGAGCTGTGAGAATTTGGCCTCTAGCTTGCATTAAAGCTACATATATGTGGTGTTTATAATCAAACGTTTTCAAAATATAAAAATTATGTTATAATATAAGTATATACACAAAAAATAAAAAATAGAACTCTTAAAAGCTCTTGAAAAGAAACTTAAAACAACTTTTCGAGTTTCTTATTTTTATTTCTGTCGCCGATGCATCTGTCACTTTGTTTTTACAATCAAAACTTGCTTATAGTATCTTCCGGTTTTTATTAACAGCTGTAATTTTCTAAAATAAGTGAAAAATAGAACGAAAACAATAGTTACACAATAGATTCTATTATCGTTGAGCTGTTCTAACTGATTCAACTTTCTATTGAATATAAAAGAATAAAAAAATTTCATATTGAAATTGAACAAGTTCATACAAACTAATTGTTAATTTGAATTATAATTTAATTTAACACAGCATACAGTTTTGATATTAGGAATAAGTATAAGATAAACTTTTTTAGTATACTTAAATAAGTAAAAAAATGCATTTATTATTTATTTAGTTACGACGTTGATTGTAGACTTCTAAAAGCTCTAACAAATCACTACCTTCTGTAATTATTTTCAATAAACTTATTTAAAGAGAGAGGAGAAATTACCTTAGAATAAAATTTGAAGCCACAGCCATTTTAAAAGGCAAGTACATCCGAACTTTACTATCACCACCAAAACTAAAGTCGACGTCTAAAACACATCGACATAGATAATAATTTACCGTATTCATTTTTTGCCATTTATTCACAAAGCATAGTCGCTATTTTATCAACAAATCTCCCCTATTGTTTGCCTCATACCTGTTGAACACAAAATGTATTTGAATATTGTTCTAATCGTCATTGTAATGCATAACGGTCAGTGAGCACAGAGCTAGTAGGTACCTAAGTATATACGAGTATTATGGTACGTGGAGTTATTCATAATATATGTATGTATTTCGGTGCGGATTGATTAATTTGATGTCTGGACTTCAATTTGTTTTTCATATTGCCGAACATGTATGTAATTAATTTTATTATTGTATACGTGAAAGTATATATTTGATTATTAGAATCAAAAGATATTTTTCTTTTTTTTAGCTTCACGCTGTATCCCGCAGATACTAGGGTAGGTAGAGGGAACCCAGTATAAAGACATTCCGATTCCCACTTTCCGCCGAATTTTGGAGGAGGCATTCCGCGACTCAACAGAGTCGCGGAATTCAACGCCGCTGCCTCGATACCAGAACGAGGACAATAAAAATAATAAATATTTCATTTACTCAAGTGGGAATCGAACTTACAACCTGTCGCGTTTAGTCACACGCTTGTGCCCCTGCACCACGCCTGATGTCTAAATGAAACATTACAGTCTTTTGACCCATTCAGATAGAAATGTCAAATTGATAAGTAGGTAGTGGTGTCCACTCTATTATTTGCGGATTGTGTATTTTGTGAATAAAATAATATGTAACTTTCTTTAATAATATGTAACTTTATTTCTTTTGTATGTGTTTTTATTTTGAAGCAGTATGTAGAAAATATATATTTATAAAGGATATTACCTGTAATACAAGGTGGGATCTGCCCATATACAGGATATGATTATAAAAAAATACGTGTTTCTGTTACTTGAAATAATTTTAGAAAAGATTTCTATGTTGAAAATGATAAAGCCAAAGACAGTGTATGTATTTATTTTATGTAATAAAACACATTTCATATGCAAATATTTAATTGACAATAAACAAATTCTACTGTATTAAATTGACATAAATATATAAAAAGATAATTTTATGTTGAAAAACCTAATAGAAACCATGACTTATTTATGTATCCTTTAATTAAATGTCTTAAAATATCGTTAAACTAGTTTGTGGTTTTTTTTGAAGCTATAATTATGTGCAGAATCACATTACATATTTTTTTAAAGTTTTCATAAGCCGTTAATGTAATTTAATTTATTTGTACTGTTATTAAACTTTTATGAGGATTTGTATTTTACTTAAAAAATATGAAATACGCGAAAAGAAAACTAAAAACTGTCATGAAATTAAAATTTAATTGTTCATGAAAACAAATAAAGTAAAGAAATATATAAAAAATAAAGAAATTACTGTACAAAATAATATTTAAATCATATTTAAAAATACATAAGACTGACTTAAAATTTCAAATAAAGCTTACATGAATTGAGTAAATTTTTATTTATGGCAATTGGAATAAAATAAAAAAGTTAAGTACCAACATAGGAACGTAGTAACATACTGTTTTACTTTGTATTATTTGTTATATTGTATTTGATAAATACTTATTTATTTATGACGATAATATTTATAAAAATTACATTATTATATGGATGAAAGGAATATTTACATATTTTTTAAAAGCTCTTTCTTCTTATCATTTTCTCTAGCCATTAAATATTCTTAACTAAAATACTCTTACTATACAACAAATGATATCCACATATATGTTTGGAAAGATATTTATAACTGTTATATAACTGTTCATGATTAATATATTTAATTAGTTATAAATTAACTTAACAAATTTTTAATTGTTAATTATGATAAAAAAATTGTTTAAAACACTGGTGGGTAAGAGAGGTTGTCGTTGCAAGGTGAGGAGCTCAGAACATGTGACAGAACTTGTATATTTAAGGGGTCCCTTTAAATAAGTATTAATTCTCAAATCAATTGTCAGAGCTCCATCCTCCAAATTCAAAATTAATTTATTAATGTCACCTTCAAAGTGTATTCCAGAAATAAATTGATGATAGTTTTACACAGGATAGGATATCTATTAGGACACTATAGAGACATTCGCTGTAATACTATAGAAGCTATTATTAACGCGTACAAATTAACTCTAGACTCGTCTATTTCTTATATACATATATTCGTAAATTTTAATCTAAACTTTAATTAGGCACATGAAGTTTGCGTAAACGAAAATTTTATACATTAATTCTTATGAAATTACTTTAAATATTATGAAATCCATTTTATTCTACAAAAAAGTTAATATCTTGTTTATAGTATATCTAATAATTTACTTAATGGATAAAAATATTAAATTGAATATATGATTTGTGCTATTTAAAGTTTTACATATGTTTATTGTACTATCTAGAGATAGTACGGTAGGCCATTTTAATTATATTACAGTATACTTATATATAGGTTCATACATAATGTTATATTAATTTGCATAATCAATCATATAGAAACATGTTTATTTTCTAAAGTATTTTTTAACTCACAAAACTCAACTGGTGAGATTTGTTACGATTATGATAACAGTTACATTTGAAAATTTTTCAAAAATCACTTTAAGAAATATTTAATTATTATTTTTATAAACACTAATAACACACATATGTTTAAAGTTTAAGCTTACATTAATTTGCATTAAACTTTAAACTTTGTATCAACCTTAGTATATATATTCCACAGATTATTTATAATATAATTTAGAATATATCATATGACTTTTGGCAGTTAACAGGTAAGTATACAGTCAATTTTATGTACATTTAAAAAAACCATTCTGTTTATTAAATAGTATGTAAATATTGAAATTATTAATTATCGTGTTACGAAAAAAACATCTTTTTTCAAAATGGCTGGCTTCTTTTTTTACTTATCACAAGCAAATAATATAAGCGAATCCAAGAATAAAAACTATAAAGTTTTATTTTAACTTCATAGCTATAAAAATCAAACATTTATTTCAACTCTAAACTGCAGTACCAATAGAACATTTCTATTTATAACGCAATGTCTAATGTGAGATATTTATTTTATAAACAAAATAAATTCATGATTACGTCCAATACACCACTATACACCATTAGAATTATTCTAAAATATCATAGAAAGTTAGGTTAGGCCTTCAAAATTAATTAAATACGACTCACTAAAGTGTCGAAATAATTAAAAAATATGTATAAATCCACTATTCAAATAAAAATACATATATGGATCCCAAACCAAAGACTAACAAAAATTTCACGAAAGACCAAAAATCAATCTCTTTTCTGCAATTCACGGGTCACTACGAAGTGTTCGAAGCATCGGGTTTTCAAAAAAAAATTAAATATACGCTATTATTGAAGTTAAAAAGTTTCATTTAAAACTAGCGACCATGTTTTAAAAATGATATTATGGAAAAGTAAAATTTCCAGTCCAATCATTTTGTCCAAAAAAATTTTAAAAAATTGTGGAGTGAAAATTACAATTAAATCGGTTACGCCATTTCTGAGATTAGCATGAACAAGCGCACAGACAAACAGACAAAAAATTTACAAGTTGTTGTTTTTGGTTCTAGTCCGTTATTAAATGCCACCATTTACATTTTTTTCTTACTTGTTGTCCATTTACAAACACCGATCTGTGACAATTTTATTAGAAGTATAGACAGATATAGACGTAAACACCTCATTTATTTTCCGCGTAATACTGATGGGCTAGATCTAATAATTCTCTCCGCAATTGTAGCGCTTGGGATCTAAGATGTTGTTCCCTTGTACGGATGACTCTATACTGTTCTTCGCGTTCTTCGGTATGCTGTTCGACCAGCCAGCGTAGATAGAGCTCTGGAATTTTATATATAATGTTAATATTTAATAAGTTAAAATTGAATTTTATGATATAAATATATGTATATCTGGACACTGCAGCCACACTTGCAATAAAACAAAAGAGGGCTGTGCCGGGTTGTATTGTCGATTCATAGTCGAGGAAAAGAAATATTTTATATTATAAATTGGTCATCCTGGTAACGAGGCAAAGCGCAGCATTAAGTCTCGCCACACAGCATTAAGAACGCCTTTAGGATTCGGCAGATAGTGGAGTGAATTTCTAATCGGAGAAGTAAAAACTTCGCCGAACGGAAATCGACCCCAAATCTCAGCCCACCATGCTATATGCAGTATTCTGCATATTTTTATTGCATTTCAGTGTGATGCTAAAAAAAAATAAGTTCATCATTTAATAACAATAAATTGATATTCACCTTCCCATATAACATAACTCATGGGGGCTACAGAGGGCCATATCACATTCGGCGTAGGCTCGTACATGGGGTTAATGTAACCGCTCAGCTCGTCCGGCTGGTTGACCCACGACCATATGCTGGTTGTCTGGTCGTATACTCCACGGGTTTCCCGCTCTTGGTCACTGTCGCAGAGGAATGTACCTGGAGTGTCAAATATTTATGAGATGAATGAATGTACGAAGTTATTAAGGGGAATTGTTTATTTGTTAGTATGATTTTGAACTTTTGGGTGTGACTGTCGATATATATATACNATATATATATATATATATATATAGTACTGGACAAAAAAAAACACTGTTTGACATTTGGTATTAGTGCCAGTTTATTTACGAAAACGATAAATGACCTACTTAACCAGCCGTTTCAACGATAGTTTGTGGGTTCAGTCACACATCCTCACTAAATCTCTATAAAAATATTATGAATACGGCACAAAAAAAATATATCACGAGCAGGAAACCATTATTGGACCGGACAAAAAAAAGTACGCACTTAGAAAAAAATTAAATAAATAATCATTTCGCGTTTCTAATATTTTGTATGACCACCTTTTGCTGCGATAAAAGCTTCGAACAACTTATCTTTGTTCGTCACATCGCTTTTGTTGACGGTATAAAATCGACCTTAAATTTCAATCGAATTTAAATCCGGAGACTGCGCGGGCCAGTCCAACAATTTTGTTTCCGAGGCGTATGTTATAGATCGTTGTCTTGTTTGAAGATAAATGCATCTTTCAATCCGATCTTCACCAATGATTCTTCCAAATTTTCGTTTATTGTATCCATACAGACATTGGCGGTCATAATGCCTTTTATTTGAAACCATATTACCGACTCCAGACCACGCAAAACACCCTACACTAATAGACTTCCTCCTCCGTGTTTAACTGTCTTATCAATATTTTTTTTGAGGAGCTGTTCTGTAGGCTTGTACCAAATGTGCGATCGTAGTTTATGTCCACATAAATCAAATTTGCTTTCTTCAGTCAAAAATTACTATTTTCCAAAAGGAAAAGGGTTTTCCAACATATTTTTTAGCGAATTTGAGGCGCTTGTTTTTATTTGCTTTACGAATCAGAGGGCTACGCTGTGCAAAACTATTTTTTAAACCCAGTCCTCGCAGTCTCCTGAGATTTGTTCGGTCGGAAACATTTAGGCCGGTATTCTGGAGTATTACACAGCTGGTTATTGTGGATTTTTTTTTTCACCTCCCTAATTATTATCCGATCGTCCACTGCAGTGGTTTCTATTATCCTCCCTTTTCCGCTCTTATCATTGATCATACCTATTTTTTCAAACTTCTTGCGTATTTTTCGCACTGCCCCTTCATTTATTTCATATCTATGACCAAGTTCTCTTTTTGAAATACTTATTTTTTGGAATTCTATCACTAATTTTTAAATTTAGATTGGTATTTTCGGCAACGCGGATGTTAACGTCTTTATTCGAAGAGAGAAGATATAAAAAGATGAAAAATGGAGAAACTCTGATCTTAACAGTCTCTTCGCCTTATTAAACTTCGTTGTGAGAAAATCACTTTGCTGTCACTGTTGATAATATGATAACTTTGAGTGCGTACTTTTTTTTGTCCATCATATAAGAGGCACTTTTTACGCTAAAATCGTTCAGTTTCTGTTTTCCTATACTTGCAACACTGTAACAACGGTAGCGTAAAGGCAAAATAAGGATCTTTCGTCACGACCACTTAAAGTTCCAGTTATCTATGATATTTGAAAAAAAAATTGCCTTATAAGTGGACATTGATCAGTGCGTACTTTTTTTTGTCCGGTACTGTATATATATAGAAACTCACCAAACTGACTAGCATACGCATGCTCGAACAGCGTTATCAAGAAGTTCTGTCTATATTCGAAACTACACGGAAACTGTTCCAGGAACTGCCTCACGCAATCCAGGAATAGGGAGAACGTTGGTGCTGACTTCGGTTGAGAGGAATATGCCCCTGAACGGTGCCTGGTGCCGAACGGATGACCAGCTTGAAGCCATTCACGCTCTATTAGAGCTTGGAGACTGTAAAAATTAAAAAAATAAATAAAAAAGAAAAAATAATATATATGCATTGGAAAGTATTCATAATATTGTGTGATTATTTATAATATTGTACAAATCGATGAACTGATTGGTTAGTCGATCGGATAAGTTTTTATGATAATGATAGAGTTATCCTATAAATTTATTACTAATTAAAACATACACTCATAATTACCCTCGAATAGTCCGACAGTCGGGATTCAAAATAATTTGAACTAGGGAACACACAAGCAATGTTGCGTCTTCACCACGGGTTCCATGTATTAGAACTGGTTCTGCTTTCTAGAATAAAATATATCATGTTTTGAACTATTAGCAATGTATATATTATATAATACACTATAAATGTAGTTTTATGCTATGTCTTTAAATAGAATTTAAATTAAAATATTATATTTTAACTTAATGTCATATTAAGTATATACAGTATACATAAGGGCACTACAAAGATTTTTGTAGCTTTACGCTTAATCCCGGACGTAACAGGGTAGGCAGAGGGAACCTGACAACCTAATCCTAAAACACACCGTTTTCCATATAATTATCACCTCCTTGTCTATGCAACCAGAATAAATACTGAGGACCTAGTAATAAGACGCTTTGTCATGACTTTAGACACTGTATATTGAGTGGAGATGTTCAAAAGTGGTTTACTGTGTTTCTGGAAAGAGAAACAAACAATGACAATATCATTTCAAGCAGGGATCGAACCCACAACCATTTTGCTTGCAACCAAACATTGTAAAGAATAATTCATAATAATTATATTATCTTTACATTTTATTTTAATTGATTGTTTCTATTTATATTGTATTTTTTTGTTTGTATTAACTTGATTATTTAACTTACACAGAATGTCTCGAAAGTTACGCAGAAAGTTGAGGAGTGTTTTAACTGGGTTCCATCTACCCTACACCCTATTATATCCAAGAAATAGCGTGAAACTAGAAAAAATAGGAAGACATAAACTAACCTGATGAATATGCTGCGCGACAATACAGGCAGTGTGTAATGAATTCCTCACCGACTCCGGCCACCCGCACGACTCTAATCTCGATATCCATTTATCACATGATATGTCTCGGTCTACGCACGCTGTTAAAAAATGGCTTAATATATATTTTTTTAGCTTGAAATAATATTTATTAGAGTTGATTGTGAAAATATAATACGAGAAAGAAACATTTCCAATCCCAATACCTATTTATCACATAATCCATATATCTCTATTTACACATGTTGCCAATTAAAAAAAATATTTATTTGAAATAAAGTTTAATTTTGTCAAAAAGATTTTTAAATTTATGAGGTTTTGATTTTTGTGATTTACATGGGTTTTTTTTGTTTAATAGTTTTATTTATTTTCTTAAATAGTGGAACTGTAGAAAGATTATATGAAATCTCAAATTGAAAAAGAAGCTATTTACCTATATTGGTTATTTTTATTCAATTAGATATCTTATTCAATCCAGCTCTGTAGATAATTTAAAAAATTAAATAATCACCAGAAATTTACTAAACCAGCCACTTTCAAAGAAAAGAGGCTTTTGATTATTGGTATGTTCAGATTACTAGATTGTTATCATACTTGCGTGCCGTACCCCAATTTTCGAAACGTTTGGTTGTGAGTGGCGGAGTTTAACGCAGCGCTTTGTGTTGATATCAGAGCAAGAAAATCATGCTAATGCTTTCTTAGTAATAATCTAGATATTTTTTTTATAATAACAACATATTTCGCTATCAACCAGATGGATGGTTTAAATATTGTTGAATTAAGATTTTTCTGTATAAATTGTATAATTTTCCATATATTAGTGTTACATGTTCCTAAGAGTAACATTTGAAATAAGCTTCATAATCAGATGTTCAATCTATCAAAGTGCTGGATCTGACATAATTATTCTTGAATTCTAGCAATTGCATACCCTCAATAAGTTTAGAAAAATTCTCAAGAAGCTGCTGTTGGTTGTCAACTTCATCCATTGATCTGTTGTATATTTTCCACTGAGAGTAGTTTGAAGCACTTTCTGTTCCTCCGCCTGTTGACATTGTGAAAATAGTTTTAGTGCCACAAAAGACAGCACCAATTTGATATGTAAGAACCTAATATGATTATACCTTTGTTTTGTTGCTGTGAAATGGAGTTTGTGCTTCTCAAATCATAAATGACACCTTTCATTCCAATATTGACAACAGTATTTAAAATGGCCTCATCTGGTCGGCAGCGGCGATGTTTAGGTCCATATAATGGCTGTCCTGCTCTCATTAAAACAGCCTAAAATCATACAAGTATTTTAGCTTTGCCTTTTATAACATGTATAGCAGTGTAGACAGAGCATACTACCTAATGTTAAAATTCTCCATATTATTATTGTCAACATGTTCTATGTAGAACATGTTAACAATAATAATAAAAAATATTAAGCATCATACATGAACTAGTTACTGTAGAGATATAAAGCTAAATATTTTCAAAAAATATTAACTAGGAATGTTAAGTTTATAGGAAGAGCTTACACCATTATTATGTCTATAAGAGAGGACTGGAAATCTTCCTCCTTGTCTAAAGCTAGCTGCAGCAGCTAATGTTTCATCATCAATGATTTTGGGAACCACCACTCCTTTGCCATATGCCGGGCATACTGTGTAATGTTGATTTACTCTTGATATACGCCATTCTTCTGATGCTAGTATTTTTGTAAACTCACCTTCATTACTAAAATTGTACAATTTAAATCTGAAGGGACCTTTTATATATTACACAAGCAATATCAATAATTATTTTTGTCATATTTTATCTATACCAAGTATATCCCTTCTCTACAAAACACATTATTTATAAATAATACATTTATCATAGTTACCTATACAATGTATATCCATTCTCCATAATAGGGTGCATGTGTCTATAAAAAAATGGGTAAAAGAGGCTAGGGTCCTGTATGTTAGACAGATTTTCAAGTGTCTGTGCCACTAGATTTAGTTCTGTTGTATTGCTGATGTCCAATTGGAATATCCTGAGGTCTTTACATTTTAAAAATAAGGATCCCCCTTGAATTATTCCCCCACTACTTTTATTTTCTTTTCTTTCTATACTATCAATATTTTTGTGAAGCAACTGTAAAATAAAAAATAAAATATATTTTTTACAATTGACATTAAGCTAAAAAAAGAAAAATGATAGTAATTTCAGTCAATTGTTAAACTCTAAATACTTTTATCAACTCTAAATTCATGTAAAGTAAATCTTCATAATATTATTATGATAACAAAATATTATATTTGTATAAAATATTATACAATAGTTAACTACAGTAAAAGTACAAATACATGAAATATATGGGTTATAACTATTACTATAAAACCTACCCATAGTTCTCTTACGCCTTCTTTTCTGGAACTTAAAATTAGGTGATGTCCAGTGATACAGACTGTTCCATCAACATTGTCATGGTGAGGGTATTTTAGAATAACACCATCTAATTTATTAATAAGTATAAGCTCTATAAATTCCATTAGACCGAATTAGGTAAAATTTATTGAAATAATTATGTTATTGTTTTAATTTTCTCATTATTTACTGCAACTGACGTTTAATTTGACCATCTGACATTTACTATAATACTTGGCAGTGACAGTCCAGTACTTTTGTTCGAAAAAAGAAATGGAAACTAAATAATAATAAAAATAAAATAAAAATAGCATATAATTTATTCTCATAGTTTTTTGTACAAATTGAGTCGCTGAGACTTCCCAGCAAGTAATCAAGGATACTTGTGTTGGGAATGACTCGCTTCTCGGCATTTGTGCCTGTGCATGTGTGTGTGTGTGTGTGAGAGCTCTTTGGGCTCTTTCTAAACTAAGGAAATGGGACTTTGCAGAGCCACCCCAGATCGGGATGCAGTAAGTAATTACAAATTGCCCAGCCCGGTGAGACTCGCGGTTATCCGCGAGAGGCCCAGCTTAGGCGACCAGCGACCGAGGTGACTTGGATTGGGAGGGAGAGGGGGGATAGTATCCCTCGGCAGGCGTCTTCTCTCGTCTGGCGGTCGGGTGTGGAATGGCGCGATGCTACGAAGATGCAGATGGTCCAATGCATCGGCACGGCGGAATGCGTTGGACACGCGCCGGCCGATGTGAGCCTCCAGGCTTTCCATTTTGAGGTCTCTGTGGAGTGTCGAATTATGAACGTAATATGGTGCCTCGGTCACTCGCCGTAAGATGAGGTTCTGGACCACCTGCAAGATTCTTTGTTAGTTCTCGCTGACGATAGGGCGTACCATGCCGGGCTAGCGTATGTCAAGTATGGCCTGACATACGCCTTGTACAACGACAACTTTGTTTTTAATGGCAATCTTGATTTAAATAGCGGGCGCAACAGGATCTGCTCGGTTCTCGCTGCGGTGGCCGCTTTCTTGACATGCACTGTCATGTTGAGTCTCCTGTCTATCACAACCCCCAGGTAAGTTGCTCGGCTGCTCCAGGGGACTTGCTGGCCCTGCAGGATCAGCGGAGGAGGCTGTCTCCGGGTACCAAAGCTGATCGCTTGGGTTTTCGCGATGTTCAGCTCGAGCCTCCACTGCGCCAGGCAGCCCGGCAGCCGGTGGAGGTGCGCTGTAGCTTCACGGCTTCATGGTTGGGATTAAGCGACTTCGTAAACAGGGCGATGTCGTCAGCGTAAAGTGCCACTGTTGTGTCCTGTTGGATGGGGATGTTATCGGTGTACAAGGCGTAGAGGGCTGGTGAAAGAATGCTGCCTTGTGGAACTCCGGCGGCTATGGGGTGGCTGGATGACTTCACATTCTCCACCCTTACTCTGAAGGTCCTGCCGTAGAGATAATCAGCCAGGATTTGCGCGACGTAGTGGGGGATGCCTGCGAAACTGCACAAGTGCAATGTAAATTCTCTTCAATAATTCCTTTTCATCACATGCCTGAGTGATTTGAAGACCCGTATTAAAAGTAGTGCTATCTATTGTATAAGGCGAGTTAATAAAGATTCAGAGTTGATAGAAGTATATACTAGATGTCATTATAAAACTCAATATTTACTTATCTGTAAAAATTAGTTCTAAAATCAAAAATTTACGACATTGGTGTACCATGTATACGAAGCTGTAAAAATCTCGGCTGTAATGGCAGCACTATATAGTTGTCAGGAATGTCAAGTACAGTAGTTATTATGTCTGTTGCGTGCCGCCATCTTCGACAGCGAAGTGGTAACATGAATCAACGCCATCTATAAGTCAGATAATAAAAAACTACATAATTTTAATTTGAACTTTAAAATATAAAAAATATTTATTAGTTCCATGGTCAAGAAAACACTAACAGCACCTAGAGGCCGGGTTGAACACAAACGGCTTAATTAGTCAGTAGCGCACCTATCTCTAGTAAATGTGTATTGTCTGTGTTATAATACATGTAACAAGAAACAAGATTCAAAAGGACTAAGTAGAGAAAATATTATACGGTAACATGTCATTTTCTTACTCTAATAAATAAATTTATTTAGGTATATTTATAATCATTGAATAAGAATTAATATTATGGTTTTTATTTTCCTTTTAACGACTTAAGTAGTTGCAACTGGCAGCTAGCTCCGATTATTTATATATTTGTAATCTGTATTATAGATACACATTTTAAAAGAAAGAGATGGCGGATAGTTAGTTATACAGTTGTAAGTGAAAGGGATGGAAAATTATAATTTCAATGTAAACAAAAGGAACGCAACACATTCAAAGTGCAGCGTGATATAGGCTGTGCAGCTCCATCTGTGCTCTAACCAACAATACTAACGATAGAAAGATATAGTTGAATATAGTGAAGACAATTTTGCTATAACAATGTGTTATTCCTTTCGTTTGGTGTAATATTTTTGGCTAGAGTTATTAAATAGGTGACATAAATGGACAGACAAAAGGTTGTTTAAAATCATAACAATTCAATATCAAGATATTTATTGCTTAAAACGCTAAAAAAAGCGAAACGTGCGGTGAGTTTCTGCATTAATTTGTATGAATGTATTGAAAGTAAAGGCAAGTAGCTGGCTGGATTGTTGAGCTTGGGTAATGACCGGTGCTAACATTTATTGTTTGTTATTGATATGTCAGATATAAAAACTTTTTGCTGTCAATGTTTTCATTCAAGTTTATATTTTAATACAATTATCTTTCTTACTCAGGAGATGGAGGAGAATTCTAATATTCATATGGAGACAGACGTGTCTTCTACTACTGGTGACGTGCCTGATAGCCAGCAAACCTCCGAATCACAATCAAATCTTGAAATGGTGGTTGTGGTACAAGTTAGTGAAGAAGAAACTGACAAAGTAAGCTCTGATACAAAGTCTCAAGATAGTACCAGTACTACTACATGTACTGAATCAAAAAGTTCTCCTGAAAGAGAGGTTCTGTCAGAAAATGAAGTGACTTCTCTTAGTAAAGATAATATTGGTGAAAATGTAGATTTGCAGGAAAAGCCATCGGATGCATCAGAACAAGAGGTGCTTCAGGAGATACCTCAGAATCCACCTATTGAATCTATTGATTTGCAAAATTCAGAACAAAGTATAGATTCCTCTCACAAAATTAAGGATGATAATAAAAGTCCTAGTAAAGTAATAACAAATGAAAAAGAGTCTCCTCAAAAGTCACCTGTTAAGGAACCTACTGTAGAAAAAAAGACACCAACAAAAGAAAAAATTGACAAGTTAAATATGGATGATAAGGAGGAAAAAAAAGGTGATATAACTTTCAACAGCTTGGTTGACATTAGTGAAAAGTCAAATGACTCTCAAACTAATTCTGATATTTCAGAAAAAGAGCATAATAAGAGCATCAGCAGAGAACTTAAATCTCTCATTAAGTCAGCCAAAGAATCTAAGATAATAAGTGAATGTACTCAACTTACAACAAAAACAAGAAAATCCAGAAGTAATTTAGATAGTTCTAACACAAGTTTAAATACATCAGTGGAAGCAGAAAAAATCCAAGGGCTCAGGCGTAGTAGTAACAATTCTCAGAAAAGCAATAGCAGTGAAAAGTCAGAGAAGATTATCAAAAGGTCAATGAGGTCACAGAATCCGGAATTTGTGTACAAGGTAAAGCAATTTCTCAATTCTGTAACTGGAAAGTTCCAAAAGGCTGAAACTGATGATGAGGAGGCAGATGATAAAAGAGATGTACAATGTACACCAACAATGCCTTCTCCAAAAAAGAAAAAGCACGAAGTACCATTGCCAGAGTTGGTAAGTATGTTATATTACAAAAATCACCTTTGTACTGTATGTATGTATGTAATATATAGTATTTTTTTATATTACCTCTATTCTTTACAATTGCTATATGTAATAATTTGATTAGCATATTTTTTTCTATTATCCGTAGAGCCCAGGCCAAAATAATAAGCTGAGATCAGATCCATACTGTTGGAGGTGTCATTGGCAAGTAGAACATGCAGTCAGTGAAAAAGGTCATCCACCAATGCAGTGTACAGTCTGTCCTAGATCTTTTCATTTTAAATGTCTGTCAGGTACAGAGAGAAACAAAATAACATTTGATAAGAGCTGGGTTTGTCCGGAGTGTTTGTCCATTTTGAATGCAGAAAGCTCTGAGACTAGGTAAATGTTATACATATATCATAATATTTTTTATTTTTTAACTTCCCTGCAGCAAAGGGACCTAATGTTAAGTATTCTATCCCCTTCTTTCCACACAATTTTCGAGA
This sequence comes from Heliconius nattereri, assembly GCA_013403645.1. NCBI lineage: Eukaryota > Metazoa > Arthropoda > Insecta > Lepidoptera > Nymphalidae > Heliconius > Heliconius nattereri. Next base: position 1,125,376 of record JAAIXI010000242.1, on the reverse strand, counting down.
CTTGTGTGTTAAGTAGAGAAGCTCAACAGCATCCTTTATCTGAGTCCTAATGAAAATAGCATCCTAATGAAGAAACAATAATAATAGGGAGAAAGTGGTTTTATGCAACACAATGATGGCCGTTCTCAATATAACACCATTATTAAGTAACAGTTAAATTGTGGTAATTTTTTTAAATATATCTCTTCCAGATCTCTAGCCATGAAGAAGATTAGCCTAGGACATCTGTGTGAACTTCTACAACACGCTTTAGAACGCATGAAAGATGTGAATGGGGTAAATACTTCGCTTATTATGACATACTTATCATTTAGACAATTGTTTATTATTTCTATAGTAACTATGTGCAATGAGCAAGTGCCTAATAAAATATTAGTATTTCGACATTTTTGCGAGCATTAAATAAATATGCAAATTTAATAAAAGTTTAAAGTATGATTATTTGTAATAACAAAATTTTTAGGTTTTTGTTAATATTCATTTTTTGATAATAAGCAAATTGACCGAGTATTCATTATTTTAAGCAAATTTGACAATTTTAGGTAAACGAAAATAAACTTTTGACATACTATCATGGATTCATGACATAATTTCGTGGCCGCGTTTCGTATGACAAAATGGCTTCCATCGTGTGTTATTTTTTCTTACGTTTAGATGACGTAAAGATATATTTTTCAACTAATATTAGTATTTATTTTCTTAATGTGTTTATTAAAATAATGTTTTCCTAATATAAATATTAAATATTTCAAGAAGCATAATAATAAACTAGGTGGATTGATCTCGAAACCGTAATGAGGTCTCTGAGGTCTAACAGATCGTATAGCAATACATTCATAATTAACTAATTAAAAAGAACTTTTAATCCTTTAAAATTTATTTTAAATAATTCACATTATAAATGACATTAATATAAACGTATACAAAATATATACGTAAAGCAAACGCGTCATTCCCTTACAAGTAAAATGACCTTGCTACTTATCATAGGCGGGACTGGTATCTGCTATCTCTGTCTAGCGTAGGGTAATCAATAAAGCGGGCCGCCATCTGTCTCGCTCGCCACTAATAATAAACGGTACACGTAGATTGATGTTACGCTACTTCTGCATTTCTCAGTTTGTTATATTTGACATAGATATTAACTAAATTAAATATCGTATAACCACAGATTTGATTAATTTAAATTATATGTTGAATACATAAATGTTTTTACTTGTTCTGTAATTTTGTCATATTTTTCCAGAGACGATTTTTTATTTTGTATTAGAAATTTAATTCCTTACAAAATATATACCGTAATATATATCGTAATGTATATTACGATATATTTTCAGTTACCGACAATTATAATATAAAAAAAACATGTAATGTCATCCTAATAATTCAATTCAATTCATCCAATCCTAAATAACTATACCTATATTTTACTTACCCAACAATAACTCAAAACACTAGATATTGATAATTCAAATTTATGTTTTTTTATCAAAAAAATATTATTTCGGCATTACAGCATAAAGTGTGTAAAAATAATATAGAAATATTGTTCTCTTGCACATGATACATGTTTAATTTTATGTTATTCAGTCTTCAGATTTAAGGTCTTCATTGTCTGTTACCAATTTACAAAAATAAATGAATAATTTCCATAATTTCTCGTCTATTGATGTACTTACTTAATGATTATTTAAGTAAATTAGCTTTGTTAGCAAAGATACACTTTGCAAATTTATAATAGAAATATAACATCAACTAAAATAAATAAATAAATCTTAATATTCTCTAATTACTATAAGTACTTACTATAAAAACTTATACTACAAGAAAGTACAAAAGTAGTGGGATTGTTATTTTTTAATATAAAATTAAGTGAGTTAATTATATTCATCATCTGTATAATAGTTAAATCTTACTAATCCTACTATTTTTTCCACCTTTATGCCAAAACTACTGACACCTTTATGACAAATTTAGATGAAACTTAAAAGTAACATAGCTTATATATTAAAATAACACTACAATTTATGTTAAAGTTTCGTATACTTTTCTAATATATATTTGGATTTAACAATAAGTTTAAGCGGGCTAAGGCGTATTTGGGTCGCTGGTAATATATATATTTGTATATTTAAGGTGGATCCATTTGTAAAACCAGTCGATCGTGAATCATTTCCTGACTACGATAAATACGTGGTGCACCCAATGGATTTGTCACTTATGAAGGTTAATATTGCTGAAGGACTGTATGGAAGCACAGAAGCATTTCTTGCTGATGCACAGTGGATATTACACAACAGTATCATATTTAATACCTGTAAGTATTCAAATGACATATATTATTGTATATGCTTATATATTGGCTTCACATACAGCAGGGAAGGCAGAGAGAACCTCATGTTAAGACACTCCGTTCCCCACTTTCTGCCGAATTGTGGAGGCATGGCGTGTTGGGTGGCAGAACTCAATGCCGCGCTTTGCCTTGATACCAGAGCGAAAAAATGTAAATATAAATGTAAATAAATATTTCACTTCCTAAGACCTGCATATTTAAGTTTTTTAACTTTTATAACTTGTTTTACGACCGACATGACCTAATAATTATGAATTTGGTATGGAACCTTCGGTGTGAAAAGTACAACTCTCACTTGACCGATTTTTTAACCCAAATTCCAGTGCAATCAAAATTAACAGCCGGCGCCCGTGCCCTAGTCCGTTCGTGTAGAGCAGAAATGGGAGAAATAGAAGCGTGTCCAGAATGCTACTCAGCGGCTCATGCTAGACGAGCCACGTGGTTTACGGACGTGTGTTCTACACCACATATTTTGTTATGGGCTAAGTTGAAAGGTATTTATTTTTTTAGCTTTACACTGTAACCGGCAGTATATGGCAGGGTAGGCAAACATTAGTGTTAAGGAAACAGTACTTTAGCAATATGTTCAATTTGCTTATCCTGATATGCGGTAAAAGCATGAAGCTGCTTGATTAGTAAATGGAAATAATTAATATAATAAATAAAAGAAATAAGCAGTTAATCATTCATTAATAGAGAAACTAACATAAGTATTTTTGTTGTTATATTTATTTATTTTGGCATTTTCCTATAAGTCTTTAGATTTGATCAATATTAATTATAGAAGATAACTTCTTAATGTAATATATTATAAGTTTTTACATATAGATGAACTGTATATATATAAAACTATTTCATACTAATTGACTGATAGAAAACGCAGAACTACGCTACTGGACTCAGAAACTTGACGTTTGGTCCGACGTTAGTTTAGGGAATATAGATAACCACTTAGAGAAGTTCTTGCAAACTCAGACGATAAAAACAAGACGCATTTTCCATTTTAAGTGTTAAATTCCAATATCGCAAACAAAGTTGCTGGCAAAACCTAAGTTATAATAATAATTATTATTATAAGATTTTTAGCTTCACAATGTAATTCCATATAGAAGGACAGGCGAAGGGAACCTGGAAATTTAGTGTTAAGACACTTGCGTTCCCGCTTAGCCTCGTACACGATCGAGGAAACGGAAATATTAAGTATTTTCCCCAGGTCGGGAATCAAACCCACAACCGTTGCTTCTATGGTCGTACGATTAAGACCTGGCGCCAATATAATAATAATTATAAAATCATTTCAGGTTTCCCATACTGGCCAGCGAAAGGCATGTCCGTGAGTAGTGCCGGCCTCGTCGACGTACGTTTCTTCGGCGCTCACGATCGAGCGTGGGTCCCCGCTCGCGATTGTTTCTTATTTTGCGAAAAGGACCCTAATAATTTTAGAACTAAACGTCAGGATATATTGGATAGTATGCAGGTGTGTACGGATTATACTCATAGAGTTATTAAAAGTATAAAAGGGACTGTCATAACGCAATTTGACTTAGTGTGATTGTAAACGGGACGCTTGTGGGTTCGATTCACACTCGGGAAAATATTATTTTTACTTTCTCGCGTTGATAAAAGACAATGTGTGACCTTGTGTTCTGTCACTCAATATTCTGATACTCAATGTCTCGAAAATTCGTCGAAAAATGAGGAGTGTTTACTCTTCTGCTAAATGCGGAATCAAAGGCTATCAAGCTGTAGTAGGACATCATATGACTAAACGCTATGACTGAAAGCTCGATTTGGCACTCGCATTCCGAATGAATTATGAATCATTTGCGCCACTCGATACTGAAAATTTAGGCGGAAAGTGGAGACCTACCCTGCCGACCCTACTATAAAGAGATTTAGCTTGACATTAAAAATATATATCTTAATACAAAAAATGTATTCATGTTGTAATTAAATAATCTTTTTAAATAGTATTATAGATTACAATAAATAAATATATTATTTTTATTTCAGGAAGCCGAACAACATATTCGTAATATATCACGTAAATACGGTAAATTTGTCTATCCTCCTTTTAAAACACAATTTGACCCTACAAAAATGACGGAACAATTGAAAATGATGGTAAGTTTGAGTTATAATTAATAAGTAAATGGTAAATATTTAAAGGTTTTCTTTTATTCTAACATGTACAAATAAATGATAATATTATTATCGCCTTTTATTTTTAAATTTATAAAAATCGTTATTAGGCTTCTGGGGCCCTTGTGGGCCAGTGGGATAATGTGTGACTGTAAACGATTCTTATTCAGATGAATTAATTATGAATACTTTTCTCTATTTCGTCAGTCAGTGCTCAATGTCTCGCAAATTGGACGAAAAGTGGGACACCTGAAGTTGACATTTAAAAAAATTGCTTTGGGTTTTATTCATCCAGCATATATTTATTTTAATGATTTTTAATATTTATACAGCATACATTTATTTTAGATACCGACATTTGAAGGTGAATTGCGAACACCTGTCAAAGACAAGCCAGCAAGTTCGCCAAATAGCAGCAGTAAAGGTAAAAGCAGATCGAATTCCAAGAGCTCCAAAAGTTCTGTTAACGATGGGTAAGATATTTTTAATTTGAATATTTTTTAGCAGTTCCACTGTATCCTGCATATAGCATGGTAAGCAGAGATATTTCATTTCTCCGAGTGGGAATCGAACCTACAACCATCGGTTTTACAGCCAGTCAGTATACGGTACTTGTCTATGATTTTCATAAAATCTATATTAATTTTATTAAATATTCCTTCCATTTTTTTTAGCTATATCAGTGAAAATGAAGAAGGTGAAACACCATTACGTAAGATGGCGGATGGTGCTGAAATAGCTCGAGAGGAAGAAGATTTTTCTATAGATAAGTAGGTTTTTATAATTTTTTTTTATTTTTTTTAAGTATGTGTTTTCTTTTATACAATAAACAGAGATTATCTAGTACTTATACACCGTATTCTCGCCTACTTCCTAATTTTAGAATAATGGTGTAATGACATAAATAGAATGAAAATAACAAATAAAATTTAGAGCAAGCTTTTTTGTTAACTGAGATATTATTATTTTTACAGGGAAAAGACTATAGAGATTGAAGTTCCAAGTAAGGAAAGAGACTTATATAGAAAAAGACGTAGATCTGGTCTCGAGGAAGCCGTTTTAACAGTCATAGAAAGCAGTTTCTGTGAGAAACGACCAAAAATCGAAGACAATGACAAAAGTATAACAGATAAAACAACAGAAGCTACTAAAGATGATACCGCTAATGAAGCTATAGCAGTAGGTGAGACAATACAAGCAGTAAATGATGCAAAAAACAATGATGAAGTTACAGTTCAATCTAATAAAACATCAAAAGATGTCGATAATAATAAAATGGAAAGCAATATAGATAAAGAACCTATTAAAATTACTCTCAAGATTAAATCAACTATATCGAGTATGTCTAAAGATGAGAAAAAGGATGATAAAGCAAGCACGCCTAAACAACGGCCTGTAAGAACAGAAAAATCGACACCTACAGATAAAGAGAGAGATGATAGAAAGTCCCATAAACGAAGAAACTCTAGAAATAAATCAGTAAATGGCAGTAATAGTTTAAAAGAGAAATCGTCCGAAAAGAAAAATGATAGCTCAAACCTCAGTGTCGGTTTGAAAGAAAAATCTACAGATAAAAAAAATGATAGTTCCAATATTGGAAAAGATAAAAAGGATTCTAATTTCAAAAGAGAGGAAAAGGTCAATGAAAAGCAAAGTAGGGCCGATTCTAAATTGATGAAAGATAAGGTTACATTTGATGATGATACTAGCCTAGCAGTGCTAGCTCGTGAATCCAAAACAAACACAGGCTTACCAACCATTAGTAGCGTTCGCAGTTTGTCCACAACACTGCAAAATTCATTGAACAAAAATACCAAAGTGATAACTGTCTCTTCAGATTCCAGTGTATTCACACCTACAAGCACAGATAATGTTAGGAATATGAATGAGGCGGTCAATAAACTGCAAAAACTTAGAAATGGGACTGAAACGCCGGTGGGAAGGGTAGGGGTTAGAGCGTTCGCGCGAATGAAGTCATCAGAACATCAGAAACCAAGGAATGACGTTGAAATTGAAATAAAATCCGAGCCAATCGAGTTTGATGATGCAGATCGACATTCGGAGAAAATGGATTTAATGAACGCATTTCATTTGCGTCCAGTGAATCCACCCGCAGCGAATCTACGCGGTGTTAGATTAAACAAAGTGGTAATGGCGTCCGTGACAAGGAAAACTACCTCGAAACCGCCGGAGATACGAGTAAAGGCAAAGAAAACCTTCCCCCAACCGAGGAAAGCTGATGATGGAAGGTCGGAGTTGAATAGTAAGAATTCTATGGTGTACATTCCTATACAACCCCCTAGTTCACAAGCTCCGGTTCGGTCAACGCGCCCAGTTACAGTCAATGGTACTACCAATAATCAAACTATAATAAGGCCACAAGTATCTACTTCTTGTATAGGTAAGTAATAAGTTTATATTTATTTTTACGTAAATCGCTCGGTCGGTAGTTTTCTTCTAATTTTCAAAAGACATTGCGGATTGAGTGGCGGAACACATTGCCGCGCTTTGTCTTTGGCTCGTGTCAGGTTCTTCTTACCAGAGCGAGGAAATGAATATAATTTATTTCCTAATTTATAAGTTTATTATGTCATACTATAGATTGCTATTTTTTTTATTTATCTTGAAAAAACTTCTTAACACTTTTAAGATCATAAAGGAGTTTAGTCATTCATTTTTAACTTCACTCACATAGAGAAGGCTGAATGAACCTAATTTTAAGATATTTGTCCCTTGTTACAAGTTCAACTAGCTCCTTAAACTATGATAAATCTATTGATGTTCTCTAATCTAATCTATTGATGAATATATTGATGCTAAAGATTTACTAATACTTTTGTCCATATTACAGCTAGCACAGTAGTCAACACAGTGACACCAACTGTACCAGCGACGTCACTGCCCAACACTATCACCACTTCTACGCTAGTTACGAACACTATCACAAACCCTATATGCGTGCCCACAGTAGGACATGTGCCCACGACTGTTCAAACTGTACCGTTCATAACTTCAGTGAATGGACAATGGACATTCAGTTTGCAACCGATCATGTCGGTTGGTGGTATTGATGTGAGTATTGTTGTTTTTTTTTACTTCACGCTGTATACCTCATTGCGTCCTCAGGGTAGGCGGAGGAAATCTAGTGTTTTTCAAGATATTTGCGTGTATACATTATACAAATATATTGGTCTATATCAATGAATATAGTTGTGTTTATACTATAGGAAATAAAACTAAATTGCTGCGACATTTTATTAAATAGATTTAAACAACAATTAATTAACACTAATCAGATTTATCTTTTTTAACAGGGATCTCCATCATCTCCAATGTTAAACGGACTAACAGACAGAAATAACGGCACAATAGTTCCAATAGGAACAAACGCGTTACCTACAGTGTTACCATCTTTAGCTCCAACGTTACCGGCGTTACCTTCATCGTTAGCATCGTTACCTCCTGCGTTACCTGCATTGCCCGCACCACCTGCGCAAGTTCAACCTCAAACTAATAATGTTACTGAAAACCCGCTTGGAGTAAGTATATGATGTAATTTCTCTTGCATTAAAAATTTCAATGCAGCGGGATTTACAACTTATTTATGTTGTTAGCCCGAAGATCATTACTATGAATTATCATTTGGCAAGAGGGAATGCTATTTATCAAATATTTTTAACTTATTAATTGTGTTATTCCACACTAAAGGAAGAAAAATACACTTTTTGAAAACGTAGCGGGATTTGAACCCGCGCCTCTTGACTGTTTTATACAGTCAATTGACAAAAGTTTTGGTACATACACTGTATATTTATTTATTATTTAATAATTTTGAAAGCACGTGAACGCGACTAAATTTCCATTATGCGTCCCTGCCGACATCGATGTTACGATGTTTTATTTAATGCAACATTGATGTTAAAACATCGATATCTTATCTGTTAACATAGATGTTCATCTAAAATCGATGATCATTGGGCATCCTTCTGTCCAACTATGGGGAAGCGCAAGTAACTCGATTATCACACGCATGCAAAGAGTGCATACATAATCCTTCGAACAATCAGTAGTGTTCCATGGTTTGTTATCAATGCAGAGATCCATCAAATCCTACCTGAATATGACTACAGTCAACGAAGAAATAGCCAAAGTCACAGAGAGATAGAGACAGGAACATACTCTTCAGATCTTAATAAATTTGCTAAAAGTCCTTCAATAAATTTGCTAAAAGTGTCGCACTTACGATTGCAAATATTCGAAAAGCTTTAAATGTGTACTTAATGCTGAAATTTAGTAAAGTAAAAAGGAAAACAGATCTTTCTCTATTTATTCTAATTTTCGTATATATTTGTAAATAATTTTGATTTCTTTACAGCCTCCTCGTCTGCAGCAGCGGCCGTTGCTCAATCCTCTTGACTTGAATACACCGATTGGATCGGTACCACCGCCGTCGACAGCTGGACCTCTCACTGCTAAGTTAAATCAAAATGCTGTTAAGGTATTATATATATTTTTTTTATTTTAAAGATTATTTATTTGTTAAAAGAATATAAGACAATAACATATTAAACGTAGTATAATAATTTGTTGTGGGCATTATATATAAAATATAATTAAGATATTCAATATAGCAACATGTATGGAGTAAGAGCAAATGAGTATTCGTTATTATGAGTATTACAGATTTCTTGTTGATCTTTTATTTTTATTTGTTTTCAAAAAAAAAAACATAACTAAAGTTGTTTCCAAAAAGTGATAAATTTTATGCATGCAAGTATTCAGTGACAAAGTTAGGCTATTTTAAGTCAGTCTCCATAACTGAATTGTTTGCATACTTTAATTTGTAATGTATATTGTGTGTTAAGAAGAAACTACATATATCTATTCGAATTTACAATATAAAATAAATGGACTATTTTGATATTACAAACACTATTTTATTCTAGTTAGCAGATTTCTTCAGAACATTATTAGAAGATTCGCTAGATAAAATAGACGAGCCGGAAGCTCAAGCGACGGCGGTCAGACTACAAATGGAACAAATGCAATGGAGGCACCAGCAAGAGATCAATGAATTGAAACATAATCATGGTATGTTTTTTATTCATAGCGTATGGCACATGGTATGTTCATAGCGCCTTAATGTTTAACAACTTTCACCAGATCTTCTGGTGACCGAGATGCGGGCGTCCTTCGACAAGGCGATAGCGCGCGCGATCAGCGAGGCGAGGCGCACCGCTCAAATGGAATTGGAAGCGGCTGTTAAAGCAGCGAAAGCTAAACAGTGGTGAGTCATTTGTGTTTGTTTGGGTTTTGTTTGTATAGTAGGGTAGACGAGTCGTGACCGTGGTTAGCTGTGGTGCAGATTTGATTTTAAGATTTTTCTTACTTTTCAATATTTTCCTTCCGAGTGCGCAACTATGCGCAAACATTCAAAAAAACATAATTTCAGGGTCTTACAAATCATGTTAATTTTTTAGAGTCTGTAGAGTCTGATTTTAAAGCGAAATGCATACGAAAAGCATTTTGTATTGAATGAGGGGTCTCGGAAGTGTTTTTGTCTAACCAATTTAAACCAATAATTAGTTAAGTTAAGTTTTCTATAAATTAAAATAAATTTAGTTAAGTTTTCTATTAATTCTTATAAGAATTCCACCAATTTGTCTATAATACAATTAAATATACACAGATGTACAGTCTAAGATAACAATAATAATCAAATTATGTTTATAGGTGCGCTAATTGCAGTCAAGAAGCTCACTTCTACTGTTGTTGGAACACAGCATACTGTGACTATCCGTGCCAGAAGGCGCACTGGAACCAACATTTCACTGTATGCTCGCAAACACGTCCTACGGTAAGTGTTGCTACTATATGTATTTAATATCAGGCTGTGTCCCACACATGGTAAGACATAGAGGGTTAAGAGTTAAGACACTTCTCCACTGACTTACGTCCAGTTTTTGAGAATTTTCAAGGGACACCGAAAACTTTTCCCACCTTTCTGGTAACGAAGCAAACCGCCGCGTTGAGTTCCGCTACTCTCCAGAATTCGGCGGCAAATAGGGAACGGATTTAACTTAACATTAGAGTCCTATGTTCCCTCCGCCTACTCTTTCAAAAAACGCTGGTAGATGTTATATTGAACTATGTATTTAAGATATTATCATCATAATTTATTTTAATAAGTAATTTGCTAAAAATAATAATGTTTGCGTCGGCTGCAAAATTCACGCAGATGAAGATTTAATTGGTTTGCGAATTAAGATATCGATATACTTAATACTAAGATAACTGTTTTCCAGAATACAGATAGTAATGACAATGGGAATGGGTTAGAAAAAAGACTGCAACCGGCTCCTGAAAACGTGCCAGTAAGTTATAATATATCATTTACTCACTCAATTAATGTTCAGTACTCATTCTATCCCTAATCCGGCTAGTAGGTTAGCCGTGACCCTAAGAAATATGGTAGCTGCCTACCTGGTAGGTATGTCGTAAGAAGCGTAAAATAAAAAATTAAAAACATTTTTTTCTTACATAACATTGTTGCATTACAGTACCATCTCATTAATTCAGCACTTACTGTTGGTAGAAATATACCACAAACAATTTCAAAATCAAGGGCCTCAATTTGCATAAATTAATTTATTTGAAAGGATTATTTTAAATAAATTAATAATAATATGTTACAGAATACAGAAGACTCTCCTCAACTCACTTTCGTCAGAATTCTTGATGTCATTGCATGTTGAGTGGCGGCGTTCAAGGCCGCGCTTATACTCGTTACCACAGCAGGAAAATTAAAATATTTCATTTCCTTCAGCGGGAATCGAACCCATAACTTAGGCGTTTAACGTTTATAGCCATACTGCAACGACGACGATGTATTATAAATATCTTATGTTATATTGGTATTGCAGAAAAGCACGTCGACACCCGTTCTCACAGTGGGTGGTAAGATCGCGTCTACACGCAACTTCCCGCAAGATCAACAGCCGAAAGCTTCAATTATTGGTGTGTTATGATTTTTAAACTATTATTTAATATATATTTTGTACTCCACTCAACTCACAATGCGTCAGGTGTCATGCTGAGAACAGAGTGTTTTAATACTAGGTTCCGAGAAAGATATTTTGTACATTTTATATGTGATAAAAATATTAACATTTTATCATAAAAATACAACGTTTATTGTAATCTTTTACTTAGATGTTGGTAGAAGCAACCAGTGTTAAGACATCCAACTCTTTTCTCTGCTTTTCGCTCAATTTTCGAAAGATTATGTGTTAAGTAGCAGAACTCAATGCAGTGCTGTCTTGTTATCAGAACTCATGACGCCTATGAGTGCGTTTACAGTGACACGCTAGAAAGATTGAAAAAATAAAAATAATAAAAAAAAAACAAAAAAAATAGAATCAAATTTATGTTATAATGGTTTTCAGTGAGTATGGTGGATGATCCGAGCGGCAATCCAACGGTGAAGTGTGTCGGCACATACAAACCTACGCCACCCCAGATGGTACCACCATTACATTTGAATAAACAAGTGGGTATTGTAGTTTTAGCGTTCTTTTAAATGAATTTTCTCAATATATCGTACTGTAAGTACTGTACGGTCGTTATGTCGTGGCAGCTTCCCAAAAAAGTTAAGCTTTCGAACTTTTGCGCGTTGTACACTCGAGAAGAAAATAATCAAAAGTAAGATTTTCGCCATCGATAAGATTAAGTCTAAGTCATCTACAGCCAAGTTCAGGGTGGCCATGCGAGTCATGTATTTAGTAATTGGTTGGTTGTATATGTACACAGTTATTAAATTATTGTTGTTTTTTTTACCTACCTACATACCTTTTGTTTTTTTTATAGTCGAAAATAATTGATTATTTGTATTTTATACATAATTTAATTTAATTGCTCGTTGAGTTGTTTTACGTAAGCAAAATTATGAATTTTTATTATAAGATGCTTATTGAAATAAAATTATAAAATCATTCCCTATTTATTTTTTAGCTTTACGCGATGACCCGCACCTATCATAGGAGGCAGGGGGAACTACCGTTTCTTCCACTTTCTACTGAGGCATTGCGTATTGAGTGGTGAAACTAAACGCAGTTCTTTTTCTCGTTACCAGAACGAGAAAATGAACTCACGATCGTCGCGTTTACAGTCGCTACTCTTTACTTGCGCCCCTGCGCCATGACGGCTTCAAATTTATATTTATACTAAAAAGAATTACCTATTAAATTAACCGATTGTATTAATTCAATTTCAGATATTAAATAATGAAGAAAATTCAGCTAAAAAAGTGGTTACCTCCGGTGGTTATCTTATAGTGGGCGGTGGTAGTGCTAGCCAGCCGCTGGTGGCGCCGCGGCGTCAACATACCATACAATATTACACATGAGAACTATATTACTAATAATGGACTATTAATGTACTATTAGTGGATTATTTATGTACTAAAAACGGAACTATTTGTGAAATTTTATTAAATTTTATCATTTTAACTGTATATATTAAAGTGAATGTGTGCTAAATATATTTTTGTCTTAATTTTTATTTTTGTTAATAAGTAAGGAGGAATTAGGTAATTCTTATTAAAAATTTTATCCAGATGGAGTAAAATGTCTCGAAGTCTAGAATTTAAAAGTTTCTGATTGAATTAATAAATGTGGTTAGTGACTCGTAATTTATATATTTAATTTTCTTTTTTTAAACGTGTTTTGGAATTTAATAAGTCATTGTTGGATTGTGGCTTGTAATGAATTATGTAATAATATTGAATAAAGAATAATAGTGTAAATTCTGGCAGCGATTTTGTATTTTTTTATATACAAAACATTAAGACACATCCGTTTCCCACCTTTCGCCGAATGTTCCGAATTCAGCGCGCTTTGCCTTGTTATTAGGTCGAAGAGATGAAAATATTAAATATTTATTTTCCTCGTATAGAAATCGGCTGGCCTCTAATATGTATTGCTATTTACAGAATTAATTAATAATATTTAATTACTGACAAAACTACTTATTTTCCTTAAGTATAGATATAACATAACACTGACGGTTGAAATATGACGAAACCCCTTATTGTAGGACATACTATAAGGTAACTTTTTCATGTAATCGAGAAATTAAGAGATAATAATTTTTTTTATTAATTTTTTATTTATGGGTTTCCCGAAAACATAAAATAAAAAATATATAATCACTATTTTATTTATTTGTTAAATGTACGTTGGTACTTCTAAATTGTATATAAGGCATGTTTTTTTTGTTATCTTTAAGTGCTTATATTATGTCAAGTCTTAAAAAAGTAAATCTATAGGTACAGATAAATAATTGTTTAATATTATATTAATGGAAGACAAAATTGCCAACCATTAAATTAAGTACTGTATTGTAAATAGTGTAAATTGCTTAGTAATATTTTTGATTAAATGCTATATTCGGATTTAAAATATTGAAATATACTAAAATAAGTTAAAAGAATATATAGAAACTGGAATTAGTGTTGTCATTTGGCTTTTTGTAACGCAATGTTCACAGATTGAATAATTTTGTCTTTCATAAAATCTCAAATCACATTTAAGTTTTATTCTTAGTTTTGTTATATAAATTAGGTTAAACATCATTTAAATATCTCAATATAAAAATATTTGTTTTAATTATCAATTTGTATTCTTAAAAACTTTTTTGCATAAAAAATATATTTTTTGCATATAATATGTATAAATTATGCCACGATTTTTTATTTTTGGAAAAGCTAGAGTAGATTAGATATCTAGATAGTTTTAGGCCTGAGCATTTATAGTTTCAGCTTTCTATCAGAGCGGGGAAATAAATCGTTTTAGTATTATTATTATAACAGTGAGGATCTAACTTACAACCATCGTGCATCGCGACAGCCTTAGAATTCGAGTTAATAAAATTTAAACTTTTATCTTTTTTTCTTTAATCCTCTGGAATATGTTTTTAATTTGAAATGTCTCAATTCTGTACAAGCGTAACAGTTCCACCTTGTTACAATCTGTTAACATAAAAAAATTATTCATTACTTGAAGTAAAAAGCTTCAGACTTTAAAACAGTCATTTTTTTTTCGAATCCAGTAGTCATTTTTAGTTGTTCAGCTGTACATCACTTCTTATTACAAATCACACCTAAATAATAATGATATTCTTTTACTCAATGTATTTTTTTTACTATTATTATTTTTTTAATTTGAAAAGATAATTTTTCTCAATTTTACACTGTTTGGTATATAGGAATAACATTCTAAATAAAAAGCACATTTGTAAATTTAATTTAAGACTGGTTATATTTAAGTTACTATTATTGATACTACAAAGGTAAACTAAAAAACTTTTTACTCTGTAAATGAATATAAATTTTAGTTTATAAATAATGTTTATTTAAAGTAAATAAGTCATCTAAGTAACTATATTGCTGAAATTATGTGAACATACTTAATGCTCAAGAAAGTGAGGATTTAAATTATAAGTGATACATTTATGCTTTTACTTTTTATACATTTTAGAAAATGTATATTATTGAACATGGCACGTCTCGGGGCAGTTGCACAGAGATATGACAGTTGTCCAAGTTTTGGCATAGTGGTCAGAGATCTTGGACTATTTCCGATTAGTTTCGAATCCCACTACATTCTTATATTTATATGTTTCCGTAAATATATTACAAGAATACCTATGACATGGAACAATTTTCTCTATTTGGATTTTATTTCATACAAATGTACATACTTCGAGGTATGTTTTGCAAAGTTGATGCATGGATATTTTATTAAATAAATTGTATTATAGCTGATATTTTATTTTTAAACTACCTAAGCTGTTTAATAAATTTAATTGATTTGGTTTTTTTGTGTATATTTGCTTATAATGTTTAATAACATTAGTTTTTCTATGATAAGCTATCCCTCTACAACAATGTTTTCTAATAAGAAAACATTGTTGTAATAATAAGTTATATATTTGTGTGGTTTCAAATTTGATTAATAACATAATTCTGTAAATACGAGACCGATTTCTCCATTTACTCTAATCATTTATTTGTAATTATTATTTAAATTTTGTTAATAGAGGATGTGGGCCATTTTATTGTAGAATTACTAATTAAATGTATATATTAAATATATGCGAAAGTTTAAACCTAACTTAGGTTTTATTATACAATTTTATTCTCAATATTAGTTTAATAAACTGATGTTACAATTGAAGTTCGTTATCTCATTAATTTAGTGTTCTTTGTTCAAATAAGGTAATTTTTTTAATCATTATTCATTAAAGTTGCAGTTTTGTCATTGTGGAGTTCAATAATACTTCTGAAGATAATACTTCTTGCTTTTAGTAAGTAAGATGTGAAATGTTTTAGTTTCAATAAAGAAATTGTCAAGGTAGCTTTTGTTTTATTTCAATATTGTATACTAATACTATTCCAATACTAATTTCCTCTCCCCCCGGGCCACTGTAAGGTGCAAACGTGTCTAGAGTCCGTGTTAATTTGTTTAATAAACAAATAATTATAATTGAATAAATTCATCTTTTTTTTTAATTTTTAATAAAAATTATTTAATTTAATAAAAAAGCCTAAATAAAAATATGATAGCGAACAAATTAATTGTTCGCTTTTATGTTATTTTCTTGTCATGTACTAAAAATCGAAAAAAAGTTTGGGACAAAATTAGAGTCATAACTCCTTTAAAGCCCTCTATGTCAAATTGCGATAGTCTTTTGAATGTAAATCCAACTCCAACAGATTCCGTGAATTATATTAACGACTAGCGGCCAGCCCGCAGCTTCGCCTGCGTGAACTACGTTACTATTAATTTCTGTCTCCATGAGTACCTACGTCCTATAAGTGACGTCTATGCAAAATTTGAGACTCCTAACATTTGTAGTAACGAAGTTTCATACAAACTTTCAACCCCAAAAACAACCCCTTAGAAGTCGAATATTGCAAATTCCCGTCTTAGCGAGCACCTACGTCCTATAAATAATTCCTATGCAAAATTTGAGATTCCTAACACATGTAGTTTCTGAGATTTCGTGATGAGTGAGTGACCTTTCGATTTTATATATATATATANTAGGTGAAATCCCAGTCCGCTCGACGGCCGCAAGCCGAGGTTCGAGTCCCGCAGGGGGCGCCCTTACAGTCGTCGACATCCTCACAGGCAGCCACTTAGTGCTTGCATTTCTTCAGGGACAGAGTACCCTCTTCCCTACCCAACCGGTGTCGCTGTAAAAGCCAATAAGGCTAACAGCATTATCCACATGCTCGAAAAAAAAAAAAAAAAAAAAGCGTACTAAACATTTTTCTATATTAAATAAATAATATTTTTTGCGAACAATATTAAATAAAATCCCAAAAGATTAAAATTACGATATTTTAAGTGTAAAACATCGGTATAGATAACCGAACTGAGACAAATTAATAAGTAGTAGTAGTAATAAGCAGCAAATAATTAAATACAAATTAACAGTAATTCGAAAATACGAGTATATAACAATTTACAAAACCTAGTCATACTATACCTACCACTCGTAGGCTAGGTCATTCCGAATCACTGACATCTCCTTAATTATTTATTTAATTGTTATACAGTAAACCATATTACGTATAATTTCCATCTAGATGAAATGCTAAAAGTGACTATTATATTTATTTTCATAAGGAAAGAATATCAAATTATAAAAATCACCTATTTTTTGTTAGTGTATATAAATCTATATGTATAGTATATATCAACGCGAACTTTTTTAAACAATATTTAAGGGACAATATTTTTGGAGAATATTGTTTTTGTGTCTCCATAAGGTTGAGTCGGCGCGCGCCATGTATGCGTTAAGCAAACTTATTTTGGGTGACGTNTATGCATTAAGCAAACTCACTTTGGGTGACGTTTTCTTAAAACAACAAACTTTGCAAGCCGATCGTTGCTTAGCAACGGCGGTTGTTATAAACATGGCGGAATAAATTGCATGTCAAGTTAATAAGTATTTTAATGTATTGGTATATATCGAAAATATTACAAATATGAGAAAAAAAAGTATCTTATGTTCATCCCGAGACCCTGAAGTATCTCTATATGAGTATTTTATCACAATTAAATTAGCGGTTTGGGCCTGATTGCGTAAAAGACAGACAGACAGACAGACAGAGTTACTTTCGAATTTATAATATAGGTATGGATATACATACATGCATACATACTATATATATTTTGGTAGAGTAAAGTGATTGTAATTAAACAAACGAAACTAAAAAAAAGTAAATATTATCCCCAAAATTACACACTATTTTTATGTGTAAAAGTTATGTAGGTACATTAGTTTTGTACTTATTACACAATAATTGATTATGTAAATAGAAAAACAGATAATAATTTTAAAATTAGATTACATAGATTTAACCATTTTTTAACTCCACAGCGCCATCTATTGTGCTAATAGCTAAACTATAACCGTTCGATCGTAGTTAAACATACCTTTTTCTGAGTAATAATAATCAAAAACTATATTTTGCTACCCTTTACAGACTATTTAATTTTCTTTATATTTAATACAGTAGTTTTTACTATGAAAAAATTTGCTTAAAATATATATTTTTTTATCAACAGTCATGTAATTAAAACGTTTCCATATTCTTTTTTTGGAGGATCTAGCCAAAGCGCCATCTATTGTGCTAATAGTTAAGCTGTAATCGTTCGATCATAGTTAAAACATATCGTTTTCTCAGTATAAATAATCAAAACCTATTTTGCTAAAGTTTTAAAATTAATAATATTTCTCCCGAAGTAATTAATGCTTAACCAATAATAACTTGTTGAGATATGTTTTATTCGTTATCAAGATTCAATAGTACTTACTATTTGTTGCCCATAGATAGCGTTACATGTACCTATTTTTACTATCTTAAATATTTACTTCTTGAAAACATTAAATACTTATTTATATCTTTTGATAGAGTGAAGCGATTACAATGAAATAAAAACTAAAACCTCTTCTGATTTACTTGTAATTTTTATATATAAAAGTTGCTTAAATTTGTTGCGTACTTTTTACGTGATACGTGTACACATAAACAGACAAACAAAAATTCCAAAAATGCTGGAAATGGATTCTGTTAATTGTCCTTTAACACCCTAGCTATTTTTTTTTATATTTTCAATGTACAGAAATGACTTTTCTACAGATTTATTATAAGTATAGATATAGATATAGATTACTTTGCGAATATTGAAAAACAGCTTGCAGATAATATACTTTTCAAATGAACTAAAGGAAATGAGATGCTGTTACGTATTTTACTGAACACGTGGTTAAGGATCTTGATAATGGAATTAGATGCCTTGGAATTTCTCTAGACTTGTCGAAAGCATTTGACACTGTCCATGTTCCCACTCTTTTATCTGAGCTTGAGGGGCTTGGTGTTCGTGGAATAGCCCACCAAATTCTCCGAAGCTATCTCTCCAATCGAATTCAACATGTTAAGATAGACAACCATATTAGTGAAGCTGTGTCTATTACATACGGAGTTCCGCAGGGCTCAATCCTTTTTTTTTTTTTTTTATTTTCGCTGGGAAATGCATTTACGCAGACCGCTCATACGGAAGACAGACATACATGTCTTACGGATGAGCGGTACTGTGGGGCTCACCGGTGAAACCGAACCTACCCACTAAAACCCAGCGGAAACCCTCTCCACCAAAATGAGACGCCGCAGGATCGCTCACGCATACTACTGCGACGCCTCGGTGGAAAGCCCGCCTGTTGCAGGCCGCCGTCGCCTTCAGGGTGCCCTGGGGTTTCTCCTAGAGCACCCGCCGCCTCGATAACTTGCAGGGGGGTCACCTTGACCCTCCCGCAGTAGCTCCTCTAGGGCAGGGGGAGTTGAAAATGCGCAAAACGCGTTCTCCTACCCCTTGGCCTGCGTCGGCGGAGCGGGTCTGCGTTAGAGCTGGACTCTCGCGTCCGCTCCGCGGCCTCCTTCAGTGCGATAACTGATTCGCAGAAGGAGACCACTGCAAGCCATTTCCTCTCACTGTACAGCATGGGCAGGGCTCAATCCTTGGCCCAACCCTTTTTCTTGCTGTACATAAATGAACTCTGCCAACTCTCTGTTCCCAACTGCAAGATTGTCACATATGCCGATGACACAGTTTTACTTATATCAGGTAAACAATGGGATGAGGTAAAAGTAAATATGCTATTAAAATAGTACATGATTGGTTATCCTATAATCGTTTGTCTTTAAATGTATCGAAAACCATGTACATACCTTTTTTTATAAGATCTTCCACTCGGCCACCCACTTCCTTCAATATTAAAGTTCACAACTGCTCTCTTTCAGTAACAAATTGTTGATGCCCCACCTTGAACCAGGTAGCTAAAGTAAAATACCTAGGCATTATGATAGACCAAAGGCTTAACTGGAAGGAACAAATAGCCCCTATTTCTTTTAGATGCAGGCGCCTTATCTACTTTTTTAAGCTGCTCCGCCACTTTGCTGACTTGGAAATTCTTCGCGCGGTCTATTTTTCCCTTTGCCAATCTATCTTGTGCTACTGCATACCTGCATGGGGAGGTGCCGCCAAGACCCTTATATTAGCCATTGAACGTGCACAACGCGCAGTCCTAAAGGTCATGCGTTTTAAGCGTTTGAGATTTCCCACAGCCGAGCTCTATAAATTAGCTAATGTTTTATCAGTTAGGCAACTGTTTATTTTTCGCACCATCCTGCGTAAACATGCTGAAGTTCCTGCCAACTTAAATCTAAACAAACGTTGAAATAGAAATTTCTGCTCTATAGTCTCCCATAAAACAACTTTTACCACCAGGCAGTACAGGGCTATTAGTGTCGTGGTCTACAATAAAGTTAACAAAACCGTAAAAAAATTATACTCTATAACAAACACATCGTAAAAGATAAAATATAAAATTTGCTAAAATGCCTAAATTGTAAACTCACTGAAAACCTTTTAAAAATACGAACTATTGATCATTTCGCGAATTAATAATAAAGTTATTTTTGTTTGACCCCTATTCTCATTGTCCTTAGTTAGCTCAAATATCTCCAAACCTAACTGTTACAAGCACGCACGCACACACACACACACTCACACACCCATACACAAACACACACGCTTTGTTGTTTATGTAGTTACTTTTTTTTGTGGAAATAAAGATTTTTGTATTATGTTTCTCTTTAAAGATTCACGGGTTCAGAGAACCCGGTCCTTTGGAAGGCTTGCGTGACACAGGTCCAACACGTAGAGGCCCCTTAGAGAATATTAAAATGTTTTACTGTGACGCATCAGCCGGGATCCACAAGTAATTGCCCAGAGATGGTCGCCGGTTAATGCGTTGAAACTATGGAAAATGTGGAAATCTAAACTAGGTCTATGGAATGGAATTTGGATGGACTGGATACTGGGCTATTGAATGAGACTAACGGACGTCCACCTTTACAATAGTCTCAAATTGAATGGTTGGCGGACGGTGACTCGCCTCCCACTAGATGGGACAAAGCGGCGTAGTGCCTCGGGCGCAACATCGGCGTGGTCGGCTAAGGGTGTAGAGAAGTGTGCACCGGTTTCACCATCACGAGGAGCTCGTGAACGGGTTTCTCCGCTATTAAGCAGATTGAGCACTTCCATCCTTTCGAGCATATAGCTCTTGCGCTCCACTCCGCCGGCCAATAAAGGCAAGCCAGAGGCGGGATAGATTACAATACCCCTCCGGATGACTCAGGTCCGTGGGGTCACCACTCCCCAACAGCTCGCCACAAGCTGCCCTGCGGGTTTATTATTATTATTATAACCTTCAACCTCTTACAAAAACTACGTCGTTTTCTTTCGTACTGCTTGATTCGGACATTAATGAAATAGATTCCATTATTATGAATTTGAAATCTGATAGTGCCCCTGGTTGGGATAACATTCCCACGACATTTTTAAAATTATCCAGACATATCCTTAGCCCAATAATCTGTAATTTAGCGAACCTATGTTTCAAACTAGGAACCTTCCCTACTCTATCTAAACAATTAATTATAACACCAGTTCACAAGGGAAGGGATAAATGTAATATTAATAACTACAGACCTATTTCAGTTTTACCATCTATTGCCAAAGTTATAGAAAAGCTACTAAGCTCAAGACTACTTCATTATATGGAAAAATTTAATATTATCTCTAATTCAAAGTATGGCTTTCGACTTAAAAGAAATACTGAAGATGCCATTGTGACACTAACTTCTCATATTTCTGAAAATATTGATAAAGGCAAGAAATGCTTCTTTCTAGACCTAAAAAACCTTTGATATAGTCTCCGCTCTTATTCTGCTGCAAAAACTTGAAAGTGTCGGTATAAGAGGTACTCCACTATTATTATTTCAAGATTACCTAAGTAACAGGAAACAGCGAGTAAAAATTGTAAATATACAAGTAGCGACTGTCCCGTAAGCTTCGGTGTTCCCCAAGGAAGCGTGTTGGGGCCATCTCTATTTTTAATTTACGTGAATGACTTGCTAAGTATAAATATCAAGAATGGTCAAACTCTTGCTTACGCAGACGACACTGTAATTGTCTTTTCGGGTCCCTCTTGGAACGAGGTAAAGCAAATCGGGGAAATAGGACTCGCAAAAGTGTCTCTCTGGCTTAAATCTAATGTTCTCACACTAAATATAGACAAAACTAACTACATTTGCTGCACTATAAACAATAGAACTCAACCCGGAACTAATTTTAAACTATAAACAATAGAACTCAACCCGGAACTAATTTTAAACTAGAATTGCACAACTGCCCGTATAGTAATGCTTCTGTATGTGATTGTGCCCCTTCGATCTTCAGTAGAGTTTCTACCACCAAATAACTTGGTGTAATGCTTGATCATCGTTTATCATGGCATACACACATATACTATACTAGTGGACCCGGACGCGGCCTGCTTGAACTATAAGAATATTTATCCTATCCTATATCTTATAAAACAAAGTCTTTCTTCAAGTCAAAGTCAAACTTTCTAACTCTTCCTCTTCTAAGCCACCCAACGGATTTTGATGCGGTTTTCACCATTAGTTCGAGTATTTCTCAGGGAAGGTTTATATATAGTTTGTTATTTGTACATTCTTATGTAAGTTAACATAAATAACATAAATGTGTATAATATCCTACCCTTTGAGACACTTTCGCGCATGCGCTGCTTTAATGGTAAGTACTACATGAAAATAATGTACTGGAGTATTGTTCCTCTTAATAAGATCTACAAAAAAGTCCGCGACAGCATATTCGTATCTTTTAAGGATAACGTGTAGTGATCATATTTATGTCTAAAAATAGTAATTTCAATATATTTTTTATTGTGAGGGATATTTTTCCATAATGGTATCAATCCTTATCCTTTAAAATACTTCATTAATTTTCTACGTTAAACGAAGATAAAATTGGCTTTTTACACTATTTGGAAATTGCGAATAGTTTTAGAGAAAAACGCATTTAAATGTTGACACATCCCGCCGTTGACACATCAGGTGTATGTTACTCAAGTTTCATTTATCCCTTACTCTCAGCATATAAATAAATATATTAGTTACGTTGTTCATTTAATGTAGATCAAAACTGTCTTTTACTGTATTTTAATTTAATAAGTATTTTAGAAGTTGTTACAGTATCAAAAAATCCTTGCTGCGAAACGGCTCGCCACTCGCCGTGCGTCCCTGCGCGTCCGCCGCGCCCGCCTGCCTTACACGCATCGGTGGTTCAGTGGTAGAATGCTCGCCTGCCACGCGGGCGGCCCGGGTTCGATTCCCGGCTGATGTATTCTATTTAATTTTCCTCACAGGCAGCCACGTAGTGCTTGCTTTTCATCAGGGACAGAATAACCTCTTCAGCATTAACCACAAGCTCGAAAAAAAAATCCCGCCTGCCTTTATGCCCAACGAAGATGTAGATGCGTTTGCACGTATTGGATAATTGGAGTTGAATGTATTATTTCAGCGCGATATTTTTGGTTTCATATTTTTTGTAGTAGTTATTAGTAGGTAGGCTTTGGTTTATAATTTCTTCCGTTTAAAAATAGTCATTTAAATATATTTTAATAAGTACTTGAAAAGATTAGTAGCACAAAATTACGGTACCTACTCAAAAATCCTTGCTGTGTAAAACAATTGGAAAATCCTTATTGAAACCACGAAAATGCGGGTTACATTAGGGTTTAATTAATTTTCACATTATCTTAAGTGCTTTGCAAACATACATTATATGGATAATCCAGTAGTTAAAGCGGGCGAAGCCGCAAGAGGGTCTCTAGTTAAATATATTTATGAAATTATTTTCAGTTTTCAAAAGAATGAGTAAGAAAATATAAGCCTAGATAATCAAAAAGAATATTAGTAGAGACATATATATTAGAAAAAATATCTCAGTTATTGAAATGAATCAACAAAAGAAGTAAAAGTAACTAAAGGATATTTTTAATGTTAGATATATATGAATGACTAAACATTGTTCTATATTAAATAGATTAATTTTTGCGAGCAATATCAAATAAAATAAGATGAGAAACAAAGTGTAGTTTAAATAAATTATAAACGGCAAATAATTTCATAAAAATTAACAATAGTTCGAAAATGTATGAAAATTTATAAATCAACATCATCTGCCCGTTCGGTTATACTATGCCGCCCGAAGGCTAGGTCATTTCGAATCAGTGACATCTCCTTAATTATTAATTACAACGTTATACAGTAAACTAAAATTTCAATCTAGATAAAATGCTAAAAGTGACTATTATATATATTTTTATAAGGATGAATAACAAAATATAAGTTAATTTTGAGTGACGTTTTCTAAAAACAACAAACTTTGCAAACCGTTGCTTAGCAACGACGGTTGTTATTAACATGGCAGAATAAATTGCATGTCAAATTAGAAAGTATTTTTATTTATTAGTACATATGTGTAATGTAATGTTTTATAACCAATAGCACTTCTGAAGAATGCAGCGTTCATACAAAACAAAAACATAGTAAATCGGACCAGTAGATCCAGGGATCTTAGCGTTCAAACAAACAAACAAACAAACTCTTCCGCTTTATTATATTAGTATAGACAAGCACGAGAATTCGAAAACTTATATGGGTTTTTAAAAATCTGAAGCATGTAACAAATAAAACAATACTAATCCAAATCTACGTAGCTTTAGCTCAGTCAGTATTGGGATATTGTATCTCTGTATGGGGTGGAGCATCTAAAATAAAATTCCTTAAGATAGAAGGAGCACAAAGATCCTTGGTGAAAATTATATTTTTTAAACCTTTTAGGTTTTCTACAGAGTATATACTCTAGCTGCGACTTATTGTCTGTACGAAAGCTATATATTTAAATTGTGCTTTGAAGGTTCACAGAGCTGTAGCTTTTTCAAGGAACCTGGCGCAACCTAACAAAAGAAGGTATGTCCCAGATTATACTCCTCTTATGAAAACTAAATTTGGTAACCATCAATTTGCAAACCAGTCAAAGTATTTAAATGCAATAAACAAAATATTAAACATATATTATACTACACATACACACAGACGCACGCGTTCATACAGACACACACACACATACTCAACCACACACCACCCACACATATGCACACGTTTCAGCTTAAATTGATCTATATACATAAATTTAGTTATTTATTATTATTGTTTGTTTTCTATATATTTTGTGTTATAAAGTAGCTATAATTATATCCCATTTATTTTTGTTTTTGGTTCCATAACGAATGTATTAAGTATTATGGAAGAGCGGGGTCACCTGTTACAAGCACTAGTATTATACTAGTTACTTACTAGGTTGGTCTCATTACTTTTTATGTAGCGATATAATATGTGAAAATGAAATAAATATTTTTATTTTTTTTTTAAACTGAATTGCTGAAAGTATTGATTCCCTTTAATTTCGAAATACGCGTTTTTTGCGATATCAACGGCCATGTCTTCTCTTAATGCCATTTTTTTTTATGCCAATGGCCATGCCAAATTTTATAACTCTAATTATGAAAATTGGCAGCTAAAATCTACAGGTAATGCTAGAACAGGAAAAAATGAAAAAAAAAAAACAACTATACATTTGTGGTTAAATTCTGTAAAACAATAGCCTTCCTCTTTTCAAAGGAGGGCAAAATGCTCAAATTATAAACCATCTGTGAAGTACCACATATGCAAAAAAATTTCTGTAATAAATGCACCTGTTAATCCAATATAATAACTAATTTCTTAGATCTTCTAAGAAATTTTGTAGGAGTTATTCTATAAGTTGTCACGATCATATAACAAAACCAAAAGATATTTGGGTAGAATGGACCTCCAGAAATCGGCGGAAAGTGGAGAACGGAAGTGTTTCAAAGGTTCCCTATGCCTACCTTGCTATGTAAGGGATACAGCATAAAGTTAAAAAAATATTTTATTCTATAATTTTTTTATTTCTTTAGGAAACTTAACATTCTTTATATCACAGCTTACACTAGCAGTCTAATAATTAGTTCATAGTATAGTCATTAAACATAAATTCCATACAATAATAATATTAATCAATGTTCAATAAGTTCAACAATTCAGTATTGCATTTGTAATCTAATACTGAATGAATTGTTGAAACAAGTATTCTACTGACCTGCAGTAATTAGCCAGTTTTCATTAATGAAAGAAACAATATTTTTAATTATAATGTATTAATCTACACACAGGAAAGAAAAAAAAAATTAAACAATAGTTTCCAAGTGGCACAAGTTCCAGTTACAATCAAATGTCCATACTTATCCTAAAAAGAAAGTAAAATATCCTTTTGAAAGAAGATATAAAATTAGAATTCAGACAGAAAAGAAATAGCATAAATGGAGAGCATAAATATGAATTATAAAAGCTTTTCTATTCAAATATATGATAATTATTATTTCATGGCTTATGCAAATGTTAATATTTATTTGAATAATTAGCAGCTCCTGCTTTGGCCAATTGATCTGCCATTTCATTGCCATGTATACCACGGTGAGCTTTCACATAATTCCACTTAATTTGAATTTTATGTTGTACACTGTCAAGATCTTTGAAGTCTATTTCATTTTTAACTGGCTCTCCAGACTGAAGTTTCCATCCTTTGCTTTTCCAACCTAAAGTTAAATAAAGTATTAATAAAGAGGCCATTGTGGCGCAGTACACAAGCATGACTCACATGTACTGACCAATGTGTTTGATCTCCACTCGGGAAAATGAATTATTTAATATGTGCATATTCTTGTTCTATTAATAGGGCAAAACCTATACAGTTTAAAGGTAGGATACAGTGTGGAGCTGAGAAATATATACATAACTAAATCTCATTATTTCTTTTTTCTTTTCTTTTTATCATATCTATGCTAAATTTGAATAAAGATCAATTAAAAAAGTAAACATTTTTACAATAATATAAATATAATTTTTCAAATAATAATGTTTAAGAACAAAATATAAAAATACATACCTGGCATCCATTTGGTTACAGAACTGATAAGAAACTTCGAATCTGTGTTGATAGCCAATTTTTTCACTCCTTGATTTATAGCAAGTTTTATAGCACGAGTGGCAGCCTGTATTTCACCACAATTATTTGTAGCTCGGCCTGAGACTGGTTCACTGACATTCAAAGGGTGGGCATCTCCCCAATACACACCTAACCCAGCCCTAGCACCACTGCGACCATTGGCAGAGCATGCTCCATCTGTATAGACTTGTACATATTCATCAGAATCTAATTGAAAACTATTACATACATTCCTAGGTTCTATAAGAATAGATTTACGGTCAGAAGATTTAATGCTTTTTTTAATAATTTTATCAACACCTTTCTCAAAACCTTTAAGCCTTTTTTCAATATCATCCATTTGTTGTAATAACACAGTATCTATTTCATTTGACTCATCAGAATCATATTCACTGTTGGATTCTTTACGTTTAGATTTGACTTTTTTATTGGGTATATGATTGTTATCGTTTTGATTTTTTGATGCTGAAGAAAACGATCTCTTGAGGTTAGAAGTATTGTTACCAAAACTAGATCGACTGCCTGAAGATTTTAGTTTCTGTGAAGCTTTAGCTCCACCTTCAGAAGTAATAAAATCTTGGGCCGCTCCAACATTTTCAAATTTTTTGTATCTTGCGCCAGGAAAGCCTTTCACTTGTGCTTCACAATCTG
Organism: Heliconius nattereri; assembly: GCA_013403645.1. Taxonomy (NCBI): domain Eukaryota; kingdom Metazoa; phylum Arthropoda; class Insecta; order Lepidoptera; family Nymphalidae; genus Heliconius; species Heliconius nattereri. The sequence goes on along the minus strand of JAAIXI010000242.1, from coordinate 1,097,641 downwards.
GCCAAGTCATAAAAATACCGGGAGTTCGTCCTTTTGCTACGGCGTAAAACGGCATTTTCGATAAAATCTCTGGCTTTATTAATGTTCTAATAGGTCCAAGAGCACATTGATGAGTAAATACCCTCCATAACATTTATATTTTATTTATAGTGTTTTTAACGGTCACAGTAAAATGCAGCATAGAAATATAAAAATTGAAATGACAAATTTGACAATGTCACAACACTTTGACATAAGACATATGATTTACAAATCTAGAATGAAAAGAAAAGGTATGAAATAATAGAAATAATATATATACCTACGAAAACATTTAAGGGTTTTATAAAAAAATAAATAGGGTTGATGAAAAAAAGAAATCTTATTTGAAACCTATAATTATGATATTAAAAATGTGAACTCGAAAGAGAAACTATTCTGATATACTTAAGTACTTATATATCAAAACAGTTTCTCTAAGACTTCTGTAGGATCTATATTCTATAAGTATATAATTAATTTGAAGACGCGATCCAGCTAAGCTTTAAATAATAATGAAACCAAGCATACCCTTAACAAAAGTTGATGAGCATTTTCTATTGATATAAAAAATATTTAAGAACCTCATCTTAATTTTTATATCAATCTAAATTTCTGTCTCTCCGTCTCTGAATAAAAGCTTACTTAACTATAACTATTATTGAAAAAAAAAACCGACTCGCTCTTGTCCGGTTTTTTTTGTTCCGGTTTGTCGGTTTCAATTGAAGTAGTACTATCACAGCATATGACCACAGAACACATTTACTCACCCTGCATATGACTGTCAACGGGATGGTTGTACGTTCGACTTCCAGTTGATGGAACAATTATATTTGAATTCTTTACTTTTCTCCCTTTCGAAATAACAATAATATTCGGCATTAAATACCACCACTCAACACTACAATTGAAAAAATATACTCTAAATTTCAAAAGGTGGTCATAAACTAATTTAAAGTAAATAATATTTAGTATATATCTGCCAAAACTTTTTAGTATGGAATTATACAACTGATATGTCGAAAAATTTAAATAAAACATCAAACATAATACAATAGTGTACTTTATTAGGAGTCTTAACTAGATCTTTAACCCTCATGTTAACACATCAAAACTACTGTTTCCCTAACATTTGTAAAAAATCTGGTTTTTAGTATTCTAGCAAAATAACATATATTTAGTACGGAGGTACACCCCGTAGATACACGGCTTAAAAACTAAGTAATAACACTAACATCTTCTGACATGAAAGTTCGCTTATTATAATAGAATTTACCGGTTGCATCTAATAAATATACAAATAGCGAAGTTAGAGCCAATGTTATGAAATTGTTACGTGAGTACCTATAAATATAATAAAATGTAGATTAGGTACTTATCACTCGATAATTTTTTTCTAATTCATCAAAGACCGAAACACCTACACTATTTAATACTTACGAAATACAACATTATCATAAACCAAATATCTCTTAACATAATGTCATTATGATAACCGTGTTTATTAATAATCGTAAATCGTAATACAATTCAAAAAAGAATGTTACAACATAAACATCTACTTACTATTAATTATATAATAATAAATCTTAACTATTTCACATAATCAATTAAAATTGATAATTAAATTGTAATTAACAATATGTATACTTATAGGAAACACATGTTTTATATACCTATTACGATAAAGAACATAATAAAAATAAATGTAGAACCTCCCTCTTGGTTGAAGTCGGTTAAAAATATAGTTATAAAAATTTTAAACACTTAATATTTGGGCACAAAAAAAAAACAAAATAAATGCAGAATACTCTCTTAAATATAAAGTAAACTGCAAATCAAATAGCGATAAGATATAATAAATTTGTTAGTGAAATTAAAAAAGAAGATTTATAATTAAAATTATACGTCAGTCACATGCTGGGTCAGCACAGTAGGGTGAACATGTCGTTGCCTCTCCGATGTTTGCTGTAGATGGCTGTGCAGATTTTGATTATACTCCCTCCGACCAACAAAGCGCAAAAGTTCAGAAAATCCTGAAGTTTCAGGGCGGCCACAACTTGTTGACCATACTGTACAAGATTATATCATATTTTAATGGCACTACTTACAGTTAATGGCTTGGGGTTATATTTGGAAGATATTCGTTATTAAAAAGTAATATTGCGTATTAAAGTTATTTTTTATTAAACATACAAATAAAGCTGAATACCTTAAATTGTTCATCAAGCAATATGATTAAAAAATTGTATGTTAAATCAATAATTTGTTAAATCACCTAATACTTATTTAACAGTTTAAAATATTGTTAGCTGTTCCATAAGAAAATCGTATTTAGGTGTTACAATAAGGTCCCATAGTTAATATCAACGTAGGTATATAAAAAAAACAAAATTAAAATATTTTTCGCATTCACATAATTAATTAAATATTGAAAATCAATATTATTTCTAATAAGCATTTAGAAATAATTTAAAATTTTATAAATCACACGTGTACATGTATTTTATCACGCCTTAATTAAATTTATTTCTAAGGTCCGTATTTATAAATCGCGCTCAAGTCTGAGATCGATCTTGAGATGCCGTTGTCATTCATAGGCATCTCAAGACCGATCTCAGACTTGAGAACGGTTTATAAATACGGGCCATAATAATGCTTGACATGCATCAAATGGTTTAATCAATCTTAAATATTAAAACAACCTACATCGAATAAATACAACGTAACAATAAAATTTATTAAAATTGTGAACAAACAGTTTGGTTAATAATTGGTAAATGTTAGTTCATTGTTTGGAGATTAGAGGAAGCTTTTAAATGACTAGTTTTTAGTAACGTAAACGTAAAGTTCGTGACAGTATAGAAGATTAGGCTTTTCTCACAATAATTTTACATCAAATGAGGCACAAACTTTATTTTAAATGTATAGCTTAGTATACATCTTCTTATATTTAAATCAATTTTAAATGTGGTAATCATAGATAATAAAAAATCGAATTAAAATCGAACAAAATAAAACATTTATATCTATATATTATGTATGTAAAAACAACAAGTGATAGGCAATTTAAACAACCCATTCTTTGGTTGTGATATTTGTTGTGAAACTAAAGTATAAGAAAGGTAGACCGTCAATTAGCTCATATTCAGCACCCTGTAGACTAGAGAAAACGTTCTACCTAGCATTAACTACAAGCTTATTTACAGCTGCCGTTTACACTAAATTATTACTATAGTAATATTCTTACTATTATTTTAGTTAGGAATAACATATTTTAAATGGAAATAAAAAGAAAAAGACTGTATTAACGTTGTCGTTAAATATATAAATTTGATCCACCATAGACAAGAATATCTGTAAGTACATTTTATTAATGTTTTGTTAATAATTATCGAATTAAGAGTAAATATCTGAGATTCATTGAGAACTTTGTGATCGAATTAGTCTAAGGAAAAAAAGATAAATTTAGCTATATAAAAAAACTACGATATTTTTTTACCGTAACTATAATATAATACTTGAATTATTCTACATTAATAAAATAATTAATGCTAATACGCAACAATCGATTAATCGATATCGAGTTAATTTGACACTACTGTTAAAAAACTAGAGAACGTTTACGAAAACGTCTTACAAAAATATTTTGATATCTAAATTATACCTGTGCGTGTTTTTCTTGATATAAAAGCGATTGTCGATGATTTTTATCTAGATTTTGTATTTTATATGTAATTTTCTATATCCAAAATAGTTATCTGTGGATGGAGTGATGATATGAGTAATTTAGCGACTAGCGATGACGGATTTATATCGAGGCCTCCTTTTTAAAGTATGTGAGAGTAATTTAGCTATAAAATGTGAAAACTTGCAAAGTAAAGCCGTTTTAAAATTTATCCCATAATAAATATAATGATTGTTACAACTTTTATATGCGGATTTTAGACGCAACTAAATTTTTAGGCATTGCAAACCAATTATGTTTACCATTAGTTAATTAAATGATGTAAGACACCATGTCCCGTGTACACATACCGTTACACTTTATAGCCATTTGAAATATGAAGATGGCACAGACAATAAATTCTTTTTCGAAATTTGAATAAAAAGAAATCAAAACGACGTTAACATATAACTTTGTCAATAATCAAATTCGAATTAAAAAATTAGAACAGAATATATCTTAAAATTGTATTTTTTTACTTGTATAATTTTGAATTTACAGTATGGCGACAATATTCAGAAAGACTATAAAGTTGAACGATATCTATACGTATCCAGATACTTTTATTTTTGACATATCTACATATTTGATACAGATTACACGAATCATGCATATACTTAATACTAGTGCTTATTTAAATTAACACTTTTAACGTCCATAATACTAATAAAATGCTGAAACTTAAGCGATGTTAAAACACACCGTTCGCACTAATGTAACTCGAATGCAAAAACTACTGCTACACTTTGTTCAAATGTCTACTGATCTACATTCAAGGCACGTATCGAGCCTAGGATACGCTGAAAAAATATTCCTCTGAAACCATATTGTCGTAAAATCGTCATGAATTCCACAAAATCCGTTTAGTTTAATAAAGTACCCTAAACTAATTGCACACAATCTTTGGTTTGCCAAACTAAATAGAACATTCGTCGCTGTCACGTGCGTAGTCATCATCATCTTCTTGGCGATTATTCTTCTTCACTTTCTCCGACACGATACCTGTATTGACTTTACTGAATAAACTGCTGCGATTTACTCTAGAAATTTCTCTCTGTGGACTCAATCTTTCTGCGACCGCTCTTTCATAATTATCTGATATCTTACTAACTCCGTTCACTGGGCTTGTTGGTGTCTTCACTGCTTTGTTAGGAGATGTCACGATTTTTTTAGCTTCTTTGTCACTAGTAGCTGCCGTATATGATGGCGGGTCTTTTGACTTCGCACCACCATTAGTGTTCAGAAGCTGTGAGTATAAAAAACTGTTGTTTCCAAAACCAAACTTATTATCCATTTTACCGTTCATCATCATTAAACTCACTGGTTTTTCAGGTGGTATTGGTTTTTCTCCTTTTCTTTCGGGAAGGGTGTTTTTGTTTTGGTTGATTATTCGATCATTATTTCCTAAGGAGTATATTGAGCTAAGGTTAACGAAGCCGGATGGTGCAGCTTTATTAACAATTCCCAAAGGGTCCTTACGACACGCCATCACTATGGAGCCCTCGCTCAGTGTTGATTCCTCCACACTAGAATCTTCTATCACTTCAGTATTGGTAACGTCATCTAAATTAGGTGATAAGCAGTCTTCATCTGTCTCATCGTATGAGCTGAAACATAAATCTAAGTCAGATATTTGCAATAAAATAAATGTCATATGTTAATGATATGTACTGAATGCATCAGATTTGCAAATTTGATTGTATTGTTAGTCGCTTCATGCCTTCATGACTGGCAATATTGGATATTATTTACAAAAGAAAGCTGAGTAAATGTAAGAAAATGAAATAAATATATATGTTTAATGAAACCACTCTAGACGATATTAATTGAAGATAGTTATATTTAAAGAAGTGAGAAAAAAATATTTTAAAAGATATTTAGAAAAGATTCGTCAAAAGCGGTTTCAGTATCGACCAAAGAGGGCAAAAAAAAACATTAAAACAAAATACATATTATGAATAGTGTAGAAATGATAAAAATTTCATCAGTAAGGCAGACTTCAAGCAAACTTCACATTTCTTTAAGAGTCTACAAACATATGCTTTTATATTTAGTTCGCACGTATCGGGGTGTCGTAAGCGATATATTTGTGGAGCAAAATGCAAATTCTTTCAAGTCACGTCTTAACGTTATTATCTCACTCAAGCTTGTATCAGGCTTCGAAATCAGAACTTATAGATGGTGTGATACGAGACTACTATTCCTTGATTTCCAATGAGGTCTATCGATTCAGATGGAGGTCGAACTGATCTGATCTGATCTGATCGATTCAAAGGGGCCATAACTAGAGTACCTATTTTTAAGGAGGTGATTTGCATAAAAAAATATTTTAAGTAAATTTAGAAATACCTCTATTTAATAGTAGCAAATTCTTTTCTAACTTGGATTATTTGGCTTGGCACGATTAAGCCAAATGTATATTATGCTTAAGAGTATGCAAGTAATCTTAAAGGGTATTTTTAAATAGTATCTGAATTGTTGCTTATAGCCCTTGGGAATCAGCTTCTGCGCTATAATGTTCTTCGAATACTAAATCGGGAAAACCAAATACGGCACGTAAACGTTTGCGACTTTTTATTCAAGGAATAGTGTCTCTAGTTGTATGTTATTGTTCTGATAACGATAAATAAATATCATTTTTATATAATATTTGTGCAAATTCAATGCAGCGGAACACAAGACATACACTGTAATACAACACTTTCTTACCCTAGCATAGCCAGTTCTATCTTCCTCCCTGATGAAAGAAATTAGACCAATGATATGACAACTACATATTTGTTACATATATGTATATATATATAAGTAAATATATAATAATAAATAATATCATATACTAAAAGCAAAACTGAATAAATAAATAGCAATATGAGCAAATGAGCTTTCAAGGTTTGGATATGTTTGGAGAAATCTGTAATTCTGGTATTATGTGCATTCAGAACATATTCGTACAGTGTTGTCTGTTATTTGTGTTTGTGTGCAGGGTAAAGCGTCTAGGAGCGACGTGCCTCACAATGCTTCGACTATCAGGACCTGTTTATAATAGTACTTTACCAAATATACATTATTTGTTTGACTTATGTCCTTGTAAGTGATTACTCCTGCACAACTCAAAGAAACGATTAATATATTTCCTTTTCACTGTCTCTTTATATATCTTAAACAATTGCCTGTTTTTAGAGAAAAATGTTATTTTATAATATAGTGTTAATTAAAGATATTACAGTGATATATGCAATACTTACATTTGGTCCTGCGCGTCGCTGCCGCCTTCTTCAGCTACGAGCAATTCGTATTCTTCTGCAGCGAATCTGTCCCATTCTGACATCTGGAATAAAAGAGAAAACATTTTAAAATAAATCTTGTAAAGCCATGATGAAATTCTGAATATTTCAGCCATTTTGACATTTAGAATTTTTCCAATAATATTATTAGCGTTTTCTAAAATGAAAAGATTATTTGTCTGGGCAATAGATTAATGAAACTTAAATCAAATGGTTTCGTTTAAATTAAAATTTAATAAGTTTCTACATTCATTACGGCATATTTAAATACATAATTCTAGCGTAATCATTTTTTTTTATTTAACGATGTTAATATCTTTTCAGAGGCCATCTAGGCTGATTAACTGGCGAATGAGCTATTTCCAGCGGGGAAACCCGCTCTGATGACAAGACAAGGCGCTGGGTGAAGTTCTAATCAACACGCAATGCCCGAGACATTGCAAATCGAAGGGAAAGTCGGAAACGAAGTGTTTTAACATCCTTCCTGCCTACCCTACTATGTGCGGGATACAGAGTAAGGGTAAAAAAAACTTTAAATTAAGAAATATAATATTACAATCGGCTATATAGTATAATAAATACACGTTAAATCATAGTAAAATTAATTTATAACATTTACTGTAGATACCTCTGAATCTGAATCCCGTTGTGTTGCAAACGGATCGCGCTGCTCGTGGTCGAGGTATTTCTCCAAGTTGAAGAATGTGTCGAAGAATATTGGTGTTAGTTTGCATTTCTTTAGGTCTGTGAGTGTTACTTTGCCGTCTTCTGCAGGATGTACCATGTCTAGCATCTGAAATTAGAGATTGTTTTTTATTTTATAATTAAGGTTCATTCGACTTTAGCATCGTGTTCTTGCACTTATTTTATTATTTCTTTGTTTATTATTATTTTTTTACAAAAACCAACAAACAAACAAATTATATCTTTATTACTTTATGAAATATTTCAAATAAATACCTGACACAAGCAGTCATTGAATGGCAGTGTTTCAATGCCGATAGCCTCCATCCTCTGCATTTGTTCTTCATAGAAATATTCTAACTCGTACATAGAAATGTATCCGTCACCGTCTACGTCCATACATCTGAAATGTCCATAACAATTTACATTTATTTTATTTTCTTTGAAAGAAAGAGTACTACTTTCTTTGAAAGAAAGACTCTTTGTTTAAAGGAAGCTGAGATTCTATTAAGATTCCATTTTTTTTAAATTGTTATATATAGTCTATTATCCAGAATATTTAAGAAGTTTGCACAGGTATATGCTACAGCTAATAATATATATTTCCCTGATTATAGTAGATCTATAATTTATGAGGTATTTTACGTATTGGACTCATTTAACTTATACATCTTCAAATATCTTGGCCTTATCTCAAAATAAATACAAAATAAAGAGCAGATTCCGATAATTACATATAGTATCTCTAAATATCTGTATACATATAATTTTTTACGAATAATTTCCTATTAAATTGTGCTATAATTATAATCTATATATATATATATATATATATATATATAAGAATATATATATATAAGTAAGACGCACGCACAGCCGCAGTTTCTGATGGTAGAAAGGTAAAATTTGGACAAATGTTTACTTTCGTAATCTGGACATCCACTAAGAAGGGATTTTGAAAAATTTTAATCCTAAAAGGGTGAAATAGGGGTTTAAAGTTTGTATGGAAAAAAATTAAATCGGCATCGATTTTTATAAAATTTGAAATTTAAGATTTTCAAAAGTATTTAATTGAACACATGTGTCATGGTTTATTAGAATTCACCCCTAAATAAGCAAGCGAAGATGCGCGCGTCCGGTAGTATTATATATCTATATAGGATATAGCGTGATCAAATAAATATGTATGTACGACGTGCGTACGTATATTTTACGCTACAATGGAAGCCTTGTCGGTTAATCGGGTAAGTCAACTGTGTCATTCCGCTTTCGCTTGGTTTCTGTCAACCACTTAATCAAGCAAAACACTTACTTCTATTATTATAGATAGTTATCTATCTATCTATTTCTTTTATGAATCTTCTTTTACACAACTTTTATTATATTTTTAACTTTTATTATATTTTTTATCACTAATCTCTGTGTTATGTATATAATGTGTTATACTAATTTTAACTTTATTTTTAGGTGAAGGCAATTTTTAACTGGATCTTTTTTTTTTCTACATGCATTTTTCTATCGTGTAACATTGTCTATTTTTTACCGTACAACCTCCTTCGTGTCTTCTCCATACAACGTGACATTGGCGAAGTGATATGTGCTCAACTGGCACGCTCGGAACGCCAGATTTAAAGAACCATACCATACCATACCTTTTACACAACTCGAGATGGTATTAATTATATAGTATTTTAATATCAGTGATGAAACACTCAAGAATTTGTTCTTTTCAGCTTCATGCTGTATATCGCATATAGCAGGGTAGACAGAAGGAATCTAATGTTAAGACACTCCGTTTCCCACTTTTCCTTCCCGTATTTTAGAGGTATTACGTGTTAAGTAACTCAACGCCGTACTTTTGCTATGAAGAAGCGAAGCGAAGAAATGAAAATATTAATGAATAATAATTTATTCTACCGAGTGGGGATCGAACCCAAAACCGTCGCGTTTGTGCCGTACGCCACGACGGTTTTACTTGGTAAAAACTTTTACCTAAAACAAATATAGTTAACGAATATAGAGCCTCCTCTTTTTTGAAAAATAAAAAAATAGGTTAAAAATTGTCGAGAACGAATATTTTTATCTACGATAGAATTAAGGTCAATCAACTGTAACTCCATGATCGATGGATCCATTAGGAGGCTGGATATCCGTATACATTTTTTATGAAGAATGCAAAATCAGAATCCTTAGATCAAGAAGTTTAACAGATTTTTGCCTACAAGCTTCATCTTAAGTAAAGGTACAGAATATTATATTGATATAGCACAAAAGGCATACATTATGAGACGAAGACAGAATACTTACAACATAAACAAGGTCTTCAATATAATTTTTTATAAGCATTATTTATAACATTAGTGAAGAAGATTTAGTAACAGTTTAATAAATTGAGATAAAATTTAGCTTTGATGATGAGCTTAACTTTGAAGGTTTTACTATCATAAAATACCTGAACGTTTATGATCTCTCATAGAAAAAGATTTAAATTTCTTTTTCTTCTAAACTTATTACTTATTGAATTAAGTATTTAAGATTTAGATCGATTTATTTTTTATTAATTTTTTTTTACATTATAGGCGAATGTTTCTGCACATCATACCATAATATAATTATGGTAATAGTTACGTGACCAGATCATTTAGAAGTTTCTAGAGTGCGAGCGCCGCCATGCATGCTACGTTTTTGTAATTTCTCCACTGTTACACTTGATAGGTGATCGGCTTTTGTTTAATGGCGCGAATATTCAAGTTTTCCTGTTCCACATATATTTTGTAAAACATTAACAGGTTAATTTGTTATATCTTTCTTTTCTAAATAAATATTATATTTAATTTCTGCCGTAGTAAAATGTTTGTTGGTCTGTACACTAATAAAAAGAGTTTCACTTAGAAAGAGTTTCGTATACGAGAAGTCTAATCCTACCAGATCCTGTTACCAGATTATAATATGGCAACATTATTGAAGTTCATTGTTAATTGAAAACTAAGCGTCAATTCTGAAATTTTACTTTATACATATAAACATTTTATATTAAAATATTGTAGTTGATACTTAAATGACCGTTGATATTTAAATGTTCCACACCTCGGAGTATGTTTGTATTAATACCCATAAAATTTAAAATAGCTTACCTATACCAGTATTCTATAGCAGTTGGATGAGTCTTATCCTCTTCTGCGAGTAAGAACCACACGAACTCAGTGTAGGACATTCTGGGTTCACCGTCTGGGGTCAGTCTGTTCTGGTTCCCGCGTGTCACACAGCCGGAGAGCACTCGTTCGATCATTCGACTTGATAATGCTGAAATAGTGTTAAAATCCTATAATGTATAAAAACACTTTATTGCATAAAGATGATAATATTTAGTAGGTATTACGAATTTTAGTCTAGTGTAGGTCCACCTTTTAGCAGCTTAGATTTAAATTATTATAATTAAATATTATATTTTAATATATTTATAATAATTCTGTATATTGAAACTCACCGTGGTCATTATGTCTCGCGAGGTCATGCCTATCAATGAACAGGTCATGATCTTTATCCAATTCCCAAAATTTGCAGTAAATGACGTAGAAATGCTCGTAACTGGAAGTGTAAATATAAATAACACTCTTTAATTACTAAAATTTGCACAATGATGCAATAAAAATATATTTATAACTCACACGTCACAAAGTAAAAGTAAGAATTTGTGTTTATTCCTTTGTTTAGATACATATAATTATAATATACTAGCGGCCCGCCCGCGGCTTCGCCTGCGTGAACTACGTTATGATTAATTTCTGTCTCCATGAGTACCTACGTCCTAAGTGACATCCATGCAAAAGTTTGAGACTCCTAGCATTTGTAGTAACGAAGTTTCGTACAAAACCAACCCCTTAGGAGTTTAATATTGTAAATTCCCTTGTTATTAAGCAAAAGCGTCCTATCAGTAACGCCCATGCCAAATTTAATACTCCTGGCACTTGTAATAACGAAATTTCATAAAAATTATTAATCCCAAAAGCACACGTTTAGGGGTCGACTTTAGCAAGATAAATTCTTAATTAGCATATACGTCGTAAAAAGTACCCCTGTGCAAGATTTCAGACTTTTAGCACTTGTAGTAGCGAAGTTTCATACAAACTATTAACCCCGAAAACGACCCCTTAGGAGTCGAATATTGCAAATTCCCGTGTTAGCGAGCGCCTACGTTCTATAAATAACCTCCGTGCAAAATTTGAAACTCCTAGCTCTGGTAGGTTCTGAGATTTCGTGATGAATTTTATATATATACTAGTGGGCCCGTACGCGGCTACGCCCGCTAGAACTATACGATTATTATAAAATATGAGCGTAAATAATTAAAATAAGTTAAAAAATAATAATAAGTGGAGATATATTATTAGAAAAAAGATCTGAGTAACCGAAATGAACAAACAAAAGAAGTAAAAGGAACTAAAGGAAATTCTTAATATTAAAAAAAGTGTCCAAAGTTTGCCTAAATTTTTCTATATTAAATAATTAACTATTTTTGCGAACAATATTAAATAAAATCCCAAATGATTAAAATTACGATATTTTAAGTGTATAACATCGGTATAGATGACCGAACTGAGATAAATTAATTATAAGCAGCAAACAATTACACAAAAATTAAAAGTAATTAGAAAATATATAAAAATTTACAAAACCATCAAAGTCATCTGCCCGTTCGCGTCGGTCATACTCATACTGTGCCGCCTGAAGGCTAGGTCATTTCGAATCTGTGACATCTCCTTAATTATTTATTAAAATGTTATACAGTAAACTATAATTTCCATCTAGATGAAATGCTAAAAGTGACTATTATATTTATTTTCATAAGGATGAATATCAAATTATAGAAATCATCTAATTTTTGTTAATGTATACAAATCTATATCGGCGCGCGCCATGTCTGCATTAAGCAAACTCACTTTGGGTGACGTTTTCTTAAAACAACAAACTTTGCAAGCCGTTGCTTAGCAANTACATACCCTTATTCTGTATGTAATAAAAATGATGCATAAATGTTCCTATATTTGATTGCGTGAATTTAGAAGTTCAGTTTTTTCTCTTTAGACCGTACACCTGAATATTTAATATTAAATTCAGCTTGATACTTCCATCCGACCTAAAGAAAACCCAAAAAAAGAAAAAGAAAACGGGAGAATAAACATAAATAAATTTGTTATTTTCTAATAATGGTTCTCTATAACTCACCTAAAGTATTGCGTAACTTGGTTGATGTCTTCCTCATCCTCTAAGAGCTGAATAACTTGCAATAGATTAGATCTTCTAAGTTCCGGTATAGATATTCTACCGGACCAAGAGCGGTTGACACAGTAAAATATCCTGGCGATCACCTGTGGAGATGCATATCAATTGATGACTTTCACAAATAAAATACTTATAGCTGGCAGGTCAGCCGTGTCGGCAGAATTTTTGAATTCTTAAGGCCATACCAATTTCTTTACTGTGCGGTTACATGAACTTCCATACAAAGTCATCCATATACATTAAGGAATAATGTGATAAGTGAAGAGGTTTTGACATGATTTATAATATGCCATACAATACAAATATTTTTGGAGAAATCAGAAAATGGAGGGTTTAAAACAGTATGTAATAATAAGGTAAGTTTATTTGTGATTACAGTAAAATTTATGTATAATTAATAAAGCAAATTCGCAAAAAGGTATTTTCGCATGTCCAAAAGGCTAATAAAAGGCTATATAAAATTTTATTTCAAAATTGAAATATAATACAAACAAAATAGCTCATAAAAAGTTATGAACATCGTATAAAATCGTATGTCGGTCACTTGTTACGTCCACACCTAAATTTCTATTGTAAAATTTAGTAGGGACTTTTAAAAATATTAAGTGTATATTTGTTCTCAAATATCTCGGAAATTTTATGGAAAAACATTTAGTTTGTTAATCTGGTCCCTACTTTCTGATCATTTTGAAAAAAAAATAATAATAATAAGAAAAGTTTCTGGGTACCAAAACGTAAAGTACACTCTTTGTCTAACAAGGCCAGGGTAAAATCTTCATAATAAATTTTATATGTCATTTACTAAGATATATTTTATCATCAAATGTTAAAACAACTTAATAGTTAATGATTGAATGACGTGATCAGAATTATTAAAGATGTTATTATAAAATTGGGTAGAATAGACAATTTTAGATATTGTAAGCATAGGCTTATAATAATATTAAATTCAATTATCCGTAGTTTGGCTGTCAGAACCTTCTGGAGATGGGTCAAGGTTAACTTAACGCTAATAAGTTCTGGAATATTAATGATAGAAGAGCAAAATAGAGAAAACATTTCATTATCCCCAAGTCTATAATATTTGTTTTAATATAATAATGATATGCTTAAATGAATATATTCCATAATTTTTATAATGAGTGCACAGGGGCACAAGTGTGTGACTGTAAACGCGACTGGTTGTGGGCTCGATTCCCACTCGAGGAAATGAAATATTTATTTATAATTTATATATTATTTTTTTCTCTCAACACGCAATGCCTCCAGAATTCGGCGGAAGAAGGGAAACGGAGAGTCTTACACTCGGCTGCCTCTGCCTGCTGTGTGCGGGATACAGCGTGAAGCTGACATTATCCTGTTACTATTTCCTTATTTAAACTTATGTAAACTCTTTGTTATCAAAGCGACAGGTATTTCAGTTACTTACAGTATGAACGTAGCGAGAGTGAAATTCAGTAGCTTCTTTAAGGAAGGACAGCCCGGGGTGTGTGTCGACGACATCTTGCACTAGCGGCACAAAGTCCTCTGGAGTCAGCGTTGTGCTTTTCCCCCGTGTCAACATGTAAACGAAGCGGGATGCTTGGTCGTGGCATTGAGATGTCATTCTAAACAAATTATGTAAATTAGGCTTTTTTATCAATAATTTTTTTATTATCAATAAAATTCTCATTTTTGATTTCAAATTGAAATCGAAGGGTATGTAAAAGGTAATAAAAGTTTTATAGCGTATAAAAAGATGAAGTCAATACAGTGAAATGATGGAAATGGAAAAAATCTAAATTGAGATATTTATAGGTAACACGAAAAGTGAATATTTAAAAAGTTAATATTTTTATCCCTAAATATCGCTGAAAAGTATAATATAATTAGGTAAGTTGAAAATACAATGGCTTAGATTATCTTCAGAAATATTCTCGAACAAAGCATATAGAAAATGATATACATATATACTCTTCTCGTTCTGGCAACAACCTGGTGATCCTGTTTAATATGCAACTATGATACTCAGTACATATTACGCAACATACAAACATGTGTAAAGCGCAGCTACGATTAATATTAACAATTGCCTCCAGAATTCGGCAGAAAGTAAGGAACGGAGTGTCTTGACACCTCTGCCTACCCTACTATGTGCGGGATACAGCGTGAAGCTGATTTGATTTTGAAATTACTAGGATAATTATTAAGATTTAAACTAAAAAAATATAGTAGAAATGCATGGTACGCCGCAACCAGTTACGATCTCTTTAATTGCAATAGTAAATTAAGCAATAAAACGTTTATAACCATTTCAAGATATCGTGTGTTTGCTTGCTACTGGATCTGACAGGTTTTATTCTATTATAGATTTCTTATATAGATATGCTTAAGAAGTATATGTTTTTTTACTATTCTTATTTTCTAATTTTTAGTTATATTGCAATTCTGAAAAGTTTGTTTGGTTGAATGCGCTTATATCAGAAACTGCTAGTTCTAATTGATATAATATTTTAGTGCTGCGTAGTAAACTTTTACAGGACGTTAATTATACATATAATGTTATACAGTATTCGTATATTTAATTTTAAGATCATACAATATTTCTTTAAGAATAAGATTTAAACCGATGTATAAGTCTTGAAAATACAGATATTTTTAATATAAATACAATTTTATAATATCAGAGTTAGATATACAAAATATAACTTACTCTCTCCAAAAATCAATGAACTTGTGACCATCGACGGCTGCATTGAGGTTCTGTTGTGTGGCCAGGAACAATGGCATCTTCCAGTAGAGTGGACATTCGCACGCTTTCACGATATGCTTGAAGCTTTCTCTCGGCACCTGGGAATTTGAGTAATTTATGTTAATTACTTGTTAGAAATTATTCTTTATGTATTATATTTATTAATTTGCAGTTATATCATAATTTCTATGATAATACCTAGTTATGTATGAAATAATTAGCTCCTAAAATATTATAAATATTAGTGTCGTTGGTTAGAAGAGCACTTACAAAAATCTTTTACATAAAAAATTACGGAAGGTCTTTGTTTTGTTGGAAATGGGAACTAAATGTCTTAACAGTAGGTTCCCAAGTTCCCTCTGTTCACCTTGCTATGTGAGGAATACAGCGTGAAGCGTAAGAACTGTTTAAATTTTCGGCTCACATTTCATAAAAAGTGCCAAGTTTGAGACTCCTATTATATTAAAAAAAACACTGATATTTTTTTTAATACAAGACAAACTGCAATTAAAGCATATCCTTATATCAGCCTAGCCTTAAAAACACCGGAAATCAGCACTAATATCCTATACACCTACTGGCAACACCAATACAATTCGAGGTGTGGACTACCCGCGTACGTGATCACGCTTGTCCCGCGGGTGGCCTGTCCGACTTCCTCTATTACGGAATATGGGTCGCTGACACGTGAGCTGTAAACTGTCTTATCTAGATGAAAAACGGACTTGTCGCTCTGTTTATTTTATGTTTATTTATATTTTGTCATTGGGAAAATAATGTGAGTTTTTTTTGGGGGAACTGCGAGGATATATGTGCGTTTGTTGGTTTTTTTACCTATATGAACGGAAGTTACTTAATAGTTATTGTGATCGGCCAGACTAACCGTGGCGCAGAAGCACGACCGTTTGATTTCAAAAGCGATAGGTTTGGGTTCGATTCCCACACAAGGTAATAAAATCTTTAATATTTTCATTTTCACGCTCTGGTAACCACGCAAAGCGCCTCGTTGAGTTCCTTCACACAGCATGCAATTACTCGAGAATTCAACGGAAAGTGGGAAACGGAAGTGTCATAATGGAAACGGAGTGTCTTAACACTAGGTACCCAGGTTCATTCTGTGTGAATCTAAAAAAAACACAGTATACAGAAAAAATTCAGTGTTAGGACTCTGTTGCGTCTGTGCGTCGTGGTGCAGGGGCACAAATATGAGGCTGTAAAGGCGACTGGTTGAGGATTCGATCCTCACTCGAGGAATTGAAATATTTAATATTCTCTTTTCTTTGCTTGGTGTCAAGGCAAATCACGTCATTGAGTTCCGCCACTCAAAACGCAATGAATTCAGAACTCCGTAGAAAAGAAAGAACGGAGTGTCTCAACACTGTGTTCCATCCAGTCCTACCCTGCGGTATGCGGAATACAGCGTGAAGCTGTGTGAAAATAAATGAAAAATAAAACAATATTGCATATATAGACTGAGAAATAAAACAGAAGTGCAAATTGTAGGTACTAATTTACTTAATAAGAACTAGAGTATACCATATAAGACAAAGATACTGAAGACGACTTCCTGTTAAGACACCATTAGCTACATTATATGGTAATGGAATGTCTTCTATGTATATTTTATGATAAAATCTTGAGTATATTTTATGATAAAATCTTTTAAGATTTTATCATAAAATATACTAAACTGACTTCATGTGACGGTGGGGAACGATCTAGGGCCTAGTGTTTTAACACTAGGTTCCCTCTGCCTACCCTGCTGTGTGCGGGATACTGCGTGAAGCTGAAGCTGACTCCATTCATGTTATAGTTATGAGTTTTATTCCTATTATTTAGAAGAATTAGCATGAAATTCAAACATAATATTTTTTAAGATAAATTTGTATGTAAATGTATTAAAACAATTAAGTTAATTAAACTTTCCTAGAAAACAATTATGATATTGTAGACTTAAAAATTATATGGTGAGTATTCAATATACCAAATATATGTAAAACTTGAGGTGTCACTGGTACTTGTTAGAAGAAGTTTGTTCTGCTTTCTTAGCTAATATCTCTAAATGGATTGATTTAGAGGATCTAATGGCATATAACGTATCCCATTTTCCACCCAGCAAAGGAAATAATGCGAAGAATATGAAAGCATCTCACCATTCATAACTGAAAATTGTCACGGAATTCCTCAACTCGAATACCGTCTAGTTTCCGCAGCTTGCGTAACAGGCATCGGTCTGTCAAAGTAGCCCATTCGCTATAAATAGATATGACCCAGTTGGCGGTCACCCACCCCGGGGCTGGGGGGGGCAGACAAATGCAAGACAAGTCAATTCTCAAGGGCGGATATTAGAAAAGCGACTTCCACACTCTTACCAACTTCCGCTGGTTGGATTGCTAATGTTCCTTTTTACTTAACGTATCGAGTGGGATATATTTTATTGGAATTGAAATTCGATTTATTTTTTACTTTACAATAATTGGAAAATCGAGGCCCTTTGTGGCGCGGGGGCACAAGACTGTAAACGCGACAGGTTGTGATTTCGAATCTCACTTGAGGAAATTAAATATATAATAAACGTGTTACGATTGAATTGAAGCGATATAATTCAATCAATTAAATAGTTTTTATAATACTATTCTTAAGGTGAGCGGCGGTATTCAACGTCATGCTTAGCTTCGACCTCAGAGCGAAGTAAGGAAAATATCAAATATTTCGTTTCCTCAGAGAGGAATCGATCCCACATCCTACCCTATTTACAGTCTGGCCGCTTATTTATTTTCAATAGTTTGTTTCCAATATAATTATATTTCCAGTAAAATATAAAATTTCTTTTTTATTAATGTGTTATTAAAGCTTAGTTTAACAGTAGTAACTGTAACAAGTGTTACATACGTGGGTTTCGCATTCCTACGTGAGGTGATTTAAATTTTAAAGCTAATCTTTGTTTAGATTAGAAAAGGCTTCTTTTACATAATATATGGAGAGAAATCTTTAACGAGTACGCTGAATACGTATCTATTTATGAAAGTTGATTCTGTAATATTCATTTTATTTGTGGTGAGCATTTATTAATAAAATAATTTCTTGATTTTTCTTCAAAGGTAGGCGAAAGGAATTTAGTGTCTTAACACTAAATTCTTAAAGAGTCTTAACTCTCCGTTCCCCACCTTCTACGCTCCGTCTCGAATATTTCGAAAAGCGACGGAAGTTGAGCTAAACTCAACGCCGCGTTTTGCATTGCTACCAGAACCAAAAAAAATGAAAATAATTAATTTCCACGAGTGGGAGGGAATTGAGCCCACAACCTTTGTGTTTCCAGTCAGACTATGTGCCGCTTCATCATGACGGCTTCGGGGTATCTGACAAAACGAACCTTTACAGTATTTTTTTTTCTGTTTATAAAGGTTTATATCAATAATTAAACTCTTATACCTAAAGCTTCACTCAATGGTTTGAAAAGCTTTTAATTGATTTAAAATAGCTACATTTGTATTGATTTTATATTAAGCATTAACGCTACGGGCAAATTGAAGTTTATTAGTGCGAAAATAACGAAATAGAATTAAGTGGGTATTAATAAAAATGAATAGAAGTTTTTATTACGGTAACCGAAGACGAAAGTACAAGTTCTCAAGCTCAAGCCTCAAGGCGTCTTATAGACTTCTCGTATTACCTATTGAATTGAAAATATGTCAAACGCTATTAAGCAAAAGTAATAAAAGTAAATAGATAGTTCGTTTTTATATAATTCTTGAGGAATTGAAAAATCGCATCATCATCGGTCTTCATTATTGGGACAACGTCAGATTGCAACGCGACTCTTAGAGAAAAGTTTACCTGTTCACTTCATAAATTTTTGTATTTATTACTTCTACAAAGAGAATATATTAAGCAGTATCGTTTCACATATATATTTTTAATATTAAATACCTATAATTATTCTATATTGCCTTCGTGGCGCAGCGGCACAAGGGTGTGACTGTAACGCGACGGTCGTGGGTTCGATCCCCACTCGAGGAAGTGAAATAATTATTTACGCTTATATTTCCATTTGTACGGGGTCTCCATTCTAAGATACGTCTGCCCCAGCGGCCGTCGGCTCTACGACCGGTGGGACGACCCCCCTGCCAGATGGGCCGAAGACATAAAGAGGTTGGCGGGAAGCGGATGGGTCCGAAAAGCTGAGGATCGTGTGTGGTGGCGAGAATTGGGGAAGGCCTATGTCCAACAGTAGACAAAAGATGGCTGTTGATGATGATGATGATGATGATATTTCTATTTCTTCGCTCTGGTGTCGAGGCAAAGCGCAGCGGTGAGTTCTGCCACTCAACACGCCAGAATTCTGCAGAAAGTGGGGAATAGAGTGTCTTAACACTAGGTTCCCTCTGCCTACCTTGCAATGTGCGGGATACAGCGTCAAGCTGATTTTTTTTTATTCTATATTATAATATTTGATAGGCAATTTAGCTAATATATTATTGTGAAAATAGTATGTATGTACCTCCTAAGCTGGCCTAGAGGCAATGAATAACTTTCTAAACCTAATGTAACACGCAATTATTTTAATCTAATCGATCATAACTGATAATCTACGAGTTGAAAGTTGTTATAAGATATATCGTTGCATAAATGTACGTACAGATAGATATTAGATGAATTTCCATTAGGATATAATATTACCGATTTATGTTTTTGTAAGGTTTGAATGTGAGAAATATAAATAAACATTATTTTATCATATGTCTGTATCTATAGTCTAATGAGATATTTTATTATTATTTCTGGTATGACAGACTACTTTTACTTTTCTTTATAATATAGTAAATATATCCTTAACGTATCAATTAAAAGTTATTAATATATCATAAAAGCTACAATATAATACGAGTTAGCTATTTATTTACTGAAAATTAGGTATTAGGTACAATTTGAAAATAATCTAAAACAACAACAGATTTTGCATACAAATATAGAATTTACTAAACGTGTCCACGTTCAAATGGCTAATAGTTAACTTTAACCAATGAGTTTCTATCGGGATTTATTTTGACTAAAATTCATGAGTTATCGACCTAAATATAAGGAATGAGGTCACGAAGCCGGCGAGTGGGTTCGCCCAAGCGTGGCTTTGATAGGCCGCCCTCCAATACAGCGAGAAAGAGAGCATTGTATCTTAAATGGATCTTTTCATACATATTTGTCTTAAATAAGTTATAATTGAATTGGCTGTGTGTTTACTATCTGACTATCATTTGACAATGTTAATTCTGGAAACTTCTCCATTTAACATTTTGATCTATGTCATTTATTCAATAGCCATCGTTTGCAATTTATTAAAAGCTACTGTGGCACAGTTGGCCAGAGTTTAACTGCGGTTGTGGGTTTCATATGAACTCGAGAGGATAGATTATTTATATTTTCGCGGGAAAAACCGCGCGGTCTGGTCGACCGTTGAGTTCCGCCATTCAGTATCCCCAGTTCGGGCAAAATGTTGATAACAGAGTGCACAAACACTAAATTCCCTCTGTCCACCCTGTTATATGCGGGATAAACGAGAAACACAAGAAAAAAAAACATTACAAAAGAATACATTGTATATTACGTCATTAACATTATAAAATTAATAGCAAAATTAATGAAACGGACGCGTATTATTGATCTTGTCTCATTGTTGTCGGTCATGCGAGAATGCCTCTGCAAGGGTATTGTATCTCATGCGTTACACGATACAAATGAACAAACAACACATACGTAATTGCTTGTTATTAGATACCTAAATAGGTATGTCAAAGGTGTGCACAGATAATATATAAGATTATATGACAGTTGATTTAAAATAAATAATTAATTAATTTTAGTTTTGTATTAAATAAAAGAATAATGCTTTTATTACCCCTTGATTCGAAATAATTAAAAATGTCTCTCACTCAGATAATATTTTCAAATATTTTTTAATTATCTTTTTTTTAAAGTTAACATTAAACATTAGGTACTTGCATTTTAATTCAAATAATTTTATTCCAAATTCAAATTTTATAGAATGATGTTAGTATATTTCGTATTTATGTTCAATTAAATGAAAAAATAACAAAGATAAGTTAAACAGCAATCATAAATGTTAAGAAGTAATCTTGCTACGCATAATAACTATAATCCGTGAATAAGAGGCACAATGGTGCGAGGATGTCGTTTACTTGTTTGGATTATAATATCCGTGAGAACAGTCCCACGTCCCATGACGGACAGATAAAAAATTTAATGTTAATAAGAGTTATATTTTATTTTACATTTAAGACAAACATATAATGCTTTTAAGGCAGTCTAGGCTCAGTGGTACAAGCGTGTGACTGTAAAAGCGACCGTCCGAGAGTTATTTCCATTTATATTTTCATTTCTCAGCGCCACGACGGGCCTCTGTAAAAATAATTTATAGCTTCACGCTTTATCTCGCACACAGCAAGGTAGGCAGAGGGAACCTAGTGTTAAGACATTTCGCTCCCCACGTTCCACCAAATTTTGTAGGCATTGCGTGTTGGGTGGCGGAACGCCGCGCTTTACCCCTACACCAGAGCGAAGAATTGAAAATATAAACGTCAATAAATATTTAACTACCTCGAGTGGGAATCGAACCCAGAACCAATCGCATTTACAGGCACACTTTGTGCCCCTACCACTACTGGCCTCAAAAATATATAGACATCTATATAAAACACGGATAATATTATAAGTAAATCTAATATACAAAGTTTTTTGTCAATTCATTGGTGTGGATTTCCATGAAACATATAGGCACCTAACAGGATGTTCATAGTGTAGAAAATTTTATATACACAAACCCATAAATCACTTTGGATGTGAAGCGTGCCTATATTAAAAAAAATAAATCACAACGCTAATACAGCCTCCATTTGTTTTCCTTCGAGGGAAATGGGCTGCGTGATTTTCAGCATTTCTGAGGACTGAAACATTGAAAATATGTAAGAAAAGCTTAACATTGTAATCTGTTTTTATGATTGCTGTTCTCGCCAAAATTTATTTCTTGCCAAGATTTTTTTATATAAGTAGTATTTGGATCAATATTTCCGCCTTAGCTGATAATTGTATTCAGATGGAATTCAGAATAGTAAAATGAGATTGGGTAAATTAGTTATCATTAAATATTATAATTATTTAATTTTAAAAGAGTTGTTAAAAACGTTAACGAATAATACTATAAATAAGTTATACGCATACAATAAGTCAATTAGCATATACAATATAGTATACAGGTAAAGCGCGGCGTTGAGTTCCGCAACACAACACGCAATCTACCGAAAGTGGGGAGGGGAGTGTCTTAACTCTGGGCTCCCTCTGCCTATACTTCTACATGCGGAATGCAGCATGAAACCGAAAAAAATATAAGATTTTTTTTATCATCGTATTTATGGCCATTTTACTCATACTTCTTAAAGTTATTTCAGTACTCTGCTTTACTTGGAAAGGAAATAAAGTGCATTTCCCATACGTTAAATGTCGAATCACCTTTTGTGTGTTACTCTTATCTTCAAAAAAATACTTAAAGAACTAACTTAAACATATTCTAGTTAATCTAATTTTTATTTATTTAAAAAAAACTCTATATTTAAACAAATAATAAAAGCTTGTTTCGCTGTGATAATAATATAAAGGTAGAAATATTATAGTGTAAAAATTGTATAGAATTTATAGAATGATGTGTAATTGTTTTAGAGGTAATTTCGATATTAAATGGCAAAAAACGATGTAATTTAAATCTATCAATAAATTCATAACTATAAAATATATGTGAGTTTCATGTAAAAGTCAAAAACACAAAGACCTATAGTTACCAATAAGCTTTTACAATTTAAAAGGCTGCGGAAATTGACCAGCACTGGCTGCGGTGAAAATGCGGTTTTATAGTTTATAGTGTATAGCTAAAAAATAAATTTAGTTTATATTATTTATTTATATAACGTATTTGTTTGTAAGCTAAAATAAGTTTTAAAAGAAATATTCTTCATAGCTTTAATTATAATTGAAACTACTTAATTTCTTTTAAAATTTATTTAATTACTTTTCATTTTAGAGATAAAAGATAAAAGAAATTATGTGACAGAAGATAATAAATGGTGCACTGGTGCTTTACGATTCTGAAGGCAAAATAAAACTAAGAACAGTTTTAAAAAAGAGAAATACCTCGAGCCTAAGGTTCCCCAATGGGATTAGTGCGATATGTTTTTTCTTTTATATTTTATTATGTCTATTTAAATATTAAACATGAAGATTTGAAAGGACGTAGCGTGTTGTGCTGCGGAACTGAACGCCGCGTTACCAAAGCTAGCTACCGGGTCGGACCTTCACCCACTTCAGTTACTTAATTATTATTAAAACACTAATGTTAAGACAGAAAGACAAAAGATTTAAAAAAAAAATGTTTTTGCTTCTATTACGTTAATTCATTCATATGTCAATACATCTTCCATATACAGACACCGATTACGATTTTATTATTAGTATATATAAAATACTTTGATAACTATATATTACAATTACATATTATGTTTACTTAATCTGGAGCCTTACTTTGTGAATCCAAGGACAACAAATATTTGAGTCATAAACGTTTTTACTGCCGCCATATACGTACATATCTCCTAACTTTTACTTAATTAGAGAAACTCTCGTCAACTACCTTTTATATTAATATAAGAATAAAAAATAACACCCGAAATGTACTTTATTGAGATCTCTACTTAGCGTGACTTTCACTTTAGGGAGTTATTTTTATGACGTATCACGATTATTTATTTTTATGACGTATCACGATTATTTAAAAAAAACACCAATCTTTACGAATTTTTACAGAGCTAAAATATTTAAGCACGATAAATAATTAAACAATTTAATTTATCTATTGGCTATATAAGCCTTTAAGTCTATTAAATACATGCGCGATTTAATTAAAAAGAGCACAATGAGTATGAAAAACGTATAAACTGTACATCTTAGATCTCGCTGTTGGATACTTTAGTCGAGAGCCCGACATTCTCAGTCGACACCAGTCTCAAAGGTTCAACTCAAATGGTTAAACTTAGCAAGGATGGTTCAAATATATCTTCATATCCGTTTATCGAGGTGCCTTTGACGCACTCGAGCAGAATAGACGGCAACAGGAGTAACAAGGCAACGGTATGTCTCGTGTTGGACGGACGCCAAAAGCCAAGAACTCGCTTATATACATATATGAGGTCTTTGAAACGGGATCTCTATATAGAACGGGGTTGACAGTGGTGATATCGGTGGTCTTATTTGGATGCATACTTTTTAAGGAAAAAAGAAAACCTTTGGTTCAAATCATAAATAAATCATATCAGTTTCACGCTGTATCTCCACACACAGTAGGGTAGACAGAGGGAACCTAGTGTTAAGACACTCCGTTTTCCATTTTCTGCCGAATTCTGGAGACATTGCGTGTTGAGTGGCAGAATTCAACGCCGCGCTTTACCTCGACACGAGATCGAAGAAATGCAATTATGAATTCATATAAATATTTCCTTCTGGCTCATGGGCATCTGTGGCCTAATTTAATATCTGGATTCTAATCTATCGATACGATACGAATCTAAATCGATACGAATATCTATCATTATATATAAAATTTAAAGAAATAACAAAAATGGAAAATAAACAATTAATTAGTTAATTTATACACATCCACGTCATTTGCTCGTAGCTTCTGTCTAACGTAATAAAACGTTAGACGTTCTATTGAGACTGTTAGAGTGGTTGTATAATCGATAGCAGTGACTTGCAGTAAAGTTAAAACTTTCAACTTTTTAACTTTAAATTTACCAAGTCATTAGTTGCCAATTAGTGTTGGTCATACTTTGAGGTGTATAGATTGTTAAGATATTCCAAAGGTATGGGTTCAAATCTCGTATCTCCTTTATAATAATGATATTGATGATGATTATTGAAATTGTATAATCATTTTGAATTATTTATTATGAAAGAGATTTGAATTAAAAAGGAATGACAAGTAAACTAACAAATAAAGCTTATTACACTGTACAAGAATATTTGGAGGATGAACATGTATGGAATTAATGTCTATTGAATGTCAGGCAGGATAGCTGCCAGCTAATGTAATAGTAAAATATACCACTGACTTTGAAAAAACTGTTGAGTTTCTTGCCAGCTCTTCTGAGTAGTGTATACCTTCCGAACCGGTGGTAGCTTTTTGTTATACATTCGACGATTCAAAAGTGCTTTTAATAGTTTATTTGAATAAAGAATATTTTGAATTTGAATTTTGAATGAGGGTCTAACGATTTGTTTTCTAATGTATCAAACAGAGATTCTGTCCAAGGCCCGTCACCGCACGCACCAATCTTTCTATTACAAGTTGCTATAATTATATTATAAAGCATATTTTTCTAAACAGGGTCAAGATATCAATATTGATAGGTAATATCAGTAATTCAAACCATTACAATATTAAACCAAATAACATTTTTTAGAAAACAAGAATAACGTAGAGTCATCAATCAAACATTGTAGATTCGTCATTTAATGTCACAGATAATCTTCACAATGCTCCTATATTCTCCTATTTCGTGTAAGATGGGTATAAAACGTATTTTAGAGACAGAGATTTTATTCGACCATTCCCCATTGCGTATTAAGTAACGGAACTCAACGCCGCACTTTCGTCACCAATGGGGAATAGATCCCACAACCTGTCGCGTTTACAGTCACCACTGAGGTGGACTAAAAAGACTAGGCTAAAAAAGGTAATGTTTTATATTTAAAATCCTTCTCTCGTATGCGATATAAATCTAATATATTTGTGATATATCCATATCTATATTATAAATTCGAAAGCAACTCTGTCCGTCTGTCTGTCTGTCTTTTACGCAATCAGGGCCAAACCGCCAATTGAATTGTGATAAAATACTCATATAGAGATACTTGAGGGTCTCAGGATGAACATAGGATACTTTTTTTTCTCATATTTGTAATATTTTCGATTTATATTAAATATTAAAATACTTTTACTAATAATAATACTTTTAATTTGACATGCAATTTATTCCGCCATATTAATAACAACCGTCGCTAAGCGACCGTTGCTAAGCTACGATTTGCAAAGTTTGTTGTTAGAAAACGTCANATTATAAATTCGAAAGCAACTCTGTCTGTCTGTCTGTCTCTCTGTCTGTCTGTCTTTTACGCAATCAGGGCCAAACCGCTAATTGAATTGTGATAAAATACTCATATAGAGATACTTGAGGGTCTCGGGATGAACATAGGATACTTTTTTTCTCATATTTGTAATATTTTCGATATATACCAATATATTGAAATACTTTTACTAATAATAATACTTTAAATTTGACATACAATTTATTCCGCCATATTAATAACAACCGTCGTTGCTAAGCTACGATTTGCAAAGTTTGTTGTTAGAAAACGTCACCCAAAATGAGCTTGCATCGCATCTCTCTATTGAAAACTGAAAATAATTTCATAAATATATTTAATAAATATTCGTATAGTTCAAGCGGGCGTAGCCGCGATCGCGTCCACTAGTTTCTAAT
Organism: Heliconius nattereri; assembly: GCA_013403645.1. Lineage (NCBI taxonomy): Eukaryota > Metazoa > Arthropoda > Insecta > Lepidoptera > Nymphalidae > Heliconius > Heliconius nattereri. Next base: position 1,070,314 of record JAAIXI010000242.1, on the reverse strand, counting down.
ATATTTTTAAACTGTATCTCAGTACTTAGTCGAGTATATAAATTGGCAGAGACAACATAGAGTTGATTTATTGACAACATCATAATGCTGTCCATAAAACAATTGTCACCATGTTGTATCTAGTATTTAGAAATTCAAGATGGTTAACTAGAATTGGACTGGGTCCAGATTTAGTCTATCTATATTATTCTCGTTATATCTGTCTAGACACAAACGGTTCAAAGTCAAAGGCGTTTTTTTTTATTTTTTAGTGGTTTCTAAAGCTGAAGGCATTTTTTTATAAAATATATGTATTTATATACACTATATTATGAACCTTAACGACACCTACAAATTATATAATAAGTGATTAAGAAAGAATGATTATTTTTCTACAAATGCCATAGTTGTAGAGTAACTCTTACGTTCCCCACTTTCTACCGAATTCTCGAGGCATTGCATGTTGAATGGCGAAACTAAACTCCGCAAGACAGATTTTTATACGTTTAGTATTATGTATTTCCTTTACGAATACGATATGTGGATGAATTTCCGGCTAAGAAGTCAAATTCACTTATGAACTTTAGTACCTAGACTAAATTAAACTATTAATTACTACATTAATGGCATACCTGGCTGTTGGGGAAGGTCGCGAACGCAGATTGCACTTTGTGTAACGCATGGTCTTGCTGGTGGGCGGGCGGCGGTCTTCCCTTAGGGAAGTGGAAGCGCGGTATCACCCGGGAGGGGCCTGCCGCCCGCACTGAACGCTGTAAAGTTGTATGCGCAGGCGCAGACGACGGCTTTGGAGGTGTGGATGCTGCGTAGTTCTGGAAAAGAGTGAGTATATTAAATATATTATAATAAGAATATAAAAAATAGGAGTCTGAACGTGATGAGTGCGGGTTCTACGTTTACTCAGGGGTGTAATTATAAGTATTTTTTTTATCAGTTTCACGCTGTATCTCGCACACAGCAGGGTAGGCAGAGAGAACCTAGTGTTAAGAGACTCTGTTCCCCACACTTTCTGCCGAATTCTGGAGGCCTGTTGAGTGGCAGAACTTAACGTCGCGTTTTGCCTCGACCACTGATCGAAGAAATGGAAATATAAACGTAAATAAATCATTTATCTACAATCATAGAAAAAGCGCGGCGTTGAGTTATTATGTAATTAGTTGTTTAATTCAGCTAGGTATATTGAGTATAATTACAGTTTATTTCTGTCTATTTTTTAAAAGTTTTAAGCATATGATGTCTGTACAACATTCTAGAAGCTTTACTCAGTTCAATTGTTCTGAAGAAACAATAAGCGTTAATTAATGCTTATAAATTATAATATGAGTGTTATATTTTTTTATTAATTTGCTTCTGTATTTAATTATTTTACTTTTAAACAAATATTTAATACTTCTTTTTTATTATTTGAATAAATCTTTTTTTTATCATCTAAATCTTTTTTATGTAGACAGCATGATGTTTTTTTAATGAAATATTTTATAAGAGAATGATTGGTGAATAATTTAGAATATTCGTAACAAAATGAAAAGAAAAATCTTGTCCTTGTCCGAGGGTACACCTGCCATTGAGGTTAGATAAGGTGAAATCATAGACTACATTTATTGGTACAAATAAAATTAAATCAGCTTCACGCTGTATCCCGCACACAGCAGTGGCAGAGGGAACACAGTGTTAAGACACTCCGTTCCCCACTTTCTGTCAAATTCTGAAGGCATTGCGTGCTGAGTGGCAGAACTCAACGCCGCGCTTTGCCTCGACACCAGAGCGATGAAATGGAAATATAAACGTAAATAAATATTTCACTTCCTCGAGTGGGCATCGAACCCACAACCGACCACCCAGCCCACCCTTCTGCCGCTGCGCCACGACGGATATTATACGAAATATACGACGGATATTATTTATTGGAATAACCTTTTTTTAATATTCACAATAATGTCATTAGCATCCTTTCTACCGTGAACAAGAAGAATTTTAGAAACTTACTTAGTATAAAAATATTTTTTTCTAAGCAACCGCGAAATTAATCTCTACCAATTTCATCCTTCGGTGAGATCACAGATTTAATTTATAGAATGAAATGTTGTTAAATAAAAGTTAATGGTTTCTTAACTAAGGTGCATGAAGTTTAAATCACGTAACATTTATTTTCAAAATTACAAGTAAATTTTTGCTATTGAACTTTCCATTAATCGCTCAAAAGCAGTATTTGTTTAGTTTTGCGGCCACAAACTAGGAAACCTAGTGTTAAGATACTCCATTCCCATTAAGACACTACCGTACTCCACTTTCCGCCGTATTCTGAAGGCATTACGTAATGTGTGGCAGAATGATGCCAGAGGTAAGAAATGAAAATACTAACTAAATATTTAATTTATTCGAGTGGGAATCGAATTCACAACCTGATGCTACTGCACCACAACAGACCCTCAAGGCTCGATTTATTTGATAATTCTATTTAATGCTCCTGCTAGTTTAATACTTACTAAAACACGGTGGATCGTTCCTGGCAACACCCACGTCTCAATCAACTCTAGTTATAGTTAATATTTTGAGTCAACGAATGGAGCTAGCGTAATAAGATTATTCGCGGAGTTAGTTGCTACTGGCTGGCCTACATTTCGTTCGTCTGTATGAAACTTTATATCAAAGGTAAAAATTTGATATTTCAATTTTGACTTTAAAATTTTTACGTCATCGTTTTACCGTGTTTTAGGTATTATTTTAGTGGATTCAAATATTAAACAGTGTAATATTATTATTTATTAAATAGATATTATTTTGGTACTACAAGAAACACAGTCCTGGCACAGGGTCATAGGCGTGCGAATGTAAACCCGACTGGTTTTGGGTTCGATTCTCACTAGAGAGAGAGTGAGAGTGAGAGAGAGAGTGGTAGCTTTTTGTTTATATGTTGATACGACAATTCAAAAGTGCTTATAATAATTCACATAGACTCTATTCGAATAAAGAATATTTTGAATTTGAATTTTAATATGTTCATATGTTCCTTCGCTCTGGTAATAAGATAAAGCGCGACATTGACATCTCAACACGAAATACCTCCAGAATTCGATAGAAAGTGGGTAACAGCAAAATCTTAATCCTAGGTTCCCTCTGCCTACCCTGTTATGTGCTGTGACTAGCGTAAAGCCGAAAAAGTTTCCTTTTTTTTTTCTACATAAAGAGAAATGTGGGACATGTTGAATTTAAGAAAAAAAAATTATAAGCAAACAATAATGAGACATAAATATACATATAAAAAAATATCTAATATTTTACACAAATATATTATAATTCAAGCTTATCCATACCTATATTGTAAATTCGAAAGTAACTCTGTCTGTCTGTCTCTCTGTCTGTCTGTCTTTCACGCAATCAGGGCCAAACCGCTAATTTAATTGTTATAAAATACTTATATAGAGATACTTGAGGGTCTCGGGATGAACATAGGACATTTTTTTTTCTCATATTTGTAATATATTCGATATATACCAATATATTAAAATTCTTATTATTTTGACATGCCATTTTTTCCGCCATGTTAATATCAACCGTCGTTGCTAGGCAACGATTTGCAAAGTTTATTGTTAGAAAACGTCACCCAAAATGAGCTTGCTTAGCATGAGAGATGGGTATCTCTCTATTGAAAACTGAAAATAATTTCACAAATATATTTAATAAATATTCATATAGTTCAAGNACGTCATCGTTTTACCGTGTTTTCGATATTATTTTAGTGGATTCAAATATCAAACAGTGTAATATTAATATTTATTAAATAGATATTATTTTGGTACTACAAGAAGCACAGTCCTGGCACAGGGTCATAGGCGTGCGAATGTAAACCCGACTGGTTTTGGGCTCGATTCTCACTAGAGGAAATGAAATATATATCCATACCTATATTATAAATTCGAAAGTAACTCTGTCTGTCTGTCTTTTACGCAATCAGGGCCAAACCGCTAATTTAATTGTGATAAACTACTCATATAGAGGTACTTGAGGGTCTCGGGATGAACATAGGATACTATTTTTTTCTCATATTTGTAATATTTTCGATATATACCAATATATTAAAATACTTACTAATTTGACATGCCATTTTTTCCGCCATGTTAATAACAACCGTCGTTGTTAGGCAACGATTTGCAAAGTTTATTGTTAGAAAACGTCACCCAAAATGAGCTTGCTTAACGCATCTCTCTATTGAAAACTGAAAATAATTTTAAAAATATATTTAATAAATATTCAAATAGTTCAAGGGGGCCTAGCCGCGTTCGGGTCCACTAGTACAATATATAAAATAACAATAACGTGTTTAGAACGCTATTTTGCATATTTATAAACAGACAGACCGAAATATAAGAACATAAATAACATCGTCGGCGGCGTGGTCTGACAGGTCGATCTCATTTGAAAATGAATTAGTGCGTATTGGTGTGAATTCGGACTTCTGATTTCATAGTTCACACTTGTATTTATAGCAATTAATCAATGTATCGATTGAGAAAATATTTATAAGGCAGTAAGTACCGATAGACAATAAAAAAAAGTTTTTTCAATTTTGCAGTATTAACTTTAGATGTGGAAATCTTACGTACATAGGTTCTCTCCCTTACTGATAAAGTGTCTCAAGGACCTGAACAGCTAAAATATGTTTGTCCTAATTCCGTCAACCAATCTTTGCCTCTAAATTAATAGAAAGTATGACAAATATGAGAAGTGATAAATTATAAAAGTTTTACTATTTAGATTTCCACATGTACCAGGAACGAGTTCCATCAAATTTAAAAAAAAAATTAATTATAATCAAGTAAAATAAAAATCAAATAAATCGAACTTCACGCTGTATCCCGCACACAGCAGGGTCGGTAAAAGGAACCTAGTATTAAGACAATCCGTTCCTCACTTTCTGCCGAACTCTGGAAGCATTGCGTGCTGACTGGTGGAACTCAACGCTGCAACACCAGAGCGAAAAATGAAAATATACATTAAAATAAATATTTCATTTCATCGACTGGGCATAGAACCCTCAACCAGTCACTTTTACAGTCGCACTTTGTGCCCCTGCACCATGACTTGCCCCAATATATAATTTAGTATAGTGTTGTTTTCGACTGCAGTATCCGCTATTTCTGGCCGCAGCTGCAGTCTGCTGAATTTAGCTGAGTGGTTCCCACTCGAGCACAACACTAGTCTTGTCGGTCTGTGACCCTGTTGTGCATTTCAACGAAGAGAGAGAAGTCTCATCAAAATATTGCCTATATGTTTACACCCATTTATGTCATTCGATGTCATTATTTCACAAATTATTATAAAATTTTAATTTCCGATAAGTTGCGCCACTCAAAAAAGTGGTAAACGGAGTGTCTTAACATAAAGTTCTCCGTGCCTACTGCAATATGCGTGATGCAACGTGAACATCAATAAAAATATATAAAATGTTCGATAGCACTTATTTTATGATATTTTAAGATTAACTTCGTCATCTTTGATATAATTTTAGGGTAACAAAAAACAAGTCGAGTCGCAAATTATATCTAAGATTAAATTATATTCTCACGGTTATTGTTACTATTATAATATGTTATGAAAATATTTTAACAATTTACCTTAATAATAGGTTTATATCGAGGCCGTCGTTGTACAGTGGCTACAAGAGTTAGAACGTAACCGCGACGCTAGTGAATTGAATCCCCATTCGGGGGAATGAATTAGTATTTGTTAATATTTTAATTTCTTCGCTCTGATAATAACGCAAAGACCGTCCTCAATGCTTCAAAATTCTTTAAAAAAAACCTAAATAATATGACGACATTTTTTTCAACATTTAAGTTATTTTATATAATTCGCAAGGACTTTAATAAAGAGTTATTTGTTTTTTTTAGCAGTCCGGTCTTAGTCGCGGACATGCTCTATCTCATATTGGTAAACACAGTTTTATTATTTTCGGAATTCTCCTTGCCCTATAATTCTAGATACGATGCTAGTTATAAATATCGATATTCGTTAAAGTGTTCTAAAGTTGATAATAAAACCTATTTAAACCTATATATTTTATAATAAGAATACCAGTCGTGGCGCGGGGTCACAAGCCTGTGACTTCAAACGCGACAGATTGTGGGTTCGATTCCCGAAACTTGGAGAAATAAAATATGTAATATTTTCATTTCTTCGCTCTGGTGTCGAGGAAAAGCGCGGCAATGGGTTCCGCCACTCACCTCCAGAATTCGGCGGAAAGTGGGGAGCGGAGTGTCTTAGCGCTAGTTCCCTTAAAAACAAAAAGAAAGACAATATAATACTAAAATGCTTTTTTGGACTATAATTTGATGACCCAAATGATAAAGAATAATTTGGGTCTCGAGGAAATCCTCAAAATATAATGTTTAAACACTGATGCTTAAGACTGCTCCATTAATTTATTTTATGTTAATACAAACTTTTCCTCGGAATTTTATTCAAGCTTACAGTCCTTGAGCCTTACAACCAACAGGGAAAAATTGAGGTGTTATTATACAAATTGTTCTTAAAATGCTGTGTTCTGTCGCCTGTTACAAAAAAAAATCGTTTCGTAGTTTATAGAAATACATTTCACATTTTATTTCACATACAAAAGTTTAGGCAGAGAGAACCTACTCTCTGTTCTCCATTATCTGCCATAATTTGACACGTTACGTGTACAGAGTAAAGCCGTGCCTTGTGTTCCCGAGCAGAGAAATGAAAAGCGAGTAACTATAGTTACACAGGTATGCCTGTGAAGCTCTATATTTATTTTTATGTAAACTAAATTATATGTCAATATTTGTAAATATCAACGATTGAAAACATATTAATACTTCCCAATTCGTAAGCCTACACTAGATAATCTATTTGAGAGCTACTGTTGCGTGGGATTGCTAAGCCGATCTGCAAATTCTCTTAGCAAACTTACATATCGAATTTAAACCGAATATGCCTCGTTTTCTATATATATTATATTTTGCTGTATCCCGCATATAGCAGGGTGAGAAGAGGGAACCTACTTTTAGGATATTCCGTTCCCCACTTTCCACCGAATTCTGGAGGTACTGCGAAATCAAATTGTCTGTCTGTCTATGTCATATTGTATTTACCAATGATATTTAATTATACAACTAAAGTATACAGGCTGTATGGAGTAACTGATAAGTGTGAAGTAGGTTAAGTTTATAATAAAAAAGAAAAAAACTAGCAACTAGGTGTTCTCGTATTATTCTAGATTTTTAGCTGTAGATAGCGTTTAGTATATACAACTTATGTATAGGAATTTTCTCGTCATTTCCTATATAATACCAGTCTTTGTAAAAAAAAACCTCACGAATAATTGAGGCCATAATGGCGCAGGAACACAAGCGTGCCAGTGTAAATGCGTCAGATGGGAGTTCGATTCCCACTCACACAATGAAAATTTTTTAATATTTTCATTTCGTCGCTCTGGTAACGGACATATGGAATTCCGCCATTCAACACGCAATGCCTAGCGTTTTTAGTGGAAAATTGGGAACGAAAGTGTTTCAATGGGAACAGAGTGTCTTAACATTAGGACCCGGGTTTACTCTGCCTACATTGCTATGTGCGGCGTATAGCGTAAAGCTAGAAAAAGTATAATAGGAAAATGACATTTATATAAAATCTAAATAACATCTAGATTTTTTAAATTATCTTTAATACTTAGACCTTGGCGACAGCCTTGAAGATAAGTTTTAAGATGCCGCTATCTTGGCTGACTTACTATTGATTAGACGGCCTTCTTGAACCGCAACTTTATTTCATTCTTTCTTTTGTATATTAAAAAAGAAGGATATTATATATTAATTGTTTAACAATTATTTTTATACATATGATACGAGTATATATATATATATATATACAATTTTGATTATCAGACTAAAAATATTACCATTGTTATCGTAATTTACATTTAATTAAAACTTGTTTTATTTTATATCTTTATATTATAAATCAAACGTACGTCGTACCGACTTATTTTTTATATAAACAGAACAAAAACTAGAATGTATACAGTACACACAATTTGTATGTAATTATGGAAGTTAAGTGATTTCTACAAACAAAACTGAGGCTGGCTCTTTCACAATATAAATAATACCTCTTGGGCTTATCTTAATTCACAAATGACAATTAATGCGTAAAATTACCTCTATGTTGATAGATTTGTATTAAATTTAACTACTCATAAAGAAAACAAATAATAAAATAATAGAGTAGACAGAGAGAACCTAGTGTGAAGACACTCCTTCCTCCACTTTCCGTCGAATTCTTGCACGCAATGCCTCCAGAGTTCTGCGGAAAATGGAGAACGGAGTGTCTTACAACTAGGTTGCCTCTGCCTATCTTGCTGTGTGCGGAATACAGATAAAAAAACTAAAAACATTATAAATTATAGCACCAGACCTGAGCCGGTGGACTTGTCGCCTACGCATCACAACAAGTTAATACGTTCCATCCCTCCTTGAATTGGTCATTTGATTGATTGATTCATTATGATTGCCAATTCCAAACGGTCCTCCTCTGTTTTTTGGGTAGCCATTTAATCTGTGTCCTCTCATTTACATTTATATTAATATTTTCATCAAGTTGTAAGCTGTACTGCTACGGCATTTTTGACATTTAAATATTTTTTTGTATTTTTAGTTCTTTAATGCTATATCTAATGTCGTCTATTAATAATTATTTATTTGATAGTTTTTTTGTTGTTTAATTTTTAATTTTTATCACGTAAAACTAGCTACGAATAGAGAAATGACACATTTCATATTGCCAAGTGATGTAGAGAAAAAATATTTAAAAAAATATATATACATTTACTATAGAGTTGAAATAGAGCCACAGCTTCCGCGCACGCGTTAAATGTACTAACGCAGTTAAATTCTTGGTCAAGGGTCTATTAAATATGATAATATAAACTAATTGAAATTGCTATTACAATTTACAGTTGAGCCATTTTGAATTTCCTAAATAAGCTCGTGTTATTTTAAATTATGTTAAATAACTTAGAATAATCTTCGAACTTCAAAATCTCTAAAAGTACTAAACTGGTGACAAAGTTAAGATGAACTTAAAGATTAAATAAAACAAGAGCATCATAAAAGAGGGTTGCTCTCTAATATTGTTCATATTGGCTAAAGTTACTTTAATTTTTTATTATAATTTGGGACGATAAAAGTTAATATTTTTATATTTTAAATGTATATAATAAATTAATATTTTGTCCTTGTAATAATTACAATAAAATTAAAAAATATGTCTAAATTTTTCCCGAATACACTTTGGTATAAAACTGATCGAGCAATTCGATAACTATTATGGAAACATGTAGGGAATAACCTTTGTAGGCACTTCACACACACCAGAGTGACTAAATGTATGATAATACTAAATATTTCATTCCCTCGAGTGGGAATCGGACCCACAATCAGTTGAACTTATAGTCGTACGCTTGTACCTCTGCGAAAGACTGGTCTTCTTATTTATCTATATTAATATAATAAAGCGAAAAAGTTTGTTTGTTTGTTTGAACGCTAAGATCTCTGGATCTACTGGTCCGATTTACATTGTTTTTGTTTTGTATGAAAGCTGCGTTCTTCAGAAGTGCTATAACATTACATTACACATATAAACTAATATATTTTAAAGTACTTTCTAATTTGACATGCAATTTATTCTGCCATGTTAATAACAACCGTCGCGTCGCTACGCGACCGTTACCGCGACATTTTGATATTCATCCTTATGAAAATAAATATAATAGTCACTTTTAGCATTTCATCTAGATTGAAATTACAGTTTACTGTATAACATTCTAATAAATAATAAAGAAGATGTCACTGATTCGAAATGACCTAGCCTTCGGGCGGCACAGTAAGAGTATGAACGACGCGAAAATAATCTTATAGTTCAAGCAGGCGTAGTCGCGTCCGAGCCCACTAGTTTAACATAAACATATTTATTGAATATTTGTTAAACATGACACGAGCGAGGCGAGTAATAAACCTGAGTACTAAAATATTTTCCTTTCAAATGTTTGTACTTCAACAGTTGTTGCTTAAATATTGGAGTTTACTGCAGTGAGAGTTCAGCGCAGTGCACGCTTGCACTTTACTTTTATTCTGCATTTGCTTAAATTTTTTTCCTTTAAAAGTATTCTTAAAATGTTAATTCTATTTAGTTTAATGTATGATACAAAAAAGCATAATTTTATTTGAAAATATTTAGGTACTTCATTTTATATTCGTGAAGGTAAATTAAAACAAAAAATGAGCTTCACACAGTATCCTGCATTTATGCATGTAGTTAGGAAGGTAGAGGAATCTATTGTTAAGACAATCCGTTCCCTATTTTCCTGCAAATTTTTCAAGGCATTGCGTATTATTGCGTATTTTGTCTTTTTTAGTGTCAGAGCGAGGAAAAAACAATATTAATAAATAATAATTAATTCCCACGAGAGGGGATCGAACCCGTAACCATCGCGTCACAGCCTCACTTTTGTATTTGCATTAACAAAAACAGTATTTAATTTTTTTTCTGTATTTACAATTCGATCATTACAATGTTAACTTTTCGATTTAAAAAAGGAGATTGTAAACATGAATGAAGTAATTAACGATTAAATATCTGTTGTCACTACATTATCGAAGTCGGGGTTGAAAATTACCCAGATTGGATTCGAAAGTAGTAATCAATCTTCTCTGTTGAATCTAATTATAGTGAACCACGATTTACTTAATTACTGTATTTAAGCTATACGCACTTTATATATCGTTTTTTTAGCTTCACGCTGTATCTCGCACATGGCAGGGTAGGCAGAGGGAACGTGGGAACCTAGTGTTAAGACGCTTCTATTCCCTGTAAAAAGTAGGGATTAAAATTGTTTACAAATTGATTAACTTCTAGTTATAAAAAACAATGAATTTTGTAGTAAGTTTGTGCTAAAAACAATACGTCATTTTTGTTAAATATTGAAGGACGAAAATGTAATACATATAACATACATTATATACATAAAAAATGTGACGAATTCGACCTTCTGTTTAAATATGTACGGATATAAACGAAAACGTTTGTAAAATCATATTTGTATTGTCTCAGCGGAAGGCCATTGGAGCTAAGAATAGTTAGTAATATAGGATGTTTTATAGTACTGTCAGTCCTGCTACCAAAGACGCCAATGTCAAATATTAATTGAAGAGAGTCGATAAACATATATCTAGTTGATGGTTATGTGTTCAAAGCTAACCTTATATAATATTGCTTATATGATATGATTTTCTCCATAATACCGCGTTATTCGAATTATTTAAACAGACATTAGCTATAGCTTCTCTCTATCGAAGCCAGTCTTTCGGTAGAAAGTGGGGAGTGGAGTGTCTTAACACTAATCTCCTTCTGCCTATCCTATTACATGCAGGATACAACGTGAAGCTACCTTTGCCTAGGTATATCTAAATATAAATTATAACATTTTATTTCACTGCTGCTTAGCAATTATACAGTGACGTGGTGACGTAATGCCTTCATCATCATCTCTTGCAATAATTCTTTTATATGAAATGTAAACATTTTTATCCAGTTTCAAACTGCATGGCTCAATTGTTAAAAAATCTTTCAGGAAAGAAATTAAATGTTGAAAAGTAACATTTTACTATGTACTTGGAGTACCAATTAAATTGGAATTGGCTACTGTCGTTTTACTAAAAATAATGTTTTGCGCAGTTTGTTTTATATTACGAGTATATACTCATAAACATATACATCAAACAGTAAATTTTTAAGTTATTAGTGATTTACTACAAGCAGTCTTATAGACACGAAAAAAACCAAAAATGTATAATTATACCTTATTATGTAAATATATGTAAATTTCACAATATTTCACATAAACGTAAGCAGTGACTAACGATCATATACTAGGTATGTAATCCGTAAGTTTCTGGTCTATAATTATAGTACGGGATAGAGCAGCGCGGGTGCGTATAAATAGGCGCGCGCGCATGTCTGCCGCCTCACGCCAAATTGGGAAACGGCAATGTCCGATGGTTAATAGATTTGGCTTTTACTGTCGCTTTTTTACATAAATATGCTTAAGTAATATATAGAAAAGATATATTATAATTTTATGAGTAAGTAGAATATTTTGCAAATTGTACAGGATACATCCAATTTAGGTTTCATGAAATATATAGAGCGAAAATAACTTCAGTGGCGTCTTCACACATATTACACACTGCAAAATACACACAGAGAGAGAGAAAGATGAAAATTGTGTATTTTAGCTAAACAGACCACAGAACATTTACATTTATATTAAATACCTATATTCATTTAACCAAGAAGACGTTGACTCTATAACTATTACTCCTTAATCAGGCACATCTAGACAAGACATTATGGCGAAGACATCTTCCTCATTATATATTATAATACAGGAACCTTGAGTAAATTTACTTATACGTTTAGAAATAATGGAACCATTTTGAGCTTTTAACGTTGCTTCTCTAAGTATACTCAGTTTAGATTTCCCTTTTCACAATTTACATTTCTTATTACGCTATTATCATTATTAAAGGCTATATTATGTAAAACAATAGTATATTAAAGGTGTGCGGGCTATGGAACGAATCAGTAATTTCTGTAGAATCGACGCAATGTTAGAAGGTCGATTGAAAATAATATTTTGAAATAAACCAAGCTTAAGAAAAATATACAGGGTGAAAATTTCAGTACCACTTTAAATGAAGCCACAGGTTTAACTACTCTATAAAAAAGTTATTTTGTCAAACAAAATAAATAATAAAATCATCGTTTTAAAATAAAACACCATTTGTAAAGTATAACATAGACACGCACACACTTACCTGTCGGCGCGGCAACGTCGCACGCGTATGTGTGCGTCACACGAAATACAGGTATGGATAAAAATCGTGAAATGAAAAAAAAATCCTACGTCCCAACTGTTGAGGTACCTTGATTAATTTCTTTAGACCTGGGTTTGAAATATTTTACCCTATATGCAGTTTCAGTAAAAGGAGTAAATATACTATTTTATACACCCTATATAATATACTATTTTACGTTAACGCTAACTCTTGTAAAATTAGTTTACATGTATAGTTCTAGCACATTCTAGGTTAAATATTTATTTCTATATGATATATTTGATAGCAGTAATCATTATAAGTATAACTTAGTACTGTTGAGACACATTCAAATTTTAAAATTGGTAGTTAGTTAGAGTCCTATTTGAAATGTAAAAGGAGAACATAGAGATATGCTACAAAAATGCTTCATTATTCTTTTTTGCCTTCATTAAAAGAATTGTCTCAGATAATATACATTATTCGTATATTTATTTTAATATATTCAAATATCTTTCCTACGACATTGCGATATCACATAAGTTTATCTATCGTCAATATTCCGGGCCATATTTGGAAGCTGTGCCAACATTACTTTTATTGAATAACAAATATAAAATGATATTGATATTAGAATCAATCAATCGTGAAGTATGTGTTTGCGTCATTTTGACGCAGTCTCATATTCCTTGTATATACATACATTTCCTTACTTATTATAGCAATAAAAAATGATATCAATTTCCATTGTAACATGTTAAGTAAAAATTTAAATAATGTCTTCGTGGCGCTGTGATACTGCGCCTGACAATTAACATGACAGTTGTGGATTCTAATTCAAATTTAAAATATTCTTTATTCAAATAAACTATTACAAGCACTTTTGAATTGTCGAATGTACAAACAAAAAGCTACCATTCTATCCACACTCGCGAGAACTATTTAAATATGAATTATGTTTAACTTCACATAGTAAGGTAAGCAGAGGGAAGAAACCTGGGAACCTAGTGTTGAAACATTCGGTACCCCATTAAGACAAGACGGTCCCTTTTCTGACAAATTCTTTTGACATTGCGTGTTGAGTGGCGGGACTCAGCGCTGCGCTTTAACTTGTAACCCGAGCAAAGAAACGAAATTATAAATTTTCATTACCCCGAGTGGTAATAGAATTCAATTAATTAGTCGCGTTAATTAATTAAGTAAATATTTTGTCCAATTCTTTTAAAATCAAAGTGTGAAACCGACAATGGAATAATTAGGAGTATTTCAACAGTAGAGTAAGTTATTCCACTCTCAGAGATAACAAAAGCAATTGATTAAACTTCTTGAAATATTATTAAAAGCTGTCTGAGCCCGAGTTAAACTTAATCTTCCGCTTTTTGTCTCATTCTCACATGCTATTTATACTGAATGTATTTAGTGTCTGTCCCTTTCGTTTACAGAAAAAGACGTAAGGGAAAACACATACTTTTTTAAGTGATAGATTTTCCCTAAAAACTAAGACATATTGTGAGTTTTTATAAATAAACACGTAATATGTAGATTGCGATGTTGAGTTCCACTGCTCAACACTCAATGCCTCGAAAATACGGCGGAAAATGGATAACGGAGTGTCTTAACACTAGATTTCCTCTACCTACTCTGCTATATGCGGGGTACATACAGCATGAAGCTAAAAAAATAGAGATTTTAATACGTAAGTTTTTAAAATTGTGAATGTAAGTTTCAGATTTATGCATATAAATAATATAACAAATCTAGATTTATGTCTACCGTCAATTATTTCTTTGAATTCGTAAATATCTATAAATTCAGTCTGTACGCAGCCTACGCTCGTGTTATGGTTTCAGTACTTTCATGACAGCTGAGCAGTCCCGACGCGTTGCCATGGCAACCATTGATCGAGCGCCATCTTGAATGCAGTCGTCTGCGTCTATTGACAATCAAATGTATGGAGCAAAAATAGTTTGTTTATTTTGGAAATATTCAATTATTTAAGTAATTTTTATAAAATGTACTATTAAATATATAGTGTTAGTGCAATTTTATTCATAATATCAATAAATAATTTTTATTTTGTCATATATGTAGGTACTATTAAAAGCAATGGCATAGCATTACTTTACTTAAATCACATAATATAAATTTAAACAATACCTGAAAAGTGTGTGAGATTGTAATTTGAATTTTAATAATAAAAGCAGTATAATTTTTGGGTGACGTTTTAATTATTTATTTAATTAACAACACCTATGTAACTATTTCGTCATTAATCTATTTAAAAATGTTAAATACCTAAATCTTATTTAATCGTATTTCTGTTTTTGCACAAACAAAATAGATATTATGTCTTCACGGTGTATCACGTAGCAGCGTACGCAGAGGAAACCTAGTGTTAAGACACCTCGCTCCCTTCTTTCCGGCTAATTCCAGAGGCATTGCATGTTGAGTGGGGGAACTCAACGCCGCGCTTTGCCTCGACACCAGACCGAAGAAATGAAAATATTAAATATTTTATTTCTTTGAATGGCAATCAAACCCACAGCGTGTCTTTGTTTCAATGACGCTTGTGACCCTACGACTGGCCTATATAAATATAAAATATACTGGATATATAAATATACGGACTTATTTCAAAGTAATAATATAACTAAAGTACCTTTCTAGAAGTACCTATACGTAAGTAAAACTGTGTCGTTTATTATATATATTATAATTACAGTCCACCCACGATCTTTCATTTATTTTAATAGCGTTCTTGTCCTTAATTTAAAGGTTAACAGGACTAACATTATGCAATGGTTCTAAATTACACAATAATATTTTAAATTTAGTATTTTTTATAGGTTATAAATTTATTGAATGATTATGTTTTAATAGAATTACACATTGGCAAAAGTTTTGCAACATATAAAGACAACAAACGCCCAGCGCCCAATTCCATGCTTCCTATATAGGTAAAATGCGTATGCTGAAATAAAATTATTTCTCTAATTCAAATTTATATCCACATCCATCGTTTCTCTGTTCAGTCTTCATTCGTCTCTACAAAACGACGTCATCAAAACAGAATTGTCTTTTTTATTCAGCTTCACTAAATATAAAGCACGGTGACAAAGAGAACATAGTGCACAGACACTCTGCCCTCCCTCTGCACTCAGACAGGGAACAGGGAACACTCCGTTCCCATTAGGACACTACCATTTCTAAATAAGTGAATTCTAGCTTTAAAATTATTTATTCTAGGAGTCAAGATTGAACCTACAAGCATCTCCCACTACGCCTCTATAGCCTCTATATTATACTTAATATCATATGAAGCATATAGTTTAGTCCAGATGCTGTTAACGAATGAGCTCTATTATAATAAACTCAATTTAACTAACAACATTGCACTCTAGTATTCACAAAGTAATTCGAAACTGCAAACCAGCAAATATTCTATAATAGACTTTATAGTTATGACAATAAGATTGAATTTTCGTCTCGTATACATTTGTTGTAATGCAGTCAGCATATGTCCACCCACTGGATCGGGAGAGTATGGAAATTCATTAAACAATTCATTAAAGTGTTCAATTCACAATGCGAGCATTGTTGATTTTCCAAAGTGGGATGTTTGAGGTTAACCTTTACACTTTGACATTGTTAAAAGGATGGAGGAGAAGGAGAGATTCTATTCTGTCAGATTTCATAAGTAATTAAATGTACTTAATATAATAAATCTCTTTTCTGCATTACATTAACTGAAGTATTGTGGTGCGGGACTTTCTCTCATGACTGGTGATATATTGCAAAATTCCCAGACATGGTCCCATATTTTTTTTAAATACTTGAAACTATATTTTTATATCAAATAGTATTTTGACTTGGAGACCAGCCGTGGTGCAGGAGCACGAGCGTGAGCCTGCGGGGAGGAGGGGAGCGGAGAGCTCTAAGAGGGGATTTCTCGAAATTCCTACGGAAACGAAAAAAAATTCTTGATTTTATATTTCTTAGCGCACGCAAACTAAGTTTCGTAGTCGTAGTCGTTTGTGGCAACTATATTAATTAATAATATATATAGTAATATAATACACATTAAGAAAATATATATCATTAATTAGTATGTAAAAACAATTTGCATTCAAAATTAACTCAAGGCCAGGAAAGAAAAATCTTTGAGCCCTGGGGCTGTAAAAATCTGACTTATTGAAATATTCCTATTAAGAGATGTCACGTATTCAAAGCAATTTACCATTCGTTCACGTCGATAGAATATAAATGAAGCCAATAGCTACGATAACATATAAACAAACACATTAAACTATTTACCTTTTATTATTGTATTTTTTATGGTAATAATTGTTATAAAACATTTTGAAACAAACAGTTTTTTTTATATATAAGAAAACTTAAAGTAATAGAGTAAGCAACTCTCCCATACGTGTTACTATTGGAAGGCCTTATGTATATATATTTCATAAGACAATTTAAGTTAAAGCTTCGGCAATGAAAAAAAATTAAACAAAAGCAAACTTTGATGTTATACAATTTTAAGTGAGTTAACTGAGCGTGAAAATATTTTTTAAATATTTTCTAATTAATAAAGGATTAGAAAACGTTATAATAAAATAATATAGCTCGTGATCATATTTTTAATAGTTTTCTATTCGACTACGTTGTTATTAGATTTGGGTAAAATGGTAGCAAATATATATTATTAGTTTTGTTGTATACAGATTTGCTAGCCATATTTAATTATTTAATTTTGGTAGTTATATTCTTTTACAATTCTAAAATGTAGAGACCTAACTCTATATACCTACCTATATATGTGACGCTATATATATATATATATGGATATTTATTTTTTTCAGGTTCACGCTGTATTCCGCATATAGCGTAGGGTATGCATAGAGAACCTAGGGAACCTAGCGCCCGACACTCCATTCGCATTTTCCATTGAATTCTTGCGTGTTGAGTGACGTCAACTGTTGTATGGTCTGTGTTGAACTCAACGCCACGCTTTTCCTATACACCAGAGCACAGAAATGAAAACATTAAATATTTCATTTCCTCGAGCCCAGTTACCAGTTCTTAATTTATAAATATACTTATAATTATTAAAATTAAAATAAAGAACAACAATTATTAACTATTAAAATTAGGCAAGGAATAAAGAAATCGCTCACAATTGCGTAAAAATATGGACAAACATATATTACGTAATACATGGAAATAATTTTATATAAACAACGCTGTCAACTCACCCCACAGGGAAGGCTACCTGCTCCCACATCATCAGCTATCACCATATAACGAACTGGTACACAACACTCAGACAGACATACGGACAGATATTTCAGAAGTCACATGCTATGACGTCACTTCTTACAAAACAAAATGTCACTTCCACGTTTTTTAATTATCAATTTGGATGATTATAAAAATGTAAAAGTCTCACGTACGCACTGAGGTATTACTAAAGCGGTGTTAATTTTACATAGAATGATAAGGCGCGTGCGACCGATAACCGCAGGTAGGGTGGGGGCAACGTCCTCTATCTTTGTTTTCAGTTTCAAGTTATACCTTAATACTTCAAGACTAATATAATTTAATAGGATTTTAAAATGGTATCATTAATTTTATGTCGTCGTTTTTAACTTCAAGCTGTATCTTGCATATAGCAGGGTAGGCAGAGGGAACCTTGTATGGAAACATCATTCTCCTTCTTTAGTTATACTTTTTAATAGTATTCTTCAAAAAAAGATGGAACTAGACATGGAACCTAAACACGCTTCTAGTATTAAATTTCGTTAAATTGTTATTATATATCTATGGATTTATTATGGTTTTAAGGCTGTCATAAACTTCCATTAGGTACTATTTGTTGTGCTAAATGTCAAAATGTCAAACTACTGTGGACAGCTTAAGCTGAAAATTAACAACTTTATCCCATTTAAATTTGGACTTCGTGATGTTAATTAATTCGGTAAAATAATTATTAAAGCTTCGTTCGTATTATTTTAACGAGTGCAGCCGTCGTGGTGTAGGCGCATAAACGTGCGACTGTAAATACGACGGTTCTAGGTTCGATTCTTATCCAGGGAAATGAATTATATAATATTTTTATTCCTTCGCTCTGGTAACGAAACCTTGGTTCCCAGATTTCCTCCGCCTACACTGCTATGTACTTTAAATTTAAAGTTTTTATCTTAGTTTTAATATAAACAATATAATTGTCAAGTAGTACCATGTATACCAAAATCCATGTTAAAATTTATTTATAAATTGAAACTTTCAGTACATATATCAAATTGCTCATAATTTTTAAATAATTTAGTTATTATAGAAAACATCCATTAAAAAATTTAAGCTTTGCTATTTAATTCAGTCATAAATGTAACAATATATACTTAATGTAATAATGGAAACCATAACCACGAAGTTAATTATGTTGTATTAACTTGTTGATAGATTACTTACATAAATCATCTAAGCAACTGATTAAGATAACTAGTACAGCAATATCTTTATAACAATTCGATATAGATTTTATATAAATATGTATTTATTTGTAAATTGGGAATTTAAAACTAATTATTCTGGATATTATTAGTTATTATTATTATTATATATAAGTTATTATTAATATATTAATTTTAATTAGTTATCCTTTATTCATCTCATTTTGGTATATATCAAAAGAGCTTAATAGGCCAGCTGCGGTTTGACAACGTTAAAATTTCTACGATACTTCGATAATAATTATGTCTAAGACACATTCCCAAATCTATACCTATTAAAAAAATCGAAAGGACACTTACTCATCACGAAATCCCAGAAACTGCATGTGCTAGAAATATCAAATTTTGCATAGAAGTTATTTATAGGACGTAGGTGCTCGCTAAGACGGGAATTTGCAATATTCGACTTCTAAGGGGTTGTTTTTGGGGTTGAAAGTTTGTACGTTACTACAAATGCTAGGAGTCTCCAATTTTACATGGATGTCACTTATAGGACGTAGGTACTCATGGAGACAGAAATTAATAATAACATAGTTTACGCGGGCGAAACCGCGGGCGGGCCGCTAGTATGACATACTTGTCATACAAGTGAGGTAAATGAACGCAAATATTGCTGGATGAAATATATCAAAGAAGTTTATAATTTGGTATGAAAAAATCATTATTTTTTTAAAAATAAAAGATATTTCAAATTCTTTTTTTTTTAAAAAAGAGAGATAACGTAACCTCATGGCACAAATATCCTAATATTCGTTTGTCACAGACCACATTTAACCTTAATACTATTCATTAATATTCACAAGTGCGCCCGCGCAAGTAGGCCAGAACTGCAAAGGTCAAGTTGATTTAATTAACTTCGTAAATTACTTGTGAAACCATTTTATATATCTAGTCATTATTTTCTTAATATTCCTAAGATAAGTTTTATAAATAACGTTTAAAACGTTCTAAACCTATTTTTAAGAACTTTCAGCTGGTGCGGTTGAAGTCTTTTCGTTTTCATATTTTATATATTTAAGTAACACAGCCCGCACTAGCGTGAAGTTTATATCAGGTCGATATCGACCTCAAGCGTAAAAGAAGGTAATTTAAATCTTATATTAAATAAATTTATTATTAAACAAACTTTAAAAGTTTAAAAGAGGTAAAAGAAACGACACAAGGGTGTGACTGTAACGCGACGGTTGAGGGTTCGATGCCCACTCGAGGAAGTGAAATATTTATTTACGTTTATATTTCCATTTCTTCGCTCTGGTATCGAGGCAAAGCGCGGCGTTGAATTCTGCCACGTAACACGCAATGCCTTCAGAATATGACAGAAAGTGGGGAACGGAGTGTCTTAACACTGTGTTCCCTCTGCCACTGCTGGGTGCGGGATACAGCGTGAAGCTGTTTTTGTTTTAACAAGTTTCTAAATATTAAAACATCAATCATGCCGCAAACAAGACAGGCCGGATGTTGTTATCTCCCCGAACACGGTATCTCCGGCGGTGACAACAAAGCTAACCATTTCCTACACTAAAGGAAGTAATAAACTTATAGTAAGAAACGATACTAGTGATAGGATTGTTTTTGTTGTTTATAATTTAGTGACCATATTATATAATTTTTATTGCTTATATTGAATTTTTGCTGTATTTATCTATCTTAATATATAATATGTAGGTATATCTTAGCAGAGTTGATTGATTATTCTTATTTCCTCGCTCTGATAATGAAGTAAAGTGCATCATTGAGTTCCGCCTCTTAGCATAGTGGGGAACGGAAGTGTCTTCTGTGTGTTTTAAGTTCAAATTTATATCAAACGTGCATAGTTATATTCTTAAGTTCATAACATAAACGTCTTCAAAAAAAAACATCTTTGTAAACAATAATAAAATTAATATAATCTTATATGATTGATTGCGAAAAATAAAATTATATTTAGCTTCAAAGAAGCCCAACAAATGCGAGTCACCAAATATAATAAAGATATATTTTTGTGTAAATAAAATTATAGGGTTGAAGACCTTTTTATTGAAATTTAGTGACCGCCTACAACAGTTGTTTAGGCAATAAAAAAACCTTATAAAGTCGATGAAATATACGATTTTTAAAAATCTTTGACAAATTAACATTTCATTAAGTCTCTATATATTTCAATTTAGACAATTTAGATAAAAATTACTAGTACAAATTTGATATCATAAAATTAACGTGGCGCAAGGGGCAGTCGTGGCATAGTGGCCCAAGCCACTATGCTACGACACAAGTGTGACTGTACGTGTACGTGTACGTGTGACTGTACACAAGTGTGACTGTACGCAACGTTTGTGGGTTCGATTTTCGCTCGGGGAAAACGATTATTTTAGGTTCCCTTTGCCTAGTCTGGTATAGGAATACAATGTTAAGCTGATTTAATGAAAGTAGTGTCCTATTCTGGAATAAAATTTACCTTTCATGTTGTATGCTTAGATATACGAGTATGAAGGATCACCTCACCTGTAACAAGAAAAATAATGTAAAATTAAATATATGTGTTGATAGTCAATTATATAGTATTTATTGGAGTGAGAAAAAAAAACTTGTAAATTAAAAAAAATTAAGTATAAACTAAAACAGCCTTATAACCAATAGGTACTTGACTCGCTCTTACTGGACTAACACGTCGCTGCGTCACGTGCATATGCTTTTTAAATATGCTAAAAATACCTAATTAAAACCTGATAACGTCATCTGGGCCATATTTTTAAAACGTTATTTGCTATTTTTAATCAATAATGTATCTATAATATAAAAAAGGTGAATTTATATAGATTTACCTAAAACGTGGATAGAAAGTTATAATATATTTTCTTTGTAGGAATTGCATGTTCCTATGATTTCAGAAACACTGATGTAAATCGTATCGTAAGGTCTTTCCTAATTTTGATAATATTGTGTATGTAAAATATGACAAATTTGTGATGACAAGATAAACACAGTCGTCGTATAAAAGAAAATAATTACTGTGCTAATAAAATTGTTCGAGATGGAGAGCCCGTGGCGGTCGGCAACGTTTTATTGTTTCATATATTTATTGCTACCAGTAAGTTATATATGAAATATGGCTTTAATTAATAACACTCGATAACTATTAAGTTATATAATTTAATAAAATTATTAAATTACTTATATTAAGTCCGTTTTTAACTAAATATGTATATGTTACAGGATGCCTGCATTTTAAGCCAAAATGTGCCTTCTGATGTGGTATTAAAGCAAACTTTTACACCAACGCCTACAAATGATAAAGATTTAAAGAGAGATTTTTCAAATTTAGCGTCAAAGGCATCACCGAAAGCGCAGTTTATGAATACATTACTGTCTTTGGCATCTAACGGAGCATTACCTGACATAACTGGTTCAGCTGTTACGACACCAATATCAGAAAATCCTTTCACGCCAAATATAGTGGGTGATATACCACGAACAGTCAATCTAGTGCCAATGCAGCCTCAAATACCCTCTTATATTAAAGAATCAGTGCAATTTAATGGTCCGACTTCAACGATACCAAATGTAGTTCCAAATATGTTATATACTTCGCCGCTTCTCCCTACTTCTTATGTGCCTGTGCGACCCATGCAGCCTACAATTACTTCAGAGCCAATATCTTTGAACAGCTATTTAACAGTTCCTCAAGTCATACCCCTACAAAATTATGGAAGGGTAATTCAAACTCCACCTACAGTATGGCAAATACCACAACCTGTTAATGAAGGTTATAACTATGTTCCTACTAAGCCACTGCCATTTTCAGAAATAGGTCCACCTCCTGTAAACTTGCAAATAACTCCCCCTTCTCCTATTTTACCAGAAATCAATACTAATTGTGGAATTATTGAGTTTATGACATCGCCAAATGTAGGAGCAGTTGTTCAGGAGCCTACAAATTTAATAAGTGACTATGACACTGATGGCTACCCCTTAAATTTACAAATCAATTTACCTTCTCAAAGTATACCAGCTCCTAGAATAACAGTTGTTTCTGCTGCACCACAACCCGTCGTGGAAGCGAAAAAAGAATCAGAATACAGTCCTTTCTTACCATTTGGAGGCTTTCCACCACCACCACCAATTGTTATGAGAAAATCAAGATCGAGCTGGCGAAAAATACTGCCGATTATTTTATTAGCTTTATTTAGTGACCGCGGCTGTCATTATGGAGGTTGTAGTTGTTGTAATTGTTGTTCTGATTCTGACAACCCTATACCTATTCCATTTCCCATACCAATACCCATAAATAGTCCTATTATAAACAATTCTAAATCTTCATGCCCCTCTCGTAAACGAGGGCAAAGAGGCAATGGAGGTCAAAATGGAAGGAACTAAATATATCTTTCATGTGTTTGCTTAAAGCAAACATATAAAAGAATAGCAACATGTAAATAATTTATTTCTAAGATAAGAATAATTTTAGTTGTTATTTAATTGTAACGTTTGCGTATTTTGCAACCTTTTTAAAATATATGTAAATATTTCTTGATAATATTTGTTTTATTTAAATAGCACGTGCGTTTAGTATAAGTTAGGTAATTTATAAGATTAGATATCAGATTGAAATCTGATGTAACTGAAGCAATATAACATCGTTTACATTCGATATTTTATCTATAGGATATCTTTTTTAGTTCTTACATCAAACATTTGTGTTTGGGATAATTTGCAATAATGAAACTTTCTATCATTATGCAAATTTGTCCAATTTTGATTCTTATCGTTTTATATCAGGTAAATGTATAAACATGACAATAGGCTTAAAAATTATTAATAAATCTTAATATAAGTGCTTCAAAGTTTAGGTCTTTTAATTAATTTAACACTATCTTCAAGAAAATAAAAAGTAAACAATGCCAATAACCTTCTAATGAAGTAACCCAAATGTTATTCCAGGAAAATGTTTTAGGACAAACGATGTACCCGTATGGCGGAGCGCCAATCGTATATGACAACCATGGAGACGATGACCTCGGGCTCATACTGACAGTATTGCTCTTGGCAGCCAGAAATACTAATGGCAACTGCAATTGTTGTAATTGCTATAATTGTGGTGGAGGAGCTAAGACCATACCGGTACCATTTCCAATACCCTTTCCTACCAATAATCCTATTATTAATAATCCTCAATCAGGATATGGAAACTCAAACGAAAGTGAAGAAGCAAGTGAAGAAGTTGAAGAAGGCTCCCACAGTAGTAGCGAGTCAAGTGCATATGAAAAGTCATCATCCAACCTGACTCTTTCTTATGTTCCAGTTCCAGTAGGATCGCAGGAATCTGATTAATTAATGTAATTGAAATGTATATTTATTTATTTATTTATTGATTAATTAACCTTTATTTATTTAACTTATTAAACTTTTGTATGATAATTTATTATTAATAAATGATATTTTAATAAACTATAGTTTAATTTTTTGATCATGGGTCCGTTAACTTATTTTTTGTACTTTGTTACTAAAGAAAGAAACGTGTATAATGGCAAGAAAAATATTTAACTAAAATAATACCTAAAAAAGGAATAAAAAGTTTAATTTTATTAACATCTACTAAATTCTTGTAAAATATAATAAATCAATTTAATGCGATCTGTAACAACATGTATTTACATTAATTATCATGAGAGTAATATTTGTTATAATTGCAGGTTTTAATAATGAGAAGTATATAAATTATCCAAAAAATGTTTTCACCGATTCTAATATGAATAAAACACGATACAAATTTCATCTTGTAAAATGTATAGTCTGTGTTTGAAATACAATAAAATTATATAACTACAACAGAGTGAAAATAAAGTTTCTGTCTAATGCAAATTCCACCAATGAGAAGAAATGATTATAAAATGTATAGAAATATTTTTTATTTGAATAGAAGCAGAGAAATGAATTATATTTAAGCTAAATTGTGAACCAATCGTTAAGTAATATCTTTAGTTGCTATTTCATGAATCTACTCACTTAAATAAGAAGATATTTTCACACAAGGCCTATGTATGCTTAGCTCTATTTTTAACCGACTTCTGTAAGAAAAGGAGGTTATCAATTCGTCTGTATTTTTTATTTTTTTATTTTTGTTACCTCATAACTTTTGACTGGGTGAACCGATTTTGATATATTTTTTTTATTTGAAAGGTGAAGCTTCCCGAGTGGCCCCTTTTTTTTTGTCGGTGTCAAACTAATGTTACAACAACCTTACTGCAATATCTAATTACTAAGCCTGTTTGTTTTACTTGGCACCGAGTTCAAAATTACAAAATCTTTGTAAAATTATTTTTCACTTTTTAGTTCGTTGTTAGAAGTCGGTTTTTTCTTTTTGTTAAAAATTTATTTATTTAATATCACGGATGACAGCTTTCAGAACAGCACTACTTTAAAGAACAGTTCGAAATGCCATAACTGAAGAGCTGATCTGAATTATATAGTTTTAGAGAGCGTTTTTGAGTAGATATTTAGGTCAATTACTATAGATGTTACGTTTTATAGTGCACATAAAGGAGGTTGTAGGTGTAAACTAAAATTATTTTTACGTTAAAATATATAACCATATTTGTGGTATAAGAAATATAAAAGACTGAACTAAAGTAGCATTGTACAGGTACGGGTGCAACGTAGTATTGTATACCATATTATTTAACTAGTATTACCAAATTTAATATAATAACATATAATATATCTTCCAAAGTTCAGTTTCTTAAATGGACACAAAAAATGTATAGTATATTTATAATATACACACCATGACCTGACTCTACCCGTTTATAGATTTTGTATTTGTGAAAACCGTAATAAAGTACATTTGGTAATAATGTAAACTAAATAGATAGAGACAAACAAGTAGTTAACACAATAACAAATATTCATTTATTTCAATATCAATTATTTTCAATATTTTATGTTGATTTAATAAGTGTTTTAATAAGATAGGATCCTCGGATCTTAACTAATATTATAAATGTAAAGGGTTGTGAGGATGGATATTTGTTCTACGTTCACGTCAAAACTATTGAACAGATTTAAATTTTACTTCATATTTACATTATAAGATATACACATCTGAATAATACATAGAATATATTTATAATTAATTTAAGATTAATTAAGAATAATGCTTATTAATTAAGAATATGTTACAAAATATCTTAAATAATAACATTTATTTGTTTTAATAATTTACAGATTAGCCCCAAACGTACACCATATATCATAATAATAATTATATAAAAAATGTAATTCTAGAATATTGCATAATTTTAATGCATATCAACGTTAAAATAACGTAACATGTTTCACTGATAAGTATTAAGAAGAATATGTTTAATCACATCTAGATAATATCGACTGGAAGATAAAATATATCTATTGCTTAAGATCTTTTTAAAATAAATATATAATTGGCTGTATTAATTATATTCTCATTTTGTACATGTCGAGATGGCAAAATTAAAGTTTCCACTAATAATTGCAGCTTTATCGTTTTTACAAGTAATTTTATTAATAATATTATATTTTATTATGATTACAATATACGAATAATTAATATTTTGCTTTACATTTTAGATAATTCACGGACAGATTGGTAATTTGGCTAACAATCCAACAGGACCACAAAATTTTAATCAAGGATTTCCTAACAAGGCAACGTTAAAGAACACTAATGACAATTTACAACAAAATGAAAATTTTGGGAAAGCTTCTAATTTTAATACGCCGGGACAGTTCAACATACAACAATCTCAACCTTTAGCAACCTTGCCGCAATCTTTTCCATTGCAGCAAATTCCAAATCGGCAGCAAAACCTACAGCAACAACTACCGCAAAATTTCCCACAAGTCATAAATCAACCTAATCAATTATCTGAGCTCCAAGTACCCATTTTATATCAACCTCTTAATATGCCACAACCACCACTACTTCAGCAACCAATACTTCAAGATACTTCCACCCAGTTTTTTCCCATTGTCCAGCAAGCTACAGTGCAACCAGTTAATCCGAACGTTAATATGAACTATCCCCAAATTCCAGTAGGAGCAATGGTGCAAAAAAATCCTGTTCAAATTGCTCAAATACTACCTTCGTCAAATTCTTTTATATCTCCTTATTCTTCTATACCATCAATGTCACCTTACGGTTGCCAGCGTACAGATTTTATGCCCAACCTAGAAGGGAACTATGGAAGTCAATATATAACGGTTCCATTATCTGTGCCTGAAACACAAGTTATTAAGTCTTTCCCTGTACCATATCAAGCCGTGTTGCCTCCATCAAATCCTAGAGTATTAGCTAAAAGTCCAACTCCATATCAGAATCAAGTATATAGTGTAGTTCGTAGTCCTTTAGATCTTCAAAATAATATTTCGACTGATGAAGATTTACTCGAAACTGATAACCTGACAACGCTTCTTTTATCTTTACTACAATCTACAAAGTCATCAAATCAGCCCCAATATTATAGTCCATATCCTTATACGCCTTATGGACCTTACAATACTAATGTAGCACCTAAGTCGTCAAGCTTAAAATCTCTTATGCCACTCATTTTTGATATAATAAAAGAGAAAAGGGAAAAATGTGGTTGTAACGAAAATTGTAATGGCTGTCGGAAAAATAAATTTAATAAAAATTTAGATACTCAGGTCAACGGTAACTATTCAAAGAAAAGAAATTATAATTTAAGAGATGAAATGTTCCGAGATAATAACTCAGATGAAGATACACCGAGAATTGCTAGAGAACATAAAAAATGCAAAAGACTTAAAAGTTCAGCTCCTTTAGAGAGCATTGAAAGTAGAGAAAATGACGAATTTTCCGAAGAACAGAAATAATGAAAAGACTATAAATGCGAATATGTGTAAATAATAGTAATTTAAGACGTAATGTGTTATTGTAATGATAGTAATAAGCATTAAGAAACAATAAAATATGTTAAATATACCTACGAAATATTAATTTCAGTTTTATTTATCCTCCTATATGAATAAAATTACATGAAAAATCATAAAATAATTCATTTAAATCAAATTATTCATCAGTCCCACCAAATGATACTTTTAAGAAAAGGAAATAGTGTTTTATAATGCACTTGTAATTATCATGAAGAGATACGTCTGTAATTCTCTAGACGTTTATATTTTTCTAATAATGAATCATTTATTATTATGGCTTTGTTTTATATCAAACACCTGTGTGACAAATACCAATTGCTGTAATTTTCTTGATAAAACTATAGTATAAAGGTCGTTATCCCGTTGTGTAATAATCATAGTACCTTAGGCGCAATGTCTTCTATCACGTGGATTATTTCTTTCGTCGCTCTTTTTTTATTTAATGTAAGTGTATAAATGTTTTCCTATTCGTATAAAAATTATGTAATTTCTTTTTTAGCTTCATGTACATAGGTAACGTGGAGACCACATGTTAAGTAAGCTAGTTAAGTTACACTGTTCCCATTTCGGCACTTCTGTTCCCGAGTTTTGTGATGTCATTTATATTTTTCAATTTTCATTATTCAGCTTCAAGCTGTATCCCGCATATAACGGGGTAGGCAGCGGGAGTCTAATGTTAAGACACTCCACTCCCCTACTTTCCGCTGAACAAGGAGGCGTTGTGTGTTAAGTGGCGTAAGACAACGTCGCGCTCTGCATCAACACCAGGGCAATGAAATGCAAATATTAAATTTCTTTTTCCTCGAGTGGGGATCGAACCTACAAGCTATCACATTTACAGTCAAACGCTTGTTCCCTGTCCCACAATATTATAAAACATATAATAGCTATATTATAATTATAAGATCATATAATGTACGATGAAGATCAAAGTAATATTTCACTTTAAAATTGGAATTATATTTCGTAAGCTTCCCAAAGTTGAACGAGCATCAAATTTATTTTCCTATATCAATTACTTTGTTCCGTTTGATCGCTCTGAGAACGCGACCTTGTACCCAAAGTACGTTTGGTAGACATTTTCCTAAATATTTTCCGGAATCTGTTATAAACGACGAAGCAATTTTGTTTATATAACAATTATTACCAAGCTTCTTTATAGATAAAATATGATATATTTTCACATATTTATAGAGTGCCGCTATGCTGAGAAACTATTTTTAATTTGTACTGTTAAATCTAAATTTGAACTTACATTGGAAATATTTTAAAACTTAACAGTGAAAGGTATTATTTATTTACTTATAGTTTATATTTCAAATAGCACAAACGTTTATTGGTATACAATTTTAGATTCGTCATTTATGTCAACTTAACTTAAAAAAAGAATAAGTAAACGTCTTTAAGTTTAAGAATTTCTATTACGAGTTCTAAAGCTAAATTTAAAGATAGCTAGCTATCTGTCAGCGCGAAACTTTAAAATTGCCTTTTAAAATTTATTCACTTTTCTCCAGTTTTAGCAGCAAAAATCCGATAAGGTTCAATGGTCCTTTAAAATTAAGTGTTGCACCCACTCTATATACACCTTAAAAATATATTAAAAACTTCTCAAAATTATCACTCAAGAGTAGGCCGTGATTTATATAGATATTCAAATTTATATTTTTAGGAAACATATTTCATTTAACATTTTATTATTTTTTATTATTAAGGTAACAGAAGGTGGTGTGTGCAGTTTTGGTGGTGGCTGTGGGCTGCAACCACCTGTGGTACCGGTGCCAACACCCGTTCCTGTGCCCTATCCGTATAAGAGCAGGGACAAAGACATAGAGGATATTCTTCCATTTCTTTTAGTACTCATCGCCGGGAATGGAGGGTTTTAAATTAACAATGAAGAATTATCTTTATAGTTTATTCATATATGCAATGTAAATAATTTTGTAAACAAAAAATGTGGGTACAAAGATGCTTAGATTAAAAAAAATTGACGTGATAATAAACTAATTTATAATTTCGAACTCTTTTTTTAAGATACAAATCTAAACATAAAAATGAATCTCTCAACATTCTATGCCTCCAAAATTCTTCCAATAGTGGGAACGGAAGTATTTAATCTTGAATTATTATTTAACACTTTCCTAAATTATTTTTCCACCTTAAATAAAGAAATAATATAAATTATTAATTTAAAGAAAATATTTTTATTTAGAGATTGCTGCAAAGATTCTTCAAATAATTACAATTATACACGACAGAAATGGAACATTCGTTTTTAATAAAATTTAACAAACTGACAAAGTCAGACAAAAAGACAAACTATTTCTAAAATATTTTTTTTATAACATTATAATGTAAAAATACAATTTTATCATCAATGATTACAATTTACTTGTAACATTATCAGCATACCTACTATCCGAGGTAACGTTATATAACACATTTCCTGTCATGTTTTTCGTAATGCCAAGGGATAATATGAGGTAATATATTTAGAAATACGTAAAGTTGCGTTTCTATTTAACGCATTTCAATTAATAAGACGGTTTCAAAATCTGATAAAAAACAATATAAACGGGTGCTTTCAAGAAATTTTGTTTAAATTAAACAGATATGTCTACCTTATGGTGGTTTAGCTTCGTTTTCTTCTTTGCAAACGTCAATGTAAGGCCACTTTTAGTTTTTAAAAGAAAAAAGTTTTAATTCTTTTTTTAAAACGCATACATGATATAATATTTTATTAAATTACTTTTTTAATTAACCTACTTAATCTATATCCCCATAATTTTCACAAATTGTAAATATAATAAGCACATAAGGAAAAAAACATTACTTGTAACAGTTAATCCTAATATAATTATCAAATTCTATATATTTCGCAGATAATATTCGTCCAGTGTCAGTATCCTGGATATGGACAGCATGTACCATATCCTGTCTATATGGGCAACAATGACGATGACGATTGGCAGTGCATCTTGCCAATACTACTTTTATTGTTAGCTGATGGCGGATTTGGGGGTTATGGTGGATTCGGTGGATGGGGTGGCGGGTACGGTGGTGGCTGTGGATGTGGAGGGTGCAGCGGGGGATGCAACTGCAATTCTGGTGGCAGCACTGTACCGATCCCTTATCCCATACCAATTCCTATTAATAGCCCAATAGTAAATTGTTAACGTGTTTCTTATCATTTAAAATATTACTTTTAATTATTGTGAAAATAATGAATTTCGTATTTTCAATTATAATGTTTTGATATGTATTTAAAACACATATTACAAGAATTGTTTTATTTAAATAACCCTTTTAATCATCCTCCACATAAGGTGAGATGTTTTTTCGTATTAATGCTTTCATTGAAACGTGCTTAAATACTTCAGTTACATCATGTGAAATTACCTTGTAACCTATATTTTGAAATCCATTGTGTATATAAGAACTGCAATAAAATAATGTATTTAATTACACCAATATGTGGCCTCGAATATTTTTGACAATATTTTTATTGTTCTCAAAGGTACATTGAAAAAATGATTTCTTTTATTTTCGTAAATATTTTATGTTAATTATTAATATATTTATTTTTAATTTAAAAGTTACTTTCAGGAATTAGATGTCTCCGCTCAACGAGTGGAATTCATCTCTCCACCAGCAACACTATCCACTACTTCATATATTCAGCCAGCTGGACAGTTCGTTATACCAGCTATCATTAAACCTCTTATAACTCCTGTGGAATCAGTCCCTGAGCCTGTAGCACCTACAGTTCCTAGCTTCCCTAATTTTAATGATTTCAGTGGTTTTAATGGCTTTAATGGTTTCAACTATTTTAATGGCTTTAATAGTTTCAACGATTTTAATGGCCTGAGTGGTCCATTTATACCTCACCCTGTGCCTATCTACTGCAATGACGACGATAATAACTGGCATCATCTTCTATATTTCCTTATATTTGCTATGAGGAACAGATGGGGAGGTAACTATGGCTATTCTCCGTATGGATATGGAGGATATGGCGGAGGATATGGCGGAGGATATGGCGGAGGATGTGGCGGAGGATGTGGTGGTGGATGCGGATGTGGTTGTGGATGTGACGGTGGTTGCGGTGGATATCAGGATGACTGTAATTGCGGATACAATGACGGTTGTGGCAACAAAGTTACTTATGTTCCCTATCCTATCCCGGCTCCAATAAACTATCCAAATTCAGGGTTAACATGTGGATGTACTGATGGGAACGTATTTACCACGCCAGATGATGGATGTTCTTGTGAAATTCCAACGCTGCAAGCTTGCGGTGGTAACGGGAATGCCAATGAAATTAATTTAGTAATTAGAGCTGACACCTGCAAATAAACTTTTATAATAAATAAGCGATTTTATTTTCTATAATTTTAACAAAATGTTTCCTAATTATTAAAAAAAGATATTTTCCGAAATTTCTTGGAAATATTCTTATTCCATTTGTATTATAATTTCATATATAAATAACTGCATTGCGAGATCTATGGTGAAATATCATTAAAGAACTAAGTTAAACAAATATAAAAACGGGAATATAAACTGAACATTTTAATTTTTTGCTCCTATATCACGACCACCTCTAATAACGAAGACATGCTCTTAATTGCTACCCAAATACTGTTGCTATGGATGACGGTAAATATAAAATGTTTTAATATATTTTAAAAATGTATAACAAAAATAATAACTTATACATTTATTTATTTCTAAGGCAACATACTGTCAGTATTATGGTTATACTGGGTCTTGCTTGGATCCATATTCGCAATATGCATACAGCCAATCTGCTTACGACCCATACGGAACCTATGGATATCCTTCATATTCAGCGCCTGGCTATGACTATTCACAACAATCATATAGCTTTTATCCGGATGGAACACAACAACCAATTGTTATTGTTGTTGATGGTGATGATGACGACGACGACGATGAATGGGATATGCTAGATATCGTTACCACTATAGCTTCTTTAAGAGGAAATAACGGAGGAAACAACGGACCAGTATACATTCCATATCCTGTTCCTATGTCTTCTGACAAATATGATTTCGACAACGACTTCGATGGTTGTAATA
The DNA here is from genome assembly GCA_013403645.1 of Heliconius nattereri. Classification (NCBI taxonomy): domain Eukaryota; kingdom Metazoa; phylum Arthropoda; class Insecta; order Lepidoptera; family Nymphalidae; genus Heliconius; species Heliconius nattereri. Next base: position 1,036,909 of record JAAIXI010000242.1, on the reverse strand, counting down.
ATAAACCATGTAATTGTAGGAATTGGGATAATTCCTATTACGATTATGACTGCAACTGTGACAATTGCTGCGATTCGGGGAAGAGAAGACGACAAAAATGTCGTTCAGGCAGCCGCTGTTCCAATTCTGATTGCGGCTGTGATAAATGTGGCAGCATCAAGCACAAATGTGGCCGTTGCCAAAATTAATAGAGTAATAAAAATCTTTTGAACATCTATCTGCTTTTAATAAGAGATCATTCCTTTTTTATCGACAAATTGTAATGTAATGCAAAATAAATAATAAATATAATAAAAATAAAAATAAAAAGCCTTTTATTTCTTGCATCCTTAGTTAGTTACAATTCATAGAATATTTTTTTCTGTTAGTTTTAGTTTTAGTTGTTTTCTAGCATATTGTAGTTAGTAAATTTGTTAGTGCGTTTATTATAATGTAATCATATATTTATTATCTATTTATTTATTTTTTTCTTCCATTTGAGCTTTTATTATTATTGTTTTTAAATTTGCTTTTTTGTTTATTTATATATCTATATCTATTGATGTATATGTATTAAGCAAGAACCTGTATGCAGGTGAAGGCCTCCTCCAAAGATGCCCAGTCTTCCCTTGACTGGGCTTTTTGTGTAAATGCAAAATAAATAAGTTCATAAATAAAATTAGTTTCTTTATTGTATGATACTGTTCTAGACTTAGACATTTAAAATAGCTTGTAGTTAAAAGGTATATTCACAATTATGCGATAAGCTTATCACTTTAATTTCAACAGCGGATACATAAATAAAACATATTTCTAATATATATATCATAATATATACTCGTATCATAATTAAATTTATAGTTATTTTATATTTTTACGTCTATACAAGGTAAGTTGCTTTAAAACTTATATAAACATAAAAATAAACTTATAAATATAGATATATAGTTTTTTTTATCAAGACTTTTTTATATTTAGTTTCTTTTGGCCGCTTGCTGTCGGGCGATATTAAATAAGCTAAAATGAATATTTCAAGTTGAAAAAATCTTGTCGTTTTTGCAATTACAATTTGAAGCTAATTAAACAACTATGCAGCCTATTTATTACTAGCTCCAATTGTTGGAACAGATTGTACATTCAATTGGTTTTAAAAAAGTCAGTTTATCAATATTGGTAAATAGTTAATTATGAATAAGGCTAGCAATAAATAAAAAAAAATTATAATATATATAGATACAGTTCACAAATTAGCCAATTTTTTGTTATTTTTTAACTAATATTACAAATATATTTTAAAATATTTTGTCTAATAGGCTGTATGCTAAAGATAAAATATCAAATTGTTTTGGTTGCAATTTTTCTTATCACGACCGTTTGAACGTTTCTTTTTTAATTACGTAAAGCACTTGGTTTCCGTTTTGTAAAAGTAACATTTTATCACTATACACGGAAAATGGACTAAAGTAAATCACTGGGGAAATTAGTGTAACAGAAAAAAAAAAGTTTTCCCCCCTAAAAAAGATATAAATTTAGAATGTAATTTACTTTGAAATACTATTAATTTTACATAGTATTATTTGTTTGGAAAAGATTTTATTTTTGATTGCATTCTCGGAGTAGAGCCTATAATAATTATAACAGTTAATAGAGTAAGCGCTCAAACACGTGTATTTCTTTAAATATTATATAAATATTGCTAACATTAGGTCCAAGGGCATCATCCTACGTGCCCTAAATGCCATATTTCCTAGTTTCGAAACCTTAGAATATTGGTCAATATTATTAAATGTGATACTGCATATTATTAATGCATATATAAGCAGTTGTCTGTAAAATTCAAAACAAACGATCAAAATGGCTTCTAAGAAAGTCGTCCTTGTGCTGGCTTTGCTTTTCATCCTAAAGGTAAGAAGTACAGAAAGTTATTAATACACTATAGTAATAGTAAATATATTTTTGGCCCCAAATTAATTGAACATCCATGTTTATACTCGACTACTCAATGCAAAGGACGTAATGTGTTTATTATGTGATAATCATTTTTTCAGTGTCACTGGGCCCAGTGTCAATTCTTTGGGAATTACGGCGGCTTCGGATTTCCCGGTCCTTATGGCTACGACGATGATGATGACTGGGAAATGATACTGCCCATACTCCTCTTGACTCTATGTGGAAGAGGTGATTTAGGTGGTTTCGGAGGATATGCACCGCCGGTGCCGATACCTTATGCAGGAGGCGGCGGATGCGGATGTGGATGTGGTGGATGTGGACGGTGCTAGGAATGACTTTGTGTACACATATGAAAAATAAATATCAGAATTCTACAAATTGCATTTATTTTCAATTATATTTGAGCATATTCATTAGACATATTATGATCCTAAAAATTTGTGTAGATACTTCAACAATATTGCCTATAAAATGAATACATAACTAGCTTACTTTTTGCTATTGTTTCGTGAATTTGATATCATATATTTGTAATATTGGATACAGATAAGATAATTATTATGATAATATATTACCGAATGTTGTTTCTAATGTACCTACGTCACATACATATCATAGAAAAAGTTTTGTAATGTTATTTAAGCTATTAGTATAAAATAATTATAGAAATCGATTATTTTGTTAGTTGCTGTAATAGGGATCCTATAAAGTTATACTTCTATCTGTTCTAGATTTTATATTATTCAGATATATCACTAGTTTCCTTCTTAAATAAAATCGGAAAATAAGGTTCATAAAGAATTACCATAAAAAAAACAAACATATGTAATATAATATAGGTTACAATGATTTTTAGTTATTTAGTGCATTTAGTTATACTTGAAGTAAGTGACAATTATTTTAATGATATATATTTATTTTAATAAATCAAGACATTTTTTTTTATAAATATTTGTTTTAGCTCATTTGGTGCATTAACTTACCTGATGAAATACATCCTAAAGGATCGGTAGCAAAACCAGCGTATCACCATATTCAAACAAAGAAACAAATTTCGAATGAGTTAACATCCGATGCGACAAAAATTGCAAACGAAAATTATTTTCCAGGTGTTATTTATCCTACGAGTATTTTTGATGTTGCTCAACCATTCTTTTACAGAGTAAATGCACAAGATCAGGTTCTGGGCCCGTTTTCAGATGATGTCAAATCTTCCTACAAGTTAATAAGTTCTAAGACAGGAGATAGTAAAAATATAAATAATTATACTTTAAAGAATATGTCTCAGTCACAGGAAAATTTAGAATCTGGTACAGAATATGATGGAAATAAATGTAGTGAGCCCAGTTTTAAAGAAAATGGGGATAATGAGGAAATATTATCAGAATTATCTAATGAGAACACTAATAGGACATTTGAAGACAAATTTATGATAAATATTCATAATACATGTCTTTCTTCCTTTATATCTGCTAATCAAACTGACAATGTGGCTGACGAAGAAGAAAACATTGCTTCTTCACATGTTGAAAACGTCTTAAATGAAACATCTGATGAAGGTGGTAATTTTTTGGAGAATTTGGAAATACCAATCGAAGAAAATGTATACGAAATTTATAGTATAATATCAGATTTAAAAAGTCAAGAAATCATTCAAGACAATAATATCACACTAAACTCAAAAAGTAACCTTACAAATGAAACAAATGAAGTTTTTTTGGAGAAAGACCTTAACTCTAAGAATATCGACTTTAGACAAAATATATTCTTAGATAACCATAATTTAACATCAAATAAAGTAATTGTGATGAATATAAATGAAACGCTACCACCTTTGCCAGTGGGATGTTTCGAAAGTAGAAATGTTACAAGTAATATTTTAAATAAATCAACAGAAGAATCTGCATTACTCCCATTAGAGGAATCATTAAATATGAGTTCAAAAATTAGCTGTAGTAATAATACCATAGGCAATTTGGTATATAATGAAACAGACTTGCATCCGGAAAAATTGCTCTTAGGTACTTTAGAAAACGATACATACGAGTCTAGCGATTATGACCCTAATTGCACAGATGTTAACAACGATGGTCCAGGATCACAAGACGATACTGATGATTTTTTCCTTGATATGATTATTTCTCTTGATTCCATTTGCGAAATAAATGATACAAAATCTCCAAATAAGGACAATGGAACAAATTTATTAGAAATACCAATTATAGATCGAACAAACATCTCATTGCACAATGTAAATGCAAGCCAAGAAAATATTTACAAATATTAAGGACCACGTGTATCAAATGTATAGTGATTAATTAGATATGTATTTTCATTATTTCTTATATACAATTAAATACACTTAATAGAACGATGTTGGCGTTTAAACTATACTTATTAAATTAAATCCGTTACAAATTATAGGTAATAGAGAATTTATAAATGAAGATTTTTGTTTATGGACATATTTTGATTTTAGTAATTAAATTCAGTATTAGGTGATAAAACTTTACACCAAAAATAAACTTTTATTTAACTAATGAATCAATTTTACATTTTTAAATATAAATTATTATTAAAAAAAAACATTCAAAAATATAAAAAACCACTCTTCCGAGGGCGGGACAAGGGTCCAAGCCATCAAATACACCAAATATTATTAAGTCCCACCAAAATAAAGTTTTAAAAGGCATAGAACGAAATATTTTTAGAATATCAATTTATGTTCGAATCTATTTAAAAAAAAATCTTATTTTGAAATAACTGTATTACGTAAGCTTTACGCATAGGCTTTCTAGATGGAAAGATAAGTTTTATCTTAAAAACGAAATATCACACTTAATGTAATTATTCTTTTAATAAGTGTGTAATACGAAACTAGTTTTTTATTTGTTTTAATATGTGATCATGACATTCTATGGGAAATATATACTTTTTGTGTCAACAATCGTTCAGGTATAACTTATGGTTGATTAATTGTTTTATTCTAGATTCGTACAATTTATAATATAAGAATAATTCTTATGCTAATAATTTGATTAAATGTATATATGTATTAATAATTTATTGATTGTTTAAAATTATTGTGCCAATATTGTGAGAATAATCTTTAAAAATTTTATAACTGCAAGTTTTCAACATCATTTTTGGTCTATAATTGTTTTATGGTATTTTTTATTATGTTATTATTTCACTTACATTCTTGGTCATTTAAATTTTAATTCCTTAAAGTTTTCTAACGTTGTTATTTTTTTTCAATTACAGGCCACACTAATTATTTGCTTCCCGCATTCTTATGATCAATTCGACTATAGTGGGAAAAATTATCCAAAAAATTATATAACTAACGCATTTCAATCAAATCAAATAATCAATACCGAACCAATTTGTAGTAAATTCCTCTTTCCTGAAACAGAATATCCTCTAGCTTCAATATCTGATATTCCTTTTAATTTTCGAGAAATTGAAAAGAAAATGTGTTTCAAGACTCAAATTAGTACTAATTCTCAATTAAAAAGCAATCCAAAAAATTACATTAATATGAATTATAACAACCATGATATAGAAACGTTAAGCAATAGACATGCAAATGATTTTTTATCATCGTCAAGAAATTGTGATATTGTAAATTTTCCTGATATTGAGTATCCAATGTCAGCTAGTGAATTGTGGAAACCATATTATTGGGGCTGTCAAAATAATTTCCAAACTTCATATACCGATCAGCCGTCACGAAATCTTAAATTTAACCACACCACTACCCGCAAAGACTTAAGTAACAATTTTGGAAAACTTTCAACACGTAGAAAAACTCTTCCAGTTTCGAATAAATCTTTTTCTGATCTTCAAAAGAATGTTATGATGCTAAAAAATAACCAACAGAATAAAAATATTACTATACAAAAATATAATGAAAGTATTAAATTTGTGAGACACGAAGAAACTGTATGCAAAACAACTGAAACACAATTAGCACCTTTTAATAAGTCAAGAACTTTACACCCCAATTACCATATGCAAATTATACAGTCAAATTCAGTGGCTGAAAATAAAAGCATCAACAACTTTGATTCGATTCATAGAATATCTAGCATATTACCAGAAAAAGAGAAGTTTCATAATATAAGTCTTAGTGAAATGGAAAATGTTAACTCTGACTATAAACTTAAAGCCACAGAAAACGCAATGAAATCTTATACTGAAAGATTTAACACACAAATGTCAGGTATACTTAAAAATATAGCAGATAAAATTGTTTTAAATGGTCATAATCAAGTTGAACGAAATATTCTAGATTCGCCTAATATATACTTAGTGAACTATGGAGATGATTCTTTCTACGAAATTCCTACAGAAAACGATGTCACATTATATGCTAATGAATTTAACAATAAAATGACATCCATAATAAAGTCTGTAGCTGACAATATATTTTTGAAAAATACTGATTCGCCTAATATAAATATGTATACAAATGCATCAGATGCAATAGAAGAATGTTTTAAATCTGATATTGAAACAACAGTTAAAGATTCGGAAAAATCCATAAATACGTATGCCGATAGATTCAATAATGAAATGTCATCCGTATTAAATTCTAATTTTGAAGATATTATTTTAGATGACGTAAATTTTATGAAAGATAATTCTTTACATTCTAATATAAACTGCCCTTTAAAAAATGAAGAAGTTTGTAGAACTACAGATTTGTTTGATTTGCGTAATAGAACATTACCAAAACAAAAGTCTGGCACAATATTGGTACTTGATGATAGTCATCAAAACTCAGAAAAAGAAACGTTTACTAATGTCAGGACAAAACATGACAATTCTTATGAAGATTACACAACAGATGCGTATCCTGAATCTGACAATTCCTGGTCACTCTATTCACAAAGCACGGTGGTGCCAGAAATATCATCAGTCGATACTACATGGAAATCATCAAAAGTAATAGAACCAGACAACGCTTGTAATTCTGAAGAATTAGGTCAATATTTTATGTTAGTATAAATAAACTTTAGACGAAATTGTTTATATTACTATATATATTAGATATAAATTATATTCATACAATACTTATATCCCTATAATAATTAGACCTATTAATCTTACCTTAATAATTAGATCTACTAATTAGACACTCCGTTCCCATGAAGACATTTAGATTTCTCACTTTCCGATTAGGAGGCATTGCTTGTCGATTGCCTCGTTACCGATTATGTGTATGAAATCGATTGTGAGTATTGAATATTTAGTTATGCAATGAGAATCGAACCCACATCCGACGCGTTTACAATCACATCATTGTGCCACTGGGCCAGCTTACGTTATAAATAAATCAATAATTAAATGATGATTAAAATGAAATTCTTTTAATTTAAAACATTTATACTAGTAAACATAATAAATATAAATATATAAAAACACTAATAGCAGGTGTTTGGTCATAAATCAGCATGGACAGTGCACTCTTAATACTCATTAAGTATTCAGAACGCAACGCTTATAAGGTTTCACCTCTCTAAGCGAGTCTTAGACTATTTTCCTTTATAACAAATAGTGCAATAGACAGAAACGTATAACAGTGTAATGAAACTGTTTATATAAAAGTCATCATTCTTATTTTTATGTATTGATTATTTTTTTTCGTAGTGTCGGCACAATGAAATATTGGGCTTTGTCATTCAACAATAGAGGAGTGTTTCTTCTTTCTCCTTAAAACATTATTTTTTGATTTGGCATAGTAATGTCACTTGGTTTTCCTTGCAAACACTTCAAAACATGAACAAACTATAAACATTTACACAGTATAAAGAGTTGCACAAACGATATACGATATATAAAAAAAAACAGCTTTACGCTGTATCCCGTACACAGCAGGGTAGGCAGCGTTAGAAGGGAACCTAGTTTAAGACACTCCGTTCATCATTTTCCACTGAATTCTGGCATTACGTGTTGAGTAGCGGAGCTCAACGCCTGGCATTGCCTCCACACCAGAGAGAAGAAATGAAAATATAAATTGAAATAAACATTTCATTTCCTCGTGTAGGGAACGAACGTACAACCAATCGCGTTTACAGTCACACTTTGTACTCCTGCGCCTCAACCTGCATAAATCAAATGTATATACTAATACATAAAAAGTTTCTATAGTTATTTCCTTAATGATGAGCTTCATATTTACTGCGTCCTCGTCCATTGGAACGCGTTTTTTATATCTTTATTGTCAATCCTTTATAAAATAAATATGACATTTTCCATAATCGAAATGAAAAGTAACTACGTAATATATTGTGAATGTACAGTTGATTACAAAATCCTTAAAAAAATAATTTACTTAAATAATAGTACATCATTAGTAGTAGTAGTAGTAAATTATACCAAATTAATCTTTTATATTTAACATATTATAAGGCATAGATAGTGTTATTTTTTTCTAAAATCGTAATACTTCTTTTATTCTTTCTTTTTAAATTATATAAGTACTTTTTATATGAAAAATACACATTAAAAACAAAATGAACCTTCGAAATGATATCCATATGATAAATGGATGTTTAAAAATACAACTTTTCACATCGGTTGTCCATCAGAAAACCGGTCGTTCCGCAGTGAGACGACCTTGTGCGAACACGAATTACATCACGTTGACATGCGCAGGCGCAACGGTACCTACGTTATACTTTCTTGTGTATAACTAACTACTACACGGATTATTATATAAATTAAATCTTTAAGAAAAAGAAATCCAGATACGTCTTTTTGATTTTTTTTATGAATCAATTTTGCGAGAGTCTTAACTTTTTTGACACTATCTCTGAAAACAATAAATAATATGTTTTACCATTTTTAAAGTGTTATACCCAATAGAAAGTAAAAAAAAACTGTATTTCATATAAATTATTATAAATTTATATGAGAAAAAATGTTCATAATTAATAATTTGTTCCATGATAAATACAATACGCCGTGACATTGCTCTTTGTTACATAAAGGAAAATATATTAATGTTATATGTAATGTTTACCGTATTTTATACACGGTAAATCAGGTTTAAGTTTTTACTTTCAACAATACTCCGGTTGTACTACTTTTAATTATATAGTAAGTATGTAAATAAATAATAAGCACTACCTAAGTTGTATGGATGCAGGCTGATTGCTAAGTTTTAAGCCACGGCTTTAACGCGGCGTCAGCGGGGTTGGGTCTGTGAGACCCGGCCTATATTATTTTGCTTAAAGTTCAGTTCTTGTACAGCATTGGCTGTTGAGATTTTTTATCTGTCACAGGTAATTTTTTAGGTATTTATACGAATACAAAGTTAAAAAGCTCATATACCTGAGCCTATCTCATTTTATTATTTTCCGTGATTTTATGTTTTTAATATATATTTCTTGGTTGCTATGATTACTGTCGAATCTGATGATAATGATATTCCGCTATCTTGCTATTGGATTCTGTATTGATTTTGCCATTTATAGTGTTAAAATTCTAAAAATGTATTTACCTACGAAAAATGCCATTGTTTCTTAACTATACGCTACACAATTTCCTGCATGTAACGGGGTAGGCAAAGGGAACCTGAGAACCTAGTGTTAAGACACTTCTGTTCACCATTTTATGTTAAAATAAAGAATAAACACAAAGCTTATTCGGCTTTATGACGTAAGTATGAAATGGCACTCTACATCATCTATAATAATAACTCACATAGACTATATACTGTCTGAAATTATCACGAATCACGATTATTTACGTCTTCTTACATAATATATGAGTAATTTATATTTAAAAAAATATTGTGTACAAATTGTAAAAAATAATTCTTTAGTAATTATTTTTCGATACATTCAACGTAGGTATTAAATACATAAGAACGAGGCCTGCGCAGACGCAACTCTACCTCGCCTACTCGATGACATTGAATTTTGAAGTGTCATTATTAAGTAATAAATTTTATAATGACCAGTTTAATAATAAGGAGAGTGAATTCACATTTACAATAACAGTTGTTGAATGGCGACAATTTTGCTTTATTATCTTCAGTTTATTATTATACTGTTTAGTAATATGCATAAATATGTATTTGGTATATATTTTTGAATGGTTTATTAAAAACAAAGAAAAACAAATAATATATGTGAACAATAAAATTTGAGAAACAATCGAATTCAAAAACAGAGCATTGCCATATTTATTTTTGATACTAATTGGCCACTCTATTTATGTCGAACTATATAATTAATATTAAGATACAAAGAAATTCTAGTAGTTCTAGTCTTTCACGATACATTTTTTTACCGTCACATTTTTTTAGCAGAGTAAGCAGAGGGACTCATAGAACCTTGCGTCAGGACACTCCGTTCTCATTAAAACACGTCCCCTATTTTACCCCAAATTTTGGAATCATTGCTTGATAAACAGCGCATTTTAACCCTGTGCTTTGCCTCGTTACCAAATGAAAATATTAAATATTTCATTGCCTCGAGTGGCAGTCGAACCCACAATCCGTCGCGCTCACAGACGCACGCTTGAACTCCTGCGCCGCGACTGGCCTCGAGTTATCTTCAATATTTATAGACACTAGAAATATATATGCGCACATATAATATAGAATATTTGTTCTTTTTTCTCCTTTCCTTTTTATAAAATTGAGTAAAAACTAGTTGTTTAGAACATTGTGGCAGCGGAAGGAGTCTCTCTCGCTTCGCTGACGTCCTTAGTTTTTATGTGACTATTGTCTGTTGATTAATGATGATTCGTTATTTTACATTAATTTAAATCTCATTTGAAACTTAAACAGACGCTATTGTATGGCGACAAAGTTTGTGTCACCCAAGATATAACAAATATAGGCAAAATTAAACAAATTGGAACTACTACTTAGTCCTTTTTAGGATCGTGTGAGCTTGTGAGCCACTTAAATAATTTTCGGTATATTAAATTGATTTCTTTGTCTCCATAAAAAATATACATTAAAAAAAATTTAGACTTGTTACAGAGTTCGATAGAGCTCTTCCTATACTCTTAGAATTTAGGAAAACTCTCGAACAAATGCCACATTTCAGATATCTACACTGATTCTATGTCGATTGTGCGTTTCCGTCAGTCACTTATTGTAAAACGCAAAAGTCCTACCTTCAAATATTAGATATATAAAACTGTCACAATAATAGAATTTTAAATAGTGTCTTACAATGTCACAAAACACTTCACTTCTGGCCAAAAGAAGGCTTTCAATTAGTTGTACATAAACCCATCCCACCTGTGGGAAATATAATGGGAATCGAACTCAGGATAATGATATGATAGCAAGAACCGTGCCTATAGCTTGTTGGCTTATCACTATAATCAATTCCACTTGTCTTGGACTGTATAAAAAATCAATGAACTACAGCGGTACTGCAGCGAACACTGCGCCTAAAGTTGTATGCATATACATTTTTTGTCGTTTTTATTGGTCCATCCAAATTTGATATTTTTAAATTGAAATTCATATGTGTATTAAAATAAGTAAGACCCGGAGTTTTACTTACTATTTATAATAGTTAATAATAAGATTATTTTAATACTTAGTTACTTATATATAATAGGTACATTTCGCCTCAAGATACAAAAAAGGCAATAACACGTAAAACGAACACCTGCAATGTATTAGTACAATTGGTCTGCAAAATGTCAAATTCAATTTAAAAAATACTATTATACAATTAATTATATATTTTTAAAATATAATCGGAACAACTCGCACACCTGTCACTCCTATCAGACCTCATATTAGATAGAGACTTTAAAATAACGCTTCTCCCTTCTGTATTTGAAGTCACGGTTAGATTTAGGAATCAGTCCACTAAAATGCAAATTTAGCTTAAAATAAAGTTGACGTCAAAGTTTTATCTCTGCCTTCTATGCATGTTGTATATGAACAAAGTGTTTTGAGTCGGCGCCCTTTATGAGGTGCTTATGTACCTATAGAATACATGTACATGCATTCATTGGACTCTTAGATAGAAACGAGAGTAAATTATTAACGGACATGTGCTCCTTTGTTATTAATATTAAATACATTTTAATTTGAAGTTTTGAAATGATATCTACCCTGATTATTGTTTGTGTTATTTGAATTAATTATAATACTACTCATGAATTGTTCGTGTAGACTAGACAAAGGAATCGTGTGGAGCGTAGAGATCGCTTCACTCTATTTCTTATTATTTTTTTTAATTTTATGATATAAATAAATAAATCCCACGAAAAATTCAAAAAGACAAAAAAATATAAAGTCCAATTTAGAGAATAGCAATTAACAATTATTATTTTTAATACAATATTTTTAACAGAAGATGTTCGGTAGTGTTAAGACACTCCATTCCCTAAGCATCGTCAATTTTCTAATCACTCTGCGTGTTACGTTTACAATCTGTGTTCTGCTGCTGACGACATTTAATGTTTTTCTTTGTATATGGCAAATTATTGTGTATAATTCAGCCTTAAATATCTATAACAAATTCATAATATCTATAGATTTCTATGCTAGCTACTATAAATTCGATTACAAATAGCGTAATAAGTATCTAATTGCATTAATAAATAAGCTCCCAGCAACAATGGTTCCCCATTTAGTTCGATTACCCTATTACTGGTTTACGTTGTTCGTCACTAGAGCTACTATGACGACATAAATCTTCATTACGCTAACAGTTTCGACCACGCTCGCATTCCTGCCTTTTATATTGTATTTGGAAATATCGAATTTTATATATTTTCAAATTTGAAACAAAAGTTTTTTTTTTTTATATATTACTATTAAAAATAAATATAAATCAAATTCAGGCTGTATCTCGTATATAGCAGAGTGGGTAAACGAAAGTCAATGTTAAGACACTCCGTGTTTAGCGGCGGAACTCAACGCCGTGCTTTTTCCTTGGTGCCAGAGCAAAGAAATGAAAATATAATTCATTTCACCGAGTAAAAATCGAACCAAGAACCGTACCGTACAGTCACGCCCTAATGCTCCTGCGACTCCAGAAGCTCTTTATTAATATTTTTATTGACTTTTTAAAATTATTTTCAAAGAATCGCTTTTCGCAATTAAAAACAGATAGTGTACGCTTATTGAGATAAACATTGAAGCATTTTAATTTTTAATATCAGAAGAAAAACACAAAACAACAAAACACCTAGGAAAATATTTTCAACTTCAAATAACATCCTATTGTGGGATTTTACTGTACGGCATACCCATCTGACCCAACGTACTGTTCCATATATAATAATTGTGGTTTCAATTCAAATACCAGTAGGGTAAGACATTTTTCTGTATACTTTTATTTAAAAATAATAAATCGGCTATTAAATAAATAAAATATCTGTAAATAGTGTCAAAAAAAGGTCATTAAAATACCCTTAGTGTATTTTTTTTAAATGTTATATCAGAAGCGAGCAAGGACTGCACTGCTCAGCTTACACTCTAGCCTCTTCACTTCCTTTATTCCAGTCCTTTCAATTCCCGTAAGTAGATCACCATGCATTACCCAGCTTTATAGGGGCATAGTTTATTGCCTTATGGCGTCGTATGTAGGTATGATTTATATTATATAATAAGAATATATCGCGATTCTTGTTGTAGATATAATATTTTTAATAGAATAACTTAGTGAAGTACTTAGAAAAAAAAAAACATATTTGCAATAACAAGTATATATAACGAGATCTACTTAATAAAGAATAATTGAGAAGCATATTATGTGAAATCATTGCTTAAATCTATTAATTATATTTTAATTGTTAGGAACTTAAGTAAGAGTTCGATCTAATTGATTAAAATACAATGCTCTATCAATTCCATATATCAACCTCGTTCTTCGTAGTGAACTGACGATACATTTTACTACCTTCTCTGTAAAAGACCTACCCTACATGAATTTAAAGAAACCATTTGAAGAAAATCATATCGCAGGGGCACAAGCTGTAAATTCGACAGATTGTGGGTTCGATTACTTCTTGAAGAAAAGGAAATATTTAATATTTTAATTTCTTCGCTCTGGTGGCAAATCGAGTGTATTAACACTAGGCTCTCGCTGCCCTACTGTGCGCTCGATACAGCGTGAAGCTGACAAAAAATTAAAGACATGTAAAATAACAAATAATAAAAAACTCATACATTCGTTTTTATCTCGAGTACAGCGAACACCGCTTTCATATATTATTAAATTAAATTGAAATACTTTATAGCACAGAATATAAATTCCATTGAGTTAAATACCTTAATTTTTCATGTTCATTTCAATGTTTATAATAGGTTTTTGTTTTGTCTGAAAAAGAACTTAATTTTACTTTTACATTTGTATCGTTTTATTATTACTTTTTACTTTGTATTTGCGAAGAACCAATCGCAATTTTGAATTCTGGAAGCATTGCGTGTTGAGTGGCAGAACGCGACACCAGAGCGAAGAAATGGAAATATAAATTTGAATAAATATTTCATCTCCTCGAGGACCGAACCCACAAGCAGTCGGTTTTACAGTCACACTTTGAACCCCTGCGCCACGACTGGCCTTAAATTGATATTAACAGTATAAGTATAAATAAATTGAATTTAATAAGAGCAATTTACCGCCCACTCACATTACAATAGCATGCTAGGATATTGTGAAAATCGATCTCTCTTAAACCCGTACAAGGTTGTAGGTTTCTAAACGAGATACAAGGTAAAATATAAATCCCTTTTTAACTTTATTTCTAACTTTTTCGTTCAATCTCGTTAAAAATCTACTAGAATATTTATGACTTTTAGATAGTATACCTACATCGCAGTAGAGGCGACAAGAGATGTTGTAAGCAATATGGCACTATTTATAAAATTAAATAACAATCTTTTTAATAAAACATAAGAATATTTTTTATTTATATTAATTAATAATATTAGTTATTTTCATTCATCGCTACTATTTTGTCCTCTAGTTTCTATTTTAAAACTCCATTTACATTACACAGTTGGTGGGTTTTTTAAGCTTTACGCTGATAGGAGAGTAGGCAGAGAGAACATAAGAACCTATTGTTCCCACTGGGCTGTCATGTTTTCTCTCCGAAAACTTCATATCCACTTCCCGTCAAATTCTAGAGTCCACCACTCAATCAAAGTAGTTCATTGATAATATCTCGTACAATTGGTAATATCTTCTTTAGGATTATAGTAAAATATAATATAATAATATAATATAAATGCATATTTTATTTAAATTAAGTTTATTTTATTATTAAGTACTTTAATCATAATAATATGATGACATAAACATTTACATACATTTATGTACATTCTAAGAGTATATTTACTTAGAATAAGGAAAAGTCTTGGACATTATTAAACGTTGATAGCCAACATAAGTAACTTAGTGGCGTGTGTTGACATTGTATTATATATATCAACATATATATAGTATGTTATATATTTAATAGGATTTGCTCATTAATTTCGCTTTCCGTGTTTTATATATAACTAGCTTGTATGAGTTATTGGCTGACTGACTGAATGGGATTGTAACTTACAACTCTCGATTATAGTTAAGAATATGTCAATGTTATCTTAGATATATTTTCATAATGTTTATATCAAAAGATCCCGCTCATACTATTTATTTTTTCAATCTCACGCAGTATCCCGCACATAGTCGGGTAGACAGAAGGAACCTAATATTAAGACACTCCGTTCCCCCTTTTTCCGCCGAGTAGCGTAATTCAACTCCGCACTTTGCATTGTTATTGGTACAACCAGACTAAAAAAATGGAAATATTAAATATTATTTCCTCGAGTGGGAATTGAACTCACAACTAGTCGCGTTTTGAGCCCTTGCGCCACTGCTGGCCTCGATTAATGTGCAGTAAAGTTATAAGAATAAAAATAATATTCGACATTATATATTTTATAGTATGTTAAAACGCGAAATTTTCTTTTTAAATCGGCCATAAGAACCATTGGCTTACCCACTTGTTGCGGCTAGAGGCACTTTAAGCCTACGATAGATCCATAATAACCGAGTGAACCGTTACACTGGAATGTCAAAATGTTTCTATGACACAGTTTTAACGTCAAGTATTATTATTTACTTGCTATATGCTTTGCGCGGAGTTCTGCCACTCAACACGCAATGCCGCCAGAATTCGGCTGAAAGTAGGGAACGGAGTGTCTTAACACTAGGTTCCCTCTGCTGTGTGCGGGATACAGCGTGAAGCTGATTTTGATGTTTTGTATTTGAATGATAGATTTGAAGGACAGCCACGCACGCATTGACGTACTTGAGCATGTACAATCAGGGGGAATCGGGGATTCTTGTTTTTATCTTATATTATTTCTTCTTCTTTCATCTTATATTATTAGTAGAACTGTTATTTAGCTTATATTATTTCTATGCTTTTTAAAATATATGTATGTATAAAGAAAGGATATTAGCATTGTAGAAAGAATATAACCCGCAACTGTCACCTAGTTCAGAAAAAATACTGTTACTTATACTGCTGATTATTTATACTATAATTAAGGTTTTTAAAAGCAATGTCGGTATTGTTTTTTTATATTATTAACTATAAACTCTATACATTGTAAACTCTACTAGAATTCGTATTTTCTACGAATAAACGCTATTTCCCGTCAGGGTAGGGGAAATCCAGACACATTTCTTTTGTTTTCAGTTTCCACCATTCCCTGTATTACTTAATTAAAGCCCTTATACTTTTTATGTCATTAGTGAAAAAATATTTTCTTTCATTGAGTTCTATGAACTAGGTATACTTTTTGTTTTTTACTTCGAAACCCAGGAGCATAAGTTTTACTTAAGTATTTTAACTTATTGACTGTTCTATTGAAAAGGAGATATGATTTTCATTCTACGATAGTATAATGAAAGGGTTGATTCAATTTCCTCTAACGGGAATTAATTATTATGACTTTTTCCCAAGACACAGCGTTAAGTTCCGCCACACAACATGCAATATATCGTTGAATGGATGTCTTAACCTTATAATTCCTCGCCTACCCCGCTGTATGTGGAATGCAGCAATTTAGTGCAACTAAGCAAGCTAAATATCAGTTTTCAAATATCAAGTTAACATTATAATCGAATTTAGTTTAGTTAATGCCAACTAAATGTTAAATATATCTGCAACTATTATTGTAAAATCTGATATAAACTATCATTGTATAATTATATATGCTACAATAGTAGCGCAGTGACTGTGGATTCTAATTCGAAATTCCTATTATAAGGAAATATCTATTTTACTTTTCTATTTTATTTAGGCGAAGTGGGGCGTTGAGTTCTGAATATAGCTACTTTTACTTTTTCTAATCAAATATGAACTGGTCAAAAATGCGAGTCGTACTAGCATACCGAGGGTTTCGTACTTATTTCAGGTTTTCATGTGAAAGTGAAGTACAATTTATAAAATTTGATAAACTTAAGTTTGCGGACGTATGCACTGATTTTGTATGAAATTAACTATAAATATAAATTTGTAATAACTATTGAATAAAAGGTCTATAAATTTTCACTTTTTAGATTTTTTCCCCTTATTTGTTGGTACTGCAAGTTCTCGCTTCTTGCTTTATTTCATAATTAAGAAGAACAGGGGAAGGACCCTATAGGTTTTGATTATGCGACGAATTTCAAACACAATGCATCAATAACGATGCATAGACGCTCGTATCTTTTGTTTTTGTTAACTTAGAAATTTTATTTTTTCTGTGCTCCTAGAAACCGTAGACCTGAATATTTGGTATTAATTTCAGATTGATTCATCCACTCGAACTCGAGATAAATGGTCTTAGCAAACGGAGAGACGGACAAGAAAGTGATACTATAATAGTTCCGTTTTTCCTCCTGAGGTACGGAACCCTAAAATTGTGAAAGGATCATAAATAATGATGTATCAACCACTAATATATTATAACAATATGCATTTACTACCTACGATATCCCTAAACTAGCATGCCATCAAAGATCGGCAACGCAAGGTAAGACGGAGGCGGGCGGTGTAGCGCAGCGTGGGCGCGAGGCCGCTTGCACAATGGAATGCAATCTGTGTGCAAGAGTTATAGCAGAAAAATAGAAATTCTAAAGATTTTGTAAGGTATGAAATTATAAGTAAATATGAAATTAACTATTAGATAACAAAACTTACAGAATTATTTTTTTGTTATTATAAATGATAAGCAGCGAGGTCGTGTGACTGTTGACTGTAAATGAGACAGGTTTTGGGTTCAACCCGCTCGTGGAACTGAAATAGTTAATATTTTGATGTTTCTCTCTGGTAACGAGGCAAAGCGCGGCGTTGAATACGCACTCAATGCACCCAGAATTCGGCGGAAAGTGGTTTCCGGAAGTGTCTTAATGATAGTGTCTTAAACGAGGTTCCCAGGTTCTCTCTCCCTATCTTGCTATATGCGGGATACAGCTGAATTTAAAAAAATAAGTATAGACAGTGTCAATTTATTAACGAACTACACTAAATACATATAATTCAACTTATTTTTCCTAATTAATTTACTAAACAAATAATTAAAAAAAATATTACAAATGGTAAGCTTAAACTTATTATTCATTTAAGATGAGAGGTCTTAAATCCCTTGAGTATTATAATAACTAAGTCACTGTTAGATGTACTGTACGATATAAATAGAAATATCTAGAATAAAATATTACTTTTTAGCGAAATCTCTTTAAGTAACGAGTTTTACTTTTCATTTATAAACAAAGGCAATCATTTTAAAAAGAAACTACTCAGCTTATTACTTACATGGTTGCCTTAAGTGTTTGTTTCATGAATATTAGATAGCTACATGCAAATAAGAAATGATATTTTTTATTTACATTACACCTACCAACTTTATTGTGCGCATCTTTTTTAAAACAAATATTATTTACAGAATTTTTATATATTAAAATAAAATATAATACTTATCTTTTAAGAGGTGAGATATGAATGTGAAAAAAGAAGTTGGTCTAGTAGTATCATCACCAGTAGTAACATCTTTTTAGCTGTAGTCCGCACATAGCAGAGTAGGCAGAGGGGACCTGGGAACCTAATGGTAAGATACTTCCACTCCCAATTTTCCAACGAATTCTGGAGGTATTGCATGTTGAGTTGCGGAATCCAGAGCCGCACCGTTATGACATAAATAAAAAAAAAACCAAAATAATAAACTTTCGTATACACAAATTAAAAGTTGTTCCACAAGAAAGAAATCACTTCCACAGACATTGTACGTCATCGAATCGTTTAAAATTTTAAAATCCCCCAAAGGACGTTGTATTTCAGAGCGCACACTCTAATGCCCTTGACTGAACTTGAATATAAAGGCGCATTGTGAATCAAATGCAACAATACGATTACTCGCATTGTTACATTGATATTTATGAGCTCGGTCCTCAATTTCAGGTCTCTCCATGTTCAGACCAGAACACGAATTATTCAGCCACTCCTTTATATGGAGTTATGTTCTTAATTGTTTATAAAATGACGAATTATGTCTAAAAGGGGGCGGTTTTGGGTCTAAAAGATGTATACAATTTATTATAAATATGGCAGATGTTAATAACGCCTACTGATTACTTCTACATTATACGTGAACATTTTTTGTTGTGTAAATTTATTGTAAATGTAAATGATAAAGGATTTAAGAACATTAAGATTAAAAATCCAGATATTCCCTGTAGTCTTATAACATTGCAAGTATCTTTCCCAGTATTATTTTACTAATAAGTAATAACCATACTGGGAAGAAAACTCCCAGCAACTCTATTCGTAGGAAAAGAAGTAAAAAGCAATTTCTGTAATGGGCTTATAGTTAAAATTTTACAACGTTATACCTACCACATTTATTTCCGTAGCTAAACGCCCGCATTCTAGAACACGCCGACAGTTTAGCAATAAATAGTGAGGTGCCTCACAGTACAGATAACAGTGCAACACGAAACAGTAGATAATAGTGTTGTATTTATGTGGGCGGTCTGTTGACGCGCCTCGATTATAAATGATAAGATAAATCGATTTATTGATACTCTAATTGTGATATAATAATTGTTATTACTTGCTCTTTATAAAGGCCGTCGCTTAAAAAGAAATACTAGCGCGGCTTCGCCCGCTTCAACTTATTTTTTAAATTACATATATAATATTGTAAAGTGTATTGTTTCAACTAGATCTATGCATAAGTTTTTGTGTGAAAGTAGAAAAAGCTTCGTATTAGAAATATAATAAATTTTCCTGCAAGATACTTATATGCATACCTGCAAGATATCGATACTTTTTATTTTTATATTTTGTTAATTAATACAAGTATTTCAAATTATTACAATCTAAAGAAATTAAAAAAATATGCAATGCGCGAATTGAAAGTGTATGTATGTATAATATATAGAACTTTATATAATACTTGATTAAATATAGGCTTTTTGTAGAAAAGGGTAGCGACAAATCAATCTAGTCTCCGTACAAAATTTATTACAGTCACCAATAACCGGCGGTGGACCGTTTCATAAATATGAAATGTGTTTTAGCGTCGTCGCTTCTCGATAGAATTATCTAAAAGTACAAAACCGATATAATTTAAAATTAAAAAGTTGAAATTTAAAAAAATTCAATTCACAGAGGAAACGGCTTTCATCCAGTTATTTTAGAAAAAATCATATTCTATATTTACATTTATTAATATTTACATCTATATTCCCTTTCGTTCTTACCCTTCACGCTGTATCCTACATGTAGCAAGGTAGGCAGAGGGGTTAACCCAGGTTTAAGACACTTCATTCCCCACTTTCTACAGAATTCTCGAGGCATTATTTGTTGAGTGGAGGAGATCTTTGGCGCGTTTTGTCTTATCACCCGAGCGATAGCAATGAAAATATTATATAATTCATTCGTAAGTGGGAATCGACCCTACAACCGTCGCGTCAAACAACGACGAACTCAAATAACATATATTTACAATTAATAAATGAAATACAGACGCAATTACATAACTTAAGCAGAAATACCTGTTCTCAAAATGAATATGTATTCCGATACGGCAAAGTGATACAGCAAAGTGCTGGAGTGTCAGATGGTCGGTCAATTATCCATAAAGCCCACACCGGCGCGGGCGCACGCTCATTCATGCGTTGTACGTTTTACTGCGTGTTTATGCGTAGATTTTGTTAATAATTCGTGTGATTAGTGAGACCGACGGTTGTCGGTTCGATGCCCAGTCGTTGGAAAGTTAATAATTACGTTTCTTTGCTTTGGTATCAAGGCAAGGTTGCGTACCGCCGCTCAAGACACAATGTCTCCAGAATTCGGAGGGAACGGAAGTGTCCATAGGAAAGACCGAGTATTATCACTAGGTTCCCAGGTTCCCACTGTCTATCCTGATATGAGCAGGATATAGCTTAAAATAATAAACGCGTATGTTTCATTTATTACTTTTACCAAAGTTTCAGAGGTGAATTACGTAAAGGTAACCTTTATTTGAACTTTGTACGCCTTGAAGCGCGTATTCTTAATTCAATTGGAGGTAATATTATAATACTTGACGTTAATATTTAATTAATTCGCAAAAGGTGCCTTAATTATGCATAGTATAAAAGTTTCACTTTTTTTCTACTTGACACCTAAACCTGGCGGCATTGCATGTTGAATGACGGAACTCAACGCCGCGTTTTATCTCGACTCCAGAGCGAAAAAATGAAAATATAAATTTAAATAAATATTTCATTTCTTCGACTGGAAATCGAAACCAAAGCCAGTCGCGCTTACAGTCACACTTCGTGCCACTGCGTCACGACTGGCCTACACTTTATATGAAAGTAAAATATAACGTATGCAACATATGTAAGTTAAACGTAAATAAATTGCTTCACGGTTGTTAACGATCTCTTGGAAGCTGAAGTATCATTCGTAAAAGATGCATTTC
The DNA here is from genome assembly GCA_013403645.1 of Heliconius nattereri. Lineage (NCBI taxonomy): Eukaryota > Metazoa > Arthropoda > Insecta > Lepidoptera > Nymphalidae > Heliconius > Heliconius nattereri. Next base: position 1,015,032 of record JAAIXI010000242.1, on the reverse strand, counting down.
TGTGACAGCAAAACTAAAATGAACAAATATATTTTTTTATAATCATACTAATATTATAAATGTAAGTTTGTTTGTTACGATTTCACGCTAAAACTACTTAACCGATTATCATGTAACTTTGTACAGATCTTAGAGATATCAGAAAGGACATAAGTTTTTTTAAAAAAATCTTAACTATTAAAAGTAGCGGAGCCTCCGGAAGCGGAATTAATATATTAACATTTTTATCAAATTAATCAAAATGGATTATTTTGTATTATTTATTTAAAATAACTAATATGGCACCGCCCTACAGTTAGCTCTGGTGTAGAATTAAATATTGGAGGTAGATCTTCAACTCTTGCCTGCCAACCGTTGCCATTTATGAATAGTATGTATATGTTTGTAAAATAAATAGGACTATGAACTACATATATTTAAATAAAAATATCACAATTAAAATTCCACAAATTAAATAATTAAGGTATTAATAATATAAGGTATTTATAAATCAATCAAAGTGACGTACAATTTACAATAAAAGTCGCAACTGTGTCACGAAATCGTAATAATAATGCTATAAAATGACATCAGTGAAGTTTAACCATGGGACTTACATTAAAGACCTTATTCGTGTAATGTGGATTAGGGTCAGCGACTTGAGAGGCTTAAATATGGTAACCGAGGTACGAAGTACGAGGTATTGTCGAAAGTTACAATTGGGTCCTTTTGTTTCCGCCATATAAATTTATAGGAACCGGGTAGATATATATATAACTAATTTCATTTAACTAATTTCATTCATTGAAGTAGTTACAAGCTTCATTCTTTGAATATCAAATAATTTACCATAATTTCTTAAGACGTTTTTCAATCAATTATTTTCAGTACTTATTAGTTGTACTTAAGTATATAAGAAATCCAATACCTATATAACATGTAATAAGATTTTTAATCAAATTTAATATACGTGAATATTTTACGTGCAGAGACAGAATTATGCAGACAGAACTTTGAACCCTGTAAAATTCGACCATTCCATTGTTTTAGTAAATGACCGAGATCGCACGCTCATACACTTGAGGAAAGTGTTTGAGACGAGTGAATGAACGTACAAACGAGGAACGAAGCTGGAGGTGCGGGTGCAGGTGTAGGTGTAGGTGTATAATAGGTGTCTAAGGTTTTATTGTTCTTTGTCTCACCTAAGTGCACATTGTTCTATAAATGTAGATCGCATGAGATATGCACAAATTGCGCGTGAGACAAGTTTTTAGTAAGAATTAGATTATCATTTGTATCTCGATCAGAATCTCATTTACGTACTGGTGGTGCAGAGGAAATGGTGGGAAAAACGAAGTCGAGTTTCATTTTGCTCATTTTTACATATTGGTTATGTCTAAAACGCATATATATTTAGATTTATTATTCATCAGCTTCACCTGCACGTACTAGGGTATACAGAGGGAACCTAGTGTTAATACAGTCCATTTTCGAGGCATTCCGTCCATTTCCTCAGGTGGGAATCGAGCCCACAAGCGTCACGTTACAGTAATACTTATTTTCCCCTGCATCACCACTGCCTTTTTTTTAATATAAAGCATAAATAAAAAAATCTGAAGTATTGTAGGTAAATAAGTGAACTTTTAGGTTAATAATTAGGTTTGTTCATATGATATAATCATCGCTGTGATTTTATTTCACTTTTGCGTAAACGTTACAAATTTAACTAATTTATGATAATGAATGCTTATATTGCTTACTTGTAATAGTTGCATCAGTTTCACGCCTCCTAGAAATATCTCTGTAATTGAAGAAGAATTGTGAAAATTCATTGAAGTCTTTAATCAAGATTAAGGAAAATACTAGTAGTATTAGTAGTTAATAGGCACATTAAAATCTGGAGTTCTACTAAAAGAAAAGACATTATTTGAAATAAATGATTTTTTTCCGCTCATTGTTACCTAACACTTGTTACAGCAATTTTATCATATGGCAATTGTAATTTTTTAATTTGTCATAGACACGGTTTTTAAACGGTTAAAATATAAATGAATATTGCAGAACAATCTTAAAAAATACGATAAGAAAACGGAACAAAGAATAAATTGTTAACTTTGTTTATATTTAGATAAATATAAACAAAGTTAACAATTTACATTTAATATATTTTAGAGACATGACAAGCCGTTCATTATACTCGTATTTCTCATTGAGTGTGAAGGACTAAACCGATATTGATAAGAATATGACGCACGGCTCCATGATAAATGTTCTCGGAAGGCGGGTCGGCTGTTTGGTCAGGTGAAATTATTAACAATTTATAATAGAAAAGAATGAACTATATTTTGTTACTAATACTATTACATATAGTTGGTGGTTATAAAATAGTAAAACAAAAACACGTAAATACAAGTAAATATTTGTACAACACATCCACTTTTGAATATGGACGATTCAGATAACATAATCGATATTCAACTCCAGCGCTTATCGCAAATTACATTATAAGCATAGCATGAAGACCGCCTAGTTACTCCCGATGTCGAAACATTGACCGGCGGAACTCAACGCCGCGTTTTAACGCGTGAAAATTTAACTTAACGGTGAAAAATTAAATACATTAAAATAATCATTATTCTGAGTCGATATCGTCCAAATCTATCGCGTTTACAGACAAACGGTTTTCCATTTCGCATATTTCAAATGTAATAAGAATATTTGGCAAAAGTGTAATAAAATTCTTTCCTTATTTTCCTTCCTTTACCTATATAGAAATATATAAAATATAATTTCAAAAACAACATTATGTAAATTTACGTAGAAATAATTGATAGGTAAAGTATCTGATAGCACTTGTAAAATACAAAATGGACGGTTAGTTTCAGTGAAAACTGTGATCATTATAATTAAACAATTTTCTAGGGACGTAGCAAAGATATATGTTTTTATCTATTTAGATTTTTCACTTCAATTTTTTGGTGAAAATTAAATATAATTATTTTTTTTATTCGTATATAAGTGAACTTAACAAAAAAAAACATGATATTAACAAATTGATTTGTGCTCCATAATACTAGGTATAGGAAAACTTAACTAAATTTTTATTTAAAATCCAATGTATAAACAATTTTTCGCTCGCGTTGTAAATTTTAATCCTATAGATTAATTAAATATTCACGGATTGCCTGGCTATCACTAAGCGGAGCTTCTAAGGATTTTCTAGCTAAATGCTAATACAAGATTTGTTATTTAACGCCCTCGTGAATTATTTTATTAAATTACGTTAATTTTATTGATAATATGTTTCTTATTCTATAACATTTATTGTAATAATTTTTTTACATAAATAAATGAAAGTGAATGTGAAATTTAATAAATCCTGATAAATTTAATGAAAAAAGAAACATCTATATCATTTTATAATTACATATAACATAATAAATATGTATATAAAAAAAATATATTTATCTTAGATATATTCGTCTTAAAATTAGAAATGCACAAAAATTTCACGAAAATAAACATAATATTATGTACCATGAAGTTAGAAAAGCTTCATTTGAAAAGACAGAGAGTGTAAAGACACTAATTACCTTGAAGTGTGTAAAAATCTCACGTCATAGCGTGACAAGGCACAAATTGAGTTACAACATGCTTATCTGTGAGAAAGTGAAAGTACTTTCGAGTAAGCTCCGGGCCATTTTCTTTTAGAATAAACCCACTATGAGATCTTATGAACGTATCGAACTTAAAATGTCATTTTGTAATTTAAAAATACAGATAAAAAATATTGAATGTAATTATTTTAATTGGACTAAAATTCTTGAGTAAAAGACGTATACCTAAACATATTTGTAAAATTAATTGGCAGATAAATTTATATTTGCTTTTAGGAATGATTACATTTAATCTATGAAAATTATCCGTATATCGCTGAGCACTCAGAACCTAGTGTCAGAAACTCTGTTCTCCGTACTATGTTTTCTATTACGGTGAAATAGAACCGAACCCACAACCACAAATCTAAGTTTACGAGCGAATGCGTTCTTACTACAGCATTATGGATGAAACAATATGAAATTGCTATACGTATCTTCTAAACACAAGTAAAAAATATTTTCAAAAAAATATATATTATCTGTCATTATTATCTGTCCTTGCCCTCATTTTATACGTGTGACAATTAGATATCATCTGTGCTTAGATCTGTATCTGGGAAATAGTAAATAGACTAAGAAACTTTATACATTAAGTTATAACGAATGTTACGCGAACTTTGCTTATAAATATGACGCAACTTTTATTAAACAATTAACTATGTCACTTTGTTGAGTTCATTCATATTACTCACTCAATTTTATTCATATTTAGTTAATTCTAATACATTTATTTTATACATTTTTTACATTTTTTTCATTATTATTTTTTTAAGAAATATAAATATTTAATCTTAAAATTATTATTAATAAAAAAAAACGCTTTCTTTAAAATATAATTTAGATAAAATTGAAAATGGAAATGGTTGTTTTAATCTAATAAGCCAAGCTTCGTCGATACGGTTTAAGTAATAGGCATCCCAGAGCTACGTCTCCCCCGTTCGGTCTTCGTCATCAGACCAGCTTCATACCATATTATTGTATTATCACCTAATATATATAAGATATTTGAAAAGTAGCCTATTTTACGCTTTCATTACATTTATATTTATATAAGCTTCATATATATTACCCGTGAAAAGCAAAGGGGGTTGGTAGTCTTATATAAAAATACACAGTACATTCAAATTCAAAATATTATTTTTTCAAATAGGCAACTATTATAAGCACTTTTGAATCGTCGAATGACCATATGAAAAAAAAGCTACCACCGGCACCGATTCGGAAGGCAGTTCTGCTGAGACGAGCCGGCAAGAAACTCAACAGTTGCTCTTTTGTAAATCAATGGTACAATCTATTACATTAGCTGGCAGCTATCCTGCATTACATTCAATAGACATTAATTCCATACATGCTTATCCTCTAAATATTCTTGAACAGTGTAATACGCTTTACTTGTTAGAATTTTTTTTACAGATATTTTAAATTTTTGTAGTGGCAAACTAAGAATACACTGCGGAATTTTATTATATACACGTATACTCAGACCCATAAAGGATTTACTAACTTTTTGGAGGCGAAAACTTGGTGTAACAAGCTTATCTTTATTTCTCGTTCCTATCGTATGACTGTCACTATTTTTGCTATGACAATGTATATTTTGTCGGACAAAGAGAATGTTATAATATACAAATTGGGAAGCAACTGTAATAATACCTGCATCTTTGAAAACATCTCGCAGAGAATCTCGAGCTCTTAGATTATAAATATATCTCACGGCTCTTTTTTGGAGAATAAATATTGAATTGATATCTGCAGCACTGCCCCATAGCAGCATTCCATAAGATAAAATACTATGAAAATAGCTATAGTAGACTAGTCGGGCAGTTTCAACGTCCGTCATTTGTCTTACTTTTTTAATTGCGAACGCGGCAGAGCTGAGTTTATCTGCAAGTGCTTCCAGATGAGCGTTCCACTGGAGTTTGGAATCTATAGTTACACCTAGGAAAATAGCTGATTCCGACAAATTAAGAGCTTCTCCTTTAATTAGTAGTCCAAAATTATGTTTTTTAACGTTTTGTAAAGTAAACTCCAACCAACCAACGAAGAATATGCGATAATGCACTATTCACTTCGTCATAGTTTACAATATCACATAGGTTCTTCACATAAAAAGGCAGATCGTTAATATAAATAAGAAATAAAGAGCGGTCCTTGTGGAACGCCCATCTTTAGAGGAGATCCAGATGATTTTTACTAACGTTCACTTAATACTAAGCTTCTGGATTCTTCGGTTTAGATATGAGGCAATAAGATCAAGAGCAGTATCCTGTATACCATAATGATATAATTTAATAACAGAGTTTCATGGTCTACACAATCAAAGGCTTTGGATAAATTACAAAATTCTCCAATAGCATTTTGTGACTTCTCCCATGCGTCATAAATGTGCTTAAAGAGTGCAGCACCCGCATCCGTAGTGGACTTGCCTTTGGGGAAACCATATTGCTCACTATGGAAACAATTGTTAATATTTAAGAAAATTGTGAGCTGATTGAACATTATTTTTTCAAATATTTTACTTAAGGATGGTAAAACAGAGATCGGTCTGTAATTTCAGATCTATTTCCACTTTTGTAAAGCGGCACTATTTTGCAATATTTCATTAAATCAGGAAAAGTACCGGATTCTACACAATTGTTAAAAATTAAAGCAAGATAAGGAGCAATATTAGGTATAATTGAATTAAGATCTTTAACAGACGTGCCCCATAGGTCACCAGTTTTCTTTAAATTCAGGCTTTTAAAAGTTTTGACAATTTCATCTGGTGACACATTCTTAAGCACAAAATTTTGACTACTACTATTTACACGGGTCTTTAGTATTAATTCTGCTGAAGGCAGAATGATGGCAGTGAAGGTGTTAATTCATTAGATTTATCAGAAAAAATTTTTTGAAAAGTATTTGCCGCTTCTAAATCTGAATTTAGGATTACGTTATTAATTTTTAATTTAATAGGTTCACTGAGAGCTCTAGATCTCCCAGTTACAGTAGTAATAGTATCCCATGTAGCTTTAATTTTATTACTAGAGTTCAAAATTTTTGCTCTTATATACATAGACTTAGCCTGGATACATACATACCTTTTTAAATATTTTTGAAAAAAAATTAAGTTTTAACAAGAAGCCGGATTCCATTGCCTCATATTATATAATTCGTATAGTTTGTTTCTGCTTCGGTATATACCAACAGTTGCCCAGTCGCTAAAAGTTAACTTCGAGTTTTTGTATATTTGTTTGACTTTAAAAATGTTATCAAACTCTCTTGAGAGTAAATTAAAAATTTTGCAATATATCTGATTCGGATTTAATCCGGTTATTTCTAATTTTGCAATTTTTTCACTCACTTTATTATTAAAAAGATTCATTTTATTTTCAGTGATTGGTCTAATTGATATTTGTTTACGTTCTGCGACTGCTTTATCTATTACCGAAAAAAATCGACCACAATGATCCGAGCTTAGATTAGTAATAATTTGTTTTTCTACAGTCTCACAATGACGAAAAACATTATCTATACAAGTAGCGGAAGTATTCGTTATACGAGTTAGTTCAGAGAAAATATTAAACAAATTAAAAGATTTAAATAAGTTTAGAAGACGAAGGCTTAGTGATGTCACCTGTAGGATATCTATATTAAAGTCTCCGCATACTATTAAAGATTTACTATTCGAACTCAAATTATTAAGAACATCCTCCATTTTCTCTTGAAATACATCGAAACTACCTGAGGAGGGTCGATAAACGCATACTATAATATGTCTACTAAATTCAACGCAGGACAGTTCAATAGAGCGTTCGTCGAAGAGATACTTACTATATCTGGTCGCGATTTACAACGTATATAATTTCTTATTAATATAAGCGAGCTGCCGTGGATGGCCTTCTCTCTAACGAACGAACTTGACAATTTATAATTTTCAATATTTACTATCTTACATTTCGAGATCCAGTGCTCAGTTATACACATTATATGAATATTGATTTTTTTTAGAAATAATTCTAGTTCCCGTTCTTGTTCATTACTATGATATATAATGTATTTTTCTAAATTACCTTTTACACTTCATAGTTGCTAGAACAGTCATTACCTCAAAAAAAGATTATTTACAAATAAATAGTAAATTACGTCATAATATAAGAGTATCCTTATCGCATCAGTAAAGCCTTCTGTTAGTATCGCGTGGAACATGCCATCTACACATTGACCTTGAGTCTTAGAAAACAAACTAACTAGAAAATTAACTTCAGTTCTTAAACTATTGAAGTTTTATTGTTAAAATATGTTCTATTTGAAATAGAGCGAACTTTGAGGCTGCTAGACTAAAAAGAGACAAAACGCCCACGCCCTCCGAAGGTTCCCAAGTTTACCAATTTAGGGCTTGTAGGTCAACAGGAAGTACAACTTACAAAAGTTGGAAAATTTAAGTTTCTGGCAAATACCTACACTTATATTGAACGATATTAACTACAAATATATTCGTGCGTATATAGTTTTAAAGAAATACCTATAAATTTTCTCTTATCTTTTATATATTTTTTTATTTGTATTGTATTTTTTTACTTTTGTTTCTTTGTTTTCTTACAAGGCAAAGGGTGGTATTAAATTCCGCTACTTAACACTTAACGCCACAACAATTCGGCGAAAAGCGGGAAATGGAAGTATCTTAGTGGGAACGGAGTGGTTACTTAAATAAACATTATCTGCGGCATTAGACAAAAACAATAAACAATTCTTATATTTGTCTTTTATTGTGTACTTTGAACATTTTTGACTTCAGGCACTGAGGTGTGTGTTGCCAGTGTTAACGTATGGCGCTGAGACGTGGTCTTTTACCGCAAGCCTTATCCACAGGCTCAAAGTCGCTCAGCGAGCGATGGAGAGAGCTATGCTTGGTATTTCTCTACGCGACAAAATTCGAAATGATGAAATCCGTAGACGAACGCAGGTTACCGACATAGCTCTCAAAATCTGCAAGCTAAAGTGGCAATGGGCAGGCCATATTGTCAGGAGGACTGACAACCGATGAAAGATTCTCGAATGGCGACCACGTCTCGGCAAAAGGAGTACAGGCCGCCCTCCAACCAGGTGGACCGACGACCTTAAGAAGACCTTAAGAAGACGGGAACCCGCTGGATTCAAAGGGCGCAGGATCGGACGGAGTGGCGAGCATTGGGGGAGGCCTATGTCCAGCAGTGGACCTTAAAAGGCTGATGGATGGTGTACTTTGTAATTTGTCAATGGGTACCAGTGTTCATAAAACCAGAATAAAATTATTTAACTAAAAGCTGTAATAAATGGGATTATTGTATCTGGTTACTGTACTCATATATTTTTGACAATAAAATAAATTTAAAAAAAAGTAGCTCCGTTAAAATATAAATACAATGTAAACGAATACAAAATGGCGCTTGAGATGCTAAGCTAAGATCTTATATCAATTAAGTATTAACATACATATAAGGTAACCATTATAGCGCCTGAGTGTAATCTCGAGGACGCCTATTGATTCGTTTGACTCTACATCGCTTATTTGGCGTTAGGTTCAGTTTCGAATTTGCATGGCATCAATGAGAATACATTATGAGAAATTAAGGTCTACATTTTGCAAGCGTCTAGAAGAAAATATTGTCTTTATCGTTGACTTCTAAAAATATGAATAAGATTCTTATATTATTGTAACTTTTCGATTATCTTCTTGTTATTATTAATCATTATCTTTTTTTTGCCCTAACATATAAAATGTACTTTCAATGAAACTTTTTAACGCCGATAGAGCCGTGACTATGAACAACTCCTAAATGTTCGAAACGTTGGAGTTACATAAATATATATATTACTAATCAATTTCATTTAAATTGATTAATAACCGCGAATATCAAAGATCTTATTATAAAACTCAGAAAAGCAACCTACAAATATAATTATTACATCTTACTTTTAATTGTAATAATTTATTCCGTTTCTTAAGAATGTTAAAATATAAATGTTTCATAAGTTTCAGTTTTCCCTTAAGAAATTAAAGTGCTTTCAAGAAATGTATGCACTTCATTGAAGTAATAACGAGATGTTTAATATATTAGCTGCACTCGTTGTGCTCATTCCGCCTAACAAATTCTCGACCTCTTTATCCGCACGTCCCATTTAAATTTGGTGAATGAGATAAAATAGCGCAATCTTAGAAATCTTTTCGTTCTTAAATAGTCTAAGATGGTTTAGAATAAATTTTATAAAATCATGATTCCAATAGTGGGGCAAGGGGCAAGAGACTATGAAAGCGACAGATCGTAGGTTCGACGAAATGAAATATTTAATATGTTAACACCTTCGCTCTGTTGACGAAACAAGGCGTGGTGTCGAGTTACTGAGTGGTGGAAATGTATGTGTTGTTCAAAATCACTTTCATTAACTGAATATTACTTATAAGAAAATTAACTATTAATGTAATTTATTAAAAAATCTCACATTAACAATATAAAGAAACAGAGAGAAATAAATATAATCGAATTTACAATACAAAATGGTTATGTTCCAATTACGTCTCGCGTGTGCCAAGATTACAATTACTGTTGCATGAAGCACTGCTTTCGTTCGCGTCATTGTTCGTCGCTTCCGCCCGATTTGCGAACGTTTCCTAGTGACCGCGTTAGCTTCCTTTGTTCAGTAGGCCGATGTATGTATAAGACTATGTATCGTGATAAATGCTCACGTAACACTTAGGCTTTAATCTCTCTCTCTCTCTCTCTCTCTCTCTCTCTCTATCTACTCTTATACGTAATGTAATATACACCTTATTGCCAATCTTAGCGATTTTTCGATAGTCTCTTACTGAAAGGCAAGCAGGGAACGTAGTGTTAAGACAATACGTTTCAAACTATGGAGGTTTTGCGTGTTAAGTCAAAGAACTTATCGTCTCTACACTAGAAAGAATAAGCGAATAAATGAAAATATTAAATATTTCATTTCCTCGAGTGGGAGTTGCACCTAAAACCTGTCGCGTTTACAATCGAATTTATTACCCCTGCGCCAAGACTGGCGTATCTTATCATCGTCTCATCTTTGCAATTTAAATGAATAATTCAAATATTTACGAATAAAATCTTCATCAAACAAAATGGATGATTAAATAACTTTTTAAATGGAGTCAATATAGAATAAAGCAAAATGAAATTTCGAGATGAAACTTCGTATTTACGTTTCGAGCCGCATTGCAGTTGCGGATTGAGCCATATTTTACATTCTGCCTCCACTGTACCTGCTAGTGAAAATGTAGGTTCTAAAACTATATAAATAAAACAATTATGCCTTATTCTACACAAGAAATAGAAATTTCTATATTATATAAAGATAGATAGATAAAGAGAACAACGTATATAATAATACTAAAAGCGAGAGACTTCGTATACAGTGGCTTGTCACTCGCATCTAATCGGCGCCGCTGGGCGTCAGCCAAGTCATTCCCGTCGTTTCAAGTTTAATTTTGGAATACTATTTTTTTTCTGTACAGTAGTAAAAGACACGTCCGCTGAGGTGAATAGTCTCTTTTTTTTCTTTACCAAAAATCTAAGCTCAAATTAAATCAACTTCACTCTATTCACACTTTCCACCGAATTCTGAATACATGGCATGTTGAGTGGCGGAACTCAACGCCGCGCGACATCGAAATAATGGAGACATAAATAAGCTAAAATTAAAAGCTAAAATATAGGGTTAAATTTGAATTTTAATGCTTAGAAAGTATATAGTATATGTAAAATTACAATGCGATTCAATTCGTGACGTGAATACTCCAAATGCCTTTTGTAATTCTAAACACGTCAACATACTGTTATACACGAAAATGTGTGTCAATGGCCCCTACATGGAAGTACATGGCGAATAAAAGGTTCCTGTCGATGATTGAAATAACAAATAAGTATTCGAAAAACAATAATTCATAAAAAAAATTTCAGCTTCACGCTCTATCCTGCATGTAACAGGGTAAGCAGAGATATCTAGTATTAAAACACTTCATTCTCCACTTTCCACAAAATTCTAGAATCAAGAAGCATTTCATGTTGACTTGTCTCGACAAGAGAACAAAGAAATCACTGTATTAAATATTTCATTTGCTCGAGTGGGAATCGAACCTACAACCTGTCGCGTTTACGTCAGCCTCGGCGCCACGACTGGCCTATATAATTGAATTTTATTAAATTTTCGCGAACTTTAATGATACAGTGCGCTATTTGTGGCACGCTTAAGGATTTCGTAGAATAGTAATTGTGAATAATTGTTAACCTTATTTAATTGAGATGTTTTTATGGAAGGTCCTATTCGTAAGCCATGGTGTTGACTGTTGACGCATCGTTGTAAAGCGGTTTGCAGATTATCATAATTTGTAGGACTTATGTTTCACTGAGGCCAGTGCAGTGTCATTATGGGAACGGAGTTTTTACACAAGGGTTTCTCCGCCTACTCTGCTATGTGCGGGAAAAAGAATGAAACTAAAAAAAAACTGCTTTTAGAGGCGTAATATAAATAATCTGAAAATTTCCTTGCGATATTGAAGAATAATAATTACATGTTATAATATTATAATTAAAATTAGCTCATATGCATAATTTAAATTAATGCATATTTCAGAAATGTTGAAGACAGAGTTAAAAAAAAGAATATAACTAAAATAAAAATTCTAATATAAAATATTGACATCAATTTCGTAGTTATATAAAAATTTTAATTGTTCCGCCGCCGTTACATGTCAGTTGGCACCAGAATTGTTCCAATTAGACTTTGGAGATAATCACGTTTGTGTGGATTCTTACATAAAAGTGTTAAGTAATTCGCCCCACATGCTATCACCAGCATAGCAGCGTATACAGTTGATGTCTTAAGAAACACGCAAAGCGACAAGGAAATTGAAGAAATCATTAACTTTGAATGAAACGAATTCAGTATGTAGGCTTTATGGGTATTATAAGAGAAATAGTTCCAATAGTCTTATTTTCGAAATCGTAGCTTTCACAAAAGTGTTTATATATAAAAGGTATTAATATCCTACTAAAAGGATGTGAGGATGGATGTTTGTTATACTTTCACGCAAAAATTGCTTAACAGATTTAGATGAAACTTTAGTTTAGGCCATAGGCGACAATTCGTGTAAAAATTGTATAAGAATAGATAAATTAAAGCGAGTGAAGCCGCGTTGGAGTCGCTAGTTAAAATTATAATGTTTTTTACGTATATCTATATTTTTACATATAGCGTTTTATTTTTTTAAGCTTCAATTACACTTACATATACAATATATATAGACTGGGGTAATTTAAAGTTTTTAAGCTTAATTTTCCAACTTTGATCATTATTTCGCTAAAATGTTGTTACAAGTTTTCTTATTTTGTTACTGAAATCTCTTAGAGGTTCAAAAGTATCACTTACGTATGAAGAAGTCGTGATGTCGTTAAATCAGATTACCTACTTCTGCCTCAAGTACAATTTTAGCATGATTAAAAAATAATAATACATAAAAGATAATGCACATTATAATTAGTAGAGATTAAATATTAAATAGAGTTAATAATTGTCCATTAGCTCTCTGTTTACAAAATAAGAGCTTTTTGTTGAAATATGGAAAGAAATATAAAAAAAGCTTATAGAAGTTACGTTTGTCAATATCGTGGGCATCATCGTACAATATATTGGCAGTTTGACAAATATACAACTAAACAATATTGAAAAAATATGTTAAAACTATTAGATTTAACATATTATACACATTTATAGTGAGAAACACAGTGACTTTACACTAGGTCCCCTCTGCCTGCTTTGCTGTGTGTGGGATACAGCGAGAAGATGATTATAATTATTTGACATACATATTATTAAACATTTTTTTATAATATATTTATATTTATATATTTCTTAAGAATAAAGATGACTCGTATAATGATACAAAGCGTAATAAAGTCTACTACTCCTATATGTAATTATTTGCACAAGAATGCTAGTTGAGTGGATGACCTCTAATCCTGACGACCTCATTAACAAAAACACTCAATCTTGTAAATTTAACTAAAACCGTTTCTCACATATCGTATATACACTCATTAAAAATAATTTTAATTGTGTATTATTACTGAATAAGTACTGATTTATCCCAATTAATATGTTGAAAAATTATATCAAGCTGTATCCCGCATATAGAAAGGTAAAGGGAACCTAGTGTCCGCTCCGCTCCGCTCCGCTCCGCTCCGCTCCCAACTTTCCTCGGAATTTTCGAGGCATTGCGTATTGAATTGTGAAATGAACGCCTCACTTTATAGTGTTGCCAGAGCGAAGAAATTAAAATAATAATAAATAATAATACAGTTCCCCGAGTGGGAATCAAACCCATATATTATATTACAATATATTTATATTTAATAAAAAAAAATATTATCCGATATAATCCATTTTTAAGAACATAACAAAGATATATTCACATTTGACAGACTTTGTCGTATTAATGTACGTTTATAACTCAGTACTCATGTAACTATTTTAATTTTCCACCGTGTCCGGCAGTATGACGGCATAACAAACAGCTATGTATAAATATTTATAGTGAGACATACGCACATGGCGTTCATCTAAAATTTAGCATTAAGAGATTTATTTAATTAATTTAATATAATTACCTGTGCTCGTATTATCACGTCGTGAGGTCCTCGCCACGTGGTCGCTGCTGGGGACTTCCTTTTGGCCAATTCCAGTGTCGCTTCACTGGGACACCTTTCAAACATGAGCACGCGTTCGGCAACAGAGCCGCGCGTCAGGAAAGGTCGTACAGGTGCAGCAGCCATCGATGATGCGGACTCACCGGCACCTGCACTCGACGCGCGACGAGCACGCGCCTCAAACTTGGATCTAGCTTCTGTCACATGAGAGCCAAACGATGCTCTTCTCTCCCCACTAGCCCCTGCCGCTGGCTTTCTTGCCCCTGTATCTAGTCTGTCCTGATATCGGCTTTTTGCATAGTCTACTAAAGATATGGGTGGCACAACATCTGGTCTTTCTGCTGGACGCTCGGCCACAATCCCACCAGTGCGTAAAGCTCGAAGAAGTCTCTCTTCCTCTCGAGCAACTTCCAACCGCATTGCAGCAGAATCAACCCGTCTGGCGTTCGCTCCCGAACCTGTTCCGTTACGCTCTGGTACTAAATCCGGGGGTAAGGTTACTTCAATAGTTTCACTTTCTTGATTTGTATGAAGGTCTCGCCTTTGCTCTGGCCTTTGCTCGCCCCGTAATTCTGGTCGCTCACGTAGCTCTGGGCGATCTCTGCGAAACTCTGGCCGTTGTTTTATTTCAGGTTTGGGTTCCGGCTTAGGTTTAGTCCGTAGACTCTCGGCCAGCTTTAGCCCGGGCGTAGGCCTGCACGACAGAATCTCCGTGGGCGCAAGGCCGCGTGCCTTCCAAGTCTGATATATCGCTTCCGCATGATCTGATATTTGTTTGGCAATAGCAGCGATATCCTCTTCTCCGGTGTCGATCTCCCGGCGGGCAGTGGCCGCCATGGCCAGGCCACTTACGTCGCCTAGGGAGCTCAGCTCTACTACACTTCAGGGCCGCGCTACACACCCCATGAACACACTATAAACACACAAGCACAGAACCTGGTACACTAATTCCTAAATTATTTGACACTTTGAAAATGATTGCACTAAAGCGGTCACTATATAACACCGAGAACAGCTGTTGGCGGCAGCGCGTGGGGAGTAAACAAAGGCGGTCGGTGTTCCGAGCGGCGCGGGCGTACGTAGAGAGGCACTAGCGACAGACGTAGAGCCGGCGGCGGCACCTCGCGTACACTGCGGCGCGAGGCGGGCTCGGGGAACGGGGCACGGGCAGGCGGCCGCCGGGAGGACGGAGGACGTGCCCCGCGCTCCCTCCCGCTCCCTCCCGCTCCCGCAGGCGGCACATGTCCTCCTTGCTCACTCGGTTAGCACCTGATAAAATTACAACTATACTACTACTCTCGGTCTAGACGTATCGATATTTTTAATATCAATCGATCGCCGGTTCCCACGTTGAGCTACAAACTTCCGATAGCGTTTTCTTATCAATTATATTTATAAACATTTTTGTTTCATGATTTGTTTTATTTAACAAAATAATAAAACAATGCCACACCTATTCTTTTATATATTTCCAAGGATACATACTCCTCTCTTCCTGTATGCCAGACCAAATATTATTTAAAAAATAACGAGATCAGAATGTTATAAACATTGGAAACAATGATAATAACCCTATCAATGAGTTTTGATCCGTACAACAGAACGTATCGCATCTGTTCCACAGATCTCTACGCCGCAGTGCGCACGCGCGCCGCCGCCACGAATAGCACGCGCCTATTTATTTACGCTCCCCTAGATTTTTACTCATTTCACTGTGATACATTGTGTGCACAGAAGAAATAGTGTATTAAAAAGGTTATGGCTGTAATTTTCTTTTTTGAGAAACTGATATTTTACGTATAATTAACATATGTGGAAAGGAACTTTAGTGGGTATAGTTTTTTGTTGTCTTAAAAACTATATTCTCAGTCTGCACCAACCGCTAAATACTTCTGTATTTAAGAATTTTGTGAAATAATATATATTATTCATGAAAATTATTAGCTCGGATGAAAAAAAATTGCCAGTTAAAATAACTACTATTAATAAGTTAATTTGTACAAATAACTCATAAATGAAAAATTCAATAAGTATTGTTGTGTAAGATTCTTATAATTTGTTTAATATATCACTTCTATTAAATTGCTGTTCAGCGATTTAACACGTCATCTTTATTCTCTGATCCTTTATATACGCTATATATATATATATATATATATATATATATATAGTAAAATGTGTTATTATATAGTAAAATGTGTTATTATATATATATATATATAATAACACATTTTACTATCATTATTTTTCAATACCGGTAACATCTACGTGACATGTGACTTGTAAGTGACTTTCGTGACTTTTAAGTGTATATTATGTTATTCTTCAAAAAAAATTTGTAAATACTTGTTATTATAATATTCGGTTCTCTACGTTCTCTCAGAAAAGTTCGTCCTTATAATGTGCATAAGTCTTTTTATTTATAGATATTAGTTCACATTTAATATCGGTTTCAGTTATAATGGAATTGCAATGGATGCGAGACCATCGAGACCACATTTATCGATGACTGTACAGAGTGTAGTGTAGAATAGTGTAATGAAACAGTGACACGTATTGATGATTAATACAAACATACACACTGTATAGTTATACAATATACACGTATAAGAAAAACTCAATGAAAAATATATTAATAAATGTTTTTTATATAGAAAATAATACCATATATTGATATTCATTGTTGCAAATTAACATTTTCTTGCTCTACATTTTTTACATAATTATAGCATATATAACGTAATATTACAATTTTATATAGCTTATAAGAATCCTGTATGTATCTAAATTATAAAGGAAACCAAATTTCGTAATTTTACTTACTAAAATAATCTGTAGTACATATAACCTCCAATGGTGACAAGAAATTACATTTATTCGTTTTGTGCCCAAAAATAGCAATTCAATAGGGGAACGCAGCCGACATTCTCGCCACCATTCTGAGCCGACAGTATAAATAAATATTTTTTTGGAGAACTCTCACACTGATCTGGTCCCAAATTAGGCTAATTTGCAGTGTCTGCTTTCTGGTTAATAAACTTGAAAGCATATAAACGAAATATTTAAATTAAGAAATAAATTATATATTTATTTAGAAGAAGCACTAAAGGCATCATACAATGACAGACCTACTAAATCAAACAGACAATCCAGGTTTCATTAATAATAATTTCAATCATTATATTTACTACACTTTACCCGTTATTCTGATCAATTTATACATTCAAAGAGATATTACATGTACAAGAAGCTAAAAAATTGTAAAATTATCAGTGTACATACATATATTATAACATTTTAAAACATAGGGAGTTTCGTTCTAGTGTATGAAAAAAAAATTCTCCAGTATTTTTTTTTTCAAAGTACTCAAGTTTTTTTGTAAATTTAGACAAAAAAAATCTATAAAAATGTATTAATATTTTTGTAATGTACAAACGACGTATTTTTTTTGCTTCACGTTGTATCCCGCACATAGCAGGATAGGCAGAGATAAACCTAGTTTACACTCTATCCCGCATCTCCCACCGAATACTGGAGGCATTGCGTGTTGAGTGGCGGAAATCAAAACCAAAGCGGAGAACCTGTCGCATATACAGTCAGTCAGTATATATTTTTTTATTTGCTATACTTAAATATTTTATTAATAAAATATTAGTTAAAAGATTATTAATAAAAAGATCATCTAATCTAACACCATAGAGACTAGCTGCTACGACTAACTCAATTATTACTCTTATACAATTAAATGAAACCTTTGCAATATCTCGTATCGTTCTTTAATGCGTTAAACTGATGAACAATCGTATAGTTTATTTATATCTGCTGAGGAATGTTCCACTTTATTGTTTTGTTGTGGTCCTTTGTCAAGGTTTATTATTTAAATACGTTTTAGAATTACAAAGCTAGTACATAGTGCAAAAAAGCAGGGCTGGGCGGAGGTAGCAGATTCGATTTCCACACAGGTATGTATGTAAATTAATTTGTTTATTTATAGAAACTATTAGAAATATTAAATAATGTAGGAAAGGTAATGAATTAAAACAAGGCTTCAAATAATTATTAAACAATTAAAGGGAATTATCTGGCAGTCTAATAACAATATCCGATTCTAAAGAATTCATCGGGCAGAGTGACGTTAGCGATCCTCCTCTTTCGGTCCCCGTTGACAGACTTAAAAAGTGCCAGCCAGTAATTAGAGACGTCCTTATATATCCTCTATGGTCATTATTTCTAACACTAGTTATATTTTCAGGCCAGAATTTAATCAACAAGTACTAGATATAGCTACTTTTACTTTAAAACATAACTAAAAAGGCCTAAAAGCCTAGTTATATTAGTTAAATGTTGAATACTAACAATAAAAGTTTGTCTTTATATATGCTATATATATGTATGTAGATTTATTAAAGTACTAAGCGTCCCAACTTAAACACTGCGGCTTGTTTGTCTCGAAAGTTTACTTAAACATCACGTTCCCTAGAACCGGCGCACATCGATATAGTTTTCACGATTAAAATCGATTTAATACTTACTATGGGGCAACAGCAGAATTTATTTGAAAAATATATTTTGTCAGTTTTTAGTACCTATAACATATTTTATTTTATTTTCTTTTAATGACTACAAGAACGTTTTAGGCCAATCGTGGCGCGGGGGCAGAAGTGTGTGGCTTTAGACGCGACTGGTTATGGGTTCGACCCCCATTCGAGGGAATCAATTATAATTTTCATTACTTCACACTGAAAAGTCTACTGGACAATATGTTAAAGGTTTTTAATATTTAAGAAAAAATGGGTTTCGGCACGCGTTGTAAAGTTCATTTTATATATAAGTGTAAAATGTTGAAAAGCTATCAAATGAATAATATTTTTATGAGATCATATAAAATCCTATTTTCTTTAGAGCAAGACGAACGAGAATATTTTCGTCATAAAATAGTTTTACTTAACCATTAAAAAGATCTAGAAGTGTTTTAGTTTGAAATTATAGCTAGTTCTCTATATTTTATCAGTAAGACATAGCAGGATATTATATATGTTTCAGTAATTTTAATATTTTGAATATAACTGCATAACTGCATAATTGTACTATGGCTGCACGTTCTTTTCCTCAAAGTGCATATATAGCTGGGAAAACCATAATAAAGGGTACTTAGTGTTAAGGCACTCCGTCGTTGTGGAACTCTACGCCACGCTTTATCTTATTAGACCTGGAAAATCAAAAAAATCAATCCTTCAAGTGAAAGAACCCACAGTCATCGCGATTTACAGTTACGGTGCATAACGATTTCAATATTTATAAAGATTTAAGTATAAATCAATAGGGATTATAGTATAATGCTATCATAACCGAAAGAGCTTAGAAATGAGGTCCAAGTATTGCCACAAGCGCCAGATTGGAGAGATTGCCTCGTCAGATATTTTGGGTTAAGCCGTCCTTTCCTATGCTTATGTGGTGAATTCACGGCCTTTTTTTTGTTATATAGATAGACTTACTTACTTTTTTAATAATATAAGTACACACTGTATTTCTTATAATAATTATCTTGAATATATTAAAAGCAATAGAAATAATCTACTAAATACTATACGAGTTTTTAATTCTGCTTAAGGAAAGCTAACATATCTAATAGCACTCAATGCCTAGGAATAAATAAAAACGGAAAAAATAAAACCACGAAATAACAATAAATATAAAAGAAAAGAAGAACTTTATAAAAACAAAGGACACATAGAGGTGATTTTTACTTATTTGACTTCACTAATTGGCCATTAAGCCACGTATCGAGTCCACTTTTCCTAAAACCTTTCAAGGGTTATGCAATATATTTTAATGTCAGTGTAGCCACCCTAAGGGTGCGGCGAACATTCACCTCAAAACAAGTCAATACAGCAGCAGTGAATTCATGAAGTAAATTAATTTGAAACACTTTGTAATTATAATTTTATTTTTAAACATAATATAATTATATTTATATATATATATATATATATATATATATATATATATATATGTGTGTATATATATTATGCATGTATAAATTTTAGAACGTACAATAAAATGAAATACGTTTATCCTATGCCTATATCGTTTTTTAAAAAATGTCAAAATGTCATTATATTTATTACAATTTCAGCACCATTCATGTAATTGAGCCCTAAAAATTTCAAGTTACTTTCGTTTATTATAAAACACATTATTTAATGAAATTCCCGAAAAGAAATTTATTTTTTTATTCATGTTATAGTACATTATTTCATATATTAATATTTACAAATTTAATGGACAGCACAAAAGTTCCAGATGATACTAGGAGCTGGGAGTCGATTAATATATTTTTGTTTTCTAATGGAGAACAGTTCTCTCCTCCGAGGAAATATCATCTGAGCTGTGATGAACTGAGGTGGTGGGACGCTACTATTCGATTTTTAGCGCAATCTCAATATGGTTCCACGTAATATTACATTCATTTAAAATAAGATAAATAAATAATAAATGTATAATTTATACATAATTTAATAAAAGATCTATTTACTTATTTATTTATTACTGAAGGTAAACAAACTGTACAATAAATTATTCAATTATCAACAAACGAAAATATTTAAAATAAAGAATTATAGATATAGAAAACGTTATTCCTATCTTAAGTACGAGTACATTGAACTATAACTTTAAATAAATATTTTCTCTAGGTATTCTAGCATACAACTATACACGTTGGACGGCAAACAGATCCACAGCCCTCTAGAGCTGAGGAATGATAATGCGTATGTGGCAGTTAGATCACCTGAACCTTTCATTTGGGCAGGTTACGAAGAGTACATAATAAAAGCTTCTAGGTAATACAGAAAATTATAAAATATATATACATGAAATTATATTTATGTGGCGATTGTGTGAAAATTTTAAGCCTCGTTGAAATTCTGCAATTTATTTTATTTCATTTCATATGTAGCATTGAGGTCGTGATAAAATAATAAAGAAAATATTTTTCAATAAATCTTAATCTGTGTATTGTTTTGTTTTCAAAGATTTTTATCTATCTATTTATATAATATATATTAGGTATATACTTAGATATTAACACATAATGGTTTAATTATGCTTTTTTCTAGGTCTCGCGAAAAACGCCAAGAGAAATTACCGAATGGCAACACTCAAATAAAATTAGGTTACGTTTTATTAGCACTGTTATTTTTTTCCAAAAAAATTTTTGTTTTGTGATATATTATAAGGAGCTTTACATTTCAGGTGATAAGAACTCTAATAATTTGATAAACTCTTTAATGCACCCAGACGTAATTGCTACCGAAAAAACAAAAGGAGATGTTACTACTTTAAATATGGTACTTATGGACTAATTCACTTAAAGTAACTATGAGTTTCCTTAATTTCTTTGCTTACATAAATTTCATAAATTTTCTTAGGCTAATCAAATTTCTAATAAGGATCAACTCAAAGATAACATTGGTACAGAGTTAGTATATTCAGGAATGCCAAAAGTTTTAAAGAAAAATAATATAGAAAATGAAAATCATCAGAAACGGCATGGCAAGGAAATTTCAAAAAATGACATGCTGCGGAAAAATCAAAACTTGAAACCTAATAAGAAAGACCAGTTACTTGTTAAAAGAAAGAATTCAGCTTTAATACGTAAATCTAATGATAATAGTCAGATTAAGCAATTTATTTCTCAAAACAGCTTAAATGCCCAAGTAAGTAATATTAAACCTAAAGACAAAATTAAACAAAAAATAAAGGAGAATATAAATATAAAAAACGTAGCAAAGGGCGAGAATAGTAATATACCAGGAAATACTATGAACCAAGCAGATAATGTTAAAGAAAACAATGTACAAAATCTATCCTATAATGAAAATGAAAACGGTGAAAATAAGAAAATTGATAAGAAAAATCTCAGCACAATAAAAGCAAACGCTAACGATAGTAATATGAAAAACCCGAACAATAAAAAGTCCCAAGACGGTTTTGTGAATAAAGAAAAGAATATTAATATATATTTAGATATAAAATTAAATGGTTGTATAAGTAGGGAGCCCGAAGGCACTGATGTTCTTAAAAGATGTGAATCAAATATTACCCTATTATCACACAAAGAATCTCAAGTTAATATAGACGTTATTTTAAATAAAGAAAATATTAGTTTAATCAAAAATGAGCCAAAAATGGAAAATTCTCCTGATACTGAAGATAATGCTACGGAAAATAAAGATACAAGCCTTAATAATCATAAATTTATAGTTGTTTATTGTAAATGTAATAGTAAAATTAATACGCAAAGTGAAAATTGCCTCAATGAAAATACAAATTTAGCATTTTTATTGCCCGTACCGGAACAAAGTATATGCTGGTAAACAAAATAATTATTAAAAAAATCATAACATTGTTATAATATTTTTGATTTATTGCTATTTTTAGTTGACCATTATTTATATGTTTATAGTCAACGCGAAATTAAAGCGCAAATGTTCGATAAAGCGAGTCAGGCATCTAGTCCTAGTAGCACCAATAAAACTAGCTATAACCAAATAGATAAACTACAAGATGACACAAGTTTGCAAAGAAACGTTGAAGAAAACTTTAACAAGGAGAACATCGTACAGACAAACACATCCGAAGCTCAGAAATCAGAACCTAAGCAGAAAAACGATGAATTTACCCAGACCGACATGTCGAATTTATTGGTAAGGTATTTAAAAAATATTTATTATTCCAACCAATAAATAAAAAAATCTTAAGTAGATACAAAAAAAATACTATGATATTTTTTTTGATATATATGTATATGTTTTTCAGCTGCAGGTCGTTTGTGAAAGGGATGGTCACTACACATTTTGCCTGCCACCTTTGGATTTGTTGAAAAAATATAGTGTAGACACACCATAATCAGAGTTTTCTTTATAAATATGTTTCTATGTTTCTTAAGTGCCAGTACAAAATATCTGTTAATTTTAAATATAAGTATCGACAGAGAGAATTTATTTTAAAATACGATAGTTATATTATACTTAAGTATTTAATCGTTACAATAATAATTAATATCATACATTTGGAAATGTCCAATATATTCGACAATCCAGCTTTGTTTAACTGAAGTCGATCCTGGTAAGCTTTTAATTTTCGACGCAATATATTCATTGGTTTCGGTCCGATATATTGTAATTGTAGGTCACTCAAATACTGTAAACTTTCTGGCGGCATTACAAGCATTACCTGAATTAATAATTTATATGAAAAAAGTATATGTAAGAGAAATAATAAAATTATGGATATCAATTTTATAGGCTTAGTAATATAATTTATACGTCGCAAAATACACATCAGAAGTAACTAAGTAACTTTTGTAAATTATACTGTATATAGAAGGCCTTCGCAGCGCAACAAGGGTGTGACTGTAACGCGACGGTTGGGAGTTCGATCCCCACTCGAGAAAATGAAATATTTATTTAAATTTATATTTCCATTTCTTAGCTCTGGTGTCGAGGTAAGGCGCGGCTTTGAGCTCTGCCACTCAACACGGAATGTCTCCAGAATTCGGCGGAAAGTGGGGAACGGGGAGTGTCTTCATCAGAACGGGCTGAGATTCCCTCTGCTACCTTGTTACGTACGTGATACGGCAAGAAGCTGAAAAAAATCCAATAATAGTCTATTGAATCTCTAGATTAAAAACAATAATGAAAAAGAAAAAAATATATACTTATGTAGATATAGGCCTAATATTTCTTTACATTAACCGAATAATAGTGTTACCTGGGCAGTCACTCCTGACATGGCACGTGGATTGACTGCACTGAGGTCTCGGCCATCCACTTCAGCTAACAGCAAGCCTAATCTGAAAACATCTTGCGCACTCCAACTATATGCCTTGCCAAGTGCCTGACAAATTTAATAGCAAATTTACACAAATATGATTCAATCTCAATTTATTCTATAAATTTTAGTATCGGATATCATTTCAAGGTTTTTAATGTTGCATTTTTTTACAAATATATATAAAGGAGTGTAGATGTGATTAAGAATATAATTCTTGTTAAAATATATTCAAAGCATACATAGATGTACCAATTACACAAACAATACGTACTTGAGTCCTCGTCATCATAGCAAGGTAAAATCGACGCTGCAATGGATCGCATGCACGGATATGGTAAAACACCTATATATAAAAGATTGTATATATTATTTTCATCTAAAAATCAAGATTTTACTTAAACTATAAAAGTTTATATCTCTATATACCAATTTTCAATTTTCTTCCTGTAGCTTCGCACAAAGCGTGGTCAGTCAGCCACCTAATATCGGAATAGAAGAATATTTTATATAATCTATATATATAAAAGGACTTGTCCTCACTGACTGAGGTAAGACGCGCGCACAGCCGTAACCGCTGATGATAGAAACGTGGAATTGGGACAGATGTTTACTTTCGTAATCTGGACATCCACTAAGAAGGGATTTTGAAAAATTCTAATCCTAAAGGGGTGAAATAGGGGTTGAAAGTTTGTATGGAAAAAAAATTAAATCGGCACCGATTGTTATAAAACTTGAAATTCAGACTCTTAAAAGTATTTAAATCAACACATGTTTCATAGTTTTCTAGAATTCTTCCCCTAAGGGTGCAAATAAGGGGTTTAAGTTTTTATGGAAAAATCTTTAAATCGCCACCGATTTTTATAAAATTTGAAACTTAGATTCTTAAAAATATATCATTGAACATGTGTTCCATGGTTTATTAGAATTCACCCCTAAAGGTGCAAATAAGCAGGCGAAGCTGCGCGCGTCCGCTAGTGTATACATATATAGATTGATATTTACTTCATCGGTTGTCTTATACTAAATATATAGTATACATTTAAATATTTATAGCAACCGCACCTGATGAGATAGTTGCAAGTATGTGCTCACGGGAAGCTGACGCATGTATGTCATCGGGACGCCGCAAAGCAAATTATTCATTAGATTCAAATATTTAGGTTGAGACCAACGATTGTTCATTTCAATATACTTGCTGGCTATTACTCCTACCTAGAAATTATTGAAATTTTAATTAGATGATAAATAAAAATGTTATGGATAAATACAAGTTTAAGGGAAAGCGCGGCGTTGAGTTCCGTCACTCAGCACGCAATACCTCCAGAATTAGGCGGAAAATAGGGAACACTAGTTCCCCTCTGCCCACCTGTGGTGTGCGGGATATAGCGTGAAGTTGATTTATATATATATGTTCAATTATACAGTAAATATTCTTAAATAATAAAAATGGTTGAAAATAAAATAATTATACACTACACTACACTATCTCGGCACACTCAGGAGCTTCACGTCACGGAAATGAAGATGCTGAGGTGGATGTGCGGCGTAACGCGGTCTGACCGCATACGCAACACATTCATTCGAGGTAGTCTTGGGGTCCGTGACGTAGCGGATAAGCTCCAAGAGCGTCGTCTGAGATGGTTTGGCCACGTTACGCGCCGGCCTAAGAACTATGTCGGATGCAAGTGCCTTGCTATATCAGTTCCTGGAGTGAGACCTCCTGGACGCCCAAGGAAGCGCTGGCTGGATGTCGTGATGCAGGACATGAGAGCCAATGGTCTAACCACCGAGGAAGCAAAAGACCGTGCAAAGTGGAGTAGGTTGAGTAGGAGGGCAGACCTTGGCAATAGCCGAGATTAATGCCAGGAGGAAGAAGATTGAAAATAAAATAATATTGCTAAATTTAATTAAAATAATAAAAAGAACCAACTTGATGCCTGTTCAGTCCTTCATGTGTTCCAATATAACTTAATATCCTATCATTGCTCAGATTCAGCCTCGCTAACTCTCTTCCATTGATATATTTAAAAAGTGGTCTGTACTTTTCGAGGGTT
The DNA here is from genome assembly GCA_013403645.1 of Heliconius nattereri. Taxonomy (NCBI): domain Eukaryota; kingdom Metazoa; phylum Arthropoda; class Insecta; order Lepidoptera; family Nymphalidae; genus Heliconius; species Heliconius nattereri. The sequence goes on along the minus strand of JAAIXI010000242.1, from coordinate 988,809 downwards.
TCAAACGTTATATCAATTGTACGATTCGAGCCCCGCACTACTTGCCACGTCGCTACTAGCTTCTCTCGTGCAATTTGCATCATAGATATGGCTCGAGACTGATTTAAAATATAAACTAGTATTTATAAGTTTCAGCTATATATATATTACTTTATATTATGAACTTCAATTTATTTTCCTAATTATATAATTAGTAAAATAAATATATTATTATTATTATATATTGTATATTTATGTATAAATTCTATCTAAACAACTCCATTAATTTATAAATGTTTCTTGACATAACTTGATGAGGCCATACGTGGTGCAGGAGCATAAGCGTGTGAATGTAAACGCGAAAGGTTGTAGGTTCCATTGCCAACCGAAGAAATAAAATATTTAATATTTCCATTGGGTGTCGAAATAAAGCGCGACGTTGAAATCCGCCACTCAACTCGAATCAAAACTTAATCAAGCCCAGAAAATGGGCCAAATTTATAACCATTGCAAGATAGGAGGGAGGAAGCCTTGTGGGGGGGATGGTTAGAATATCAACAGATATTTTATTATTATAACTCTCTCATACTAAGTACTAACAGATCGTAGGACATAATCAGCAGGTAGTCTCCGAATATCGGCTATCGATCCATAAAGGAAGATTGCAAACGCGTTGACCGCGGTCTGCATGAAATCTTTTGTGATCTCCAACTCACAATATCCACGGTGCATCAGTTCTGACTGCGGAATGTGGACACCACTTCTGTTGTTGAATAACTCTGAACTAAAAATATCTACTCATTAGATTACGTGTAAAATTTGTACTTATTACATAAAATTAAAAGAAAATATGTAAGACTAGCGAACGCGCGCAGGTTCACCTGCTTATTTGCACCCTTAGGGGTGAATTCTAATAAACCATGGAGCACATGTTTAATGAAATATTTTTAAGAGTCTAAGTTTCAAATTTTATAAAAATCGGTGGTGATTTAAAGATTTTTTCATACAAACTTTTAACCCTTTATTGGCACCCTTAGGGGGTAAATACTAAAAAACCGTGAAACACGTGTTCAATTAAATATTTTTCAGAGCCTGAATATACAATTTTATAAAAATCGGTGCCGATTTAATTCTTTTTCCATACAAACTTTCAACCCCTATTTCACCCCTTTAGGGTTAAAATTTTACAAAATCCCTTCTTAGTGGATGTCCAGATTACGAAAGTAAACATCTGTCCAAATTTTTCGTTTCTACCATCGGCAGTTACGGCTGTGCGTGCGTCTTACCTCAGTCAGTGAGGACAAGTCCTTTTATATATATATATATATATATATATATAGATTACATATTTCTCGACGCACCTAATTAAATATATTTTTTTGATCTACAAGATATTAGCAATTTATATGCAGTTATATATCTATATTACAGTTGAAGCTTAAATTTGAACGTGATTTTTAATTATTTTATAAATCCATCCATCCCAATTTTTTTCTAATGCTCTAAGTACTAGTAAACACGTTAAACTGAGCTTAATTGTTACGTTATCATCCAGATCGAATTATTTTTTTTATATATTTTTTTGATGCCGGCTTTGAAAGCGGGAAGAATGGTGTTTTAGAACTTGTTTCGTTTATCCTACTTCCATATAGTAGGATAGGGAAAGAGGATTAAGGGTTAAAACACTATTCTTTCCGCTTTCTGTGAAATTTAGACATATTCATATACTCTATAGTCTTATATTTAAAATATGGTCTAAACGTGGTATAATGGTATAAACAAGATTGTCTTTAAAAAAAACAATTTACTGTAAACTAACTGCATAAAGTCTCCCATAACGTAATGCAGCAAACTGTCCGTGTTATTTTTATCTTGCTCAGGTAACTTTGATATGTTTTTCAATGAATCTATAAAATATTTTTAACATTTTAAAAATGTTATTCCACACTCAGCAAAGAAAAATTCTTAAAAGAAAACATAAAAATATGAACGCAGCAGGCTTTGAACCCGCGCCTCTTAGAAACATTCCAAGCGCGCCGACCACTAAGCCATACGATCTCAGAGCTACGTCGCAATTGTTATATGCATGTTACAACTTATGTAATTATATACAATGAGTTTTCTCTATTAACCTCATTAGACATACGTAATAAGAAAAAATAACTTACCAATTTCTTCTATTTTTTCGCCATAGATAAATACGTGTAGAAATCTTTGAAATATCTCGAAAGGATCTAAAATAATATATTCTTTTAATATTCTAGAACAACGTTTTAGATTTTTTTTTTATTATATTGACTTGAAATTTAGATCACATACTCAGATCTACATCCCTTGATTTCTTAAAAAAAATATATTTCTTTATTTACTTAAAAAAAGATATTGTCATTTATATCGTAAAGAACGTATTTCGATACTATAAAGGGAATAGAGTAATTAATAGAGTACTTCCGGTTGACCTAGAATTATGAAATTTGACAACTAGTATCTACAGATAGTACCATTCCAGGAAAAAAAACCTAAAAACTATACATTTGTGGTTAATTCCTTTGTAAATACAAAAATCCTAGCCTTATAGGCGGGGCAACATTTGATATTAAAACTGTTAGTTCATGTGACGTATCAGATGAAATGGCTCTGGCTAAGCTAAGGTTGAATTTCAGAAAAAGCTCAAGTCCTCCAATGTCTGCCGAAACCCTCGATAGACGAGCCAGACTCGTGCTTGTCCGGTTTTTATTTTTCTATAAAATCCTAAATTTAAACCCATTTCATGGTCTCTATAATATTAACAATTATTATCTACTACAAGATATTCAAAATAGTAAAATAAATAAGATATAATTATACTTTGAATTATTGTTTTAGTTAATTCTGTAGTTGATTGTGTCGTCGGTTTCAGTGCAACTTTTGGTAATACTTCACCATCGTTATAAATAAACGCAATCGATTTGTTTTGCACATCTTCGTAAACAGCACAATTATATTCTGAAAAAGGAAGTAAATTAAGCCTAAGGATTAACATTGAAAAGGTATATATTATCATTATTTTTAGCTTCACGCTGTATCCCGTATATAGCGGGGTAGGCAGAGGGAACCTGTTAACCTAGTGTTTATATATTCCGTTGCCATTGATCAATTATATATCTACGTTCCCCACTTTCAGCAGAATTCTGAAGGCTTTGTGTGTTGATTGGCGGAACTTAAAACCGCGGCTTGGAACAAATGATAATATAAATATTTAATTTCCTAGAGTGGAAATTGAATCCACAACTTTTCGCCTCTACAGTCAATATGATGAAAATAGTTTTATATTATACTCAACACAAGAGTAAATATGAGATTTTGCGTCAATAAGTCAGTTAGTTAGTTAATAGCACTACAAAATAAAAAGACTAAAAATACAAAAGACTAAAAAATAATACCTTGAGGTTTGCTGTCATCAATTGATGATATTGTAAACAATTGGTTCTTATAAGAATTCACCATAGTAAATCCTAAGCTTAAAATGAAGAAAGATTTTAATAATATTTTCGTAGGAGACATATTTAAGTTGATATAACATCTGAGCCTAGATTAATCTATAGGGCTATGTATATGTAAATTTAAATGTAAATATTAATTAATTATAAGTGTTTGATTATAAGGGAACGGAGTGTGTTAGCTTTAAATTCCCTCTGCCTAACCTGCTGTGTGCAGGATACAGCGTGAAGCTGATTTATTTATTTTTATTTAATTATTTCTAAGAAATTATGACATAAAAGTACCTAATTGAGCAACTTAGGGAGAAACACGGCCTAGGAGGCTAGGCCTATAGGTAATTTTGTGCTTGAGGAAGCACAAAATTACCACACTTTAGAATTAAATACAGATAACAAATAATAAAAAATAATTCAAATATTTTACTTAAGTGACATATATGTCAATTTACGTAATAATATGTTTATATACCATTATAATAACAAAATATTTCAATAGTTTATAATAATATTTTAAAAATTTCAAGTTATGTCCTCGTCAAATTCGAGTGTAGATGAAAATGTAGTTATTTACAGTAACTACAATACAAACGAGAGAACTCCATGGTATCCAATGTTTGGTCAGCCATTAATATACTTTTCTCAGATTGTAAGTCATACTGAGATAATAAAAAGAAATATGTTAAAAGTTTTAACTTTTATTAAATAAAAACCTAGTTTTAATTTTGCTAAAGTCACAAGGAAAATGTAATTAGGCTAACATTTTTATGTCTCTTTAGATACGCAAATATCTCACTAATTGTCAAAATAATTGATATGTATCGAATACTAAAATAATATTGACAAAAATCTTTTAAATATATTTCTTTAATTTAGGTTTAATTTTAAATTATTATTTTCTACAGCAACCGAAACGTCATAAAAGAAGCAAAGATCTGAAAAAGGAGGCGCCTAATTGTTTTGTAAAAGCGTTTCAGTGGTATACTCAGGTAAAATGAATTTTAATCGTAAATAAAACCAGATTTTTAATAAAGCGCATCTAATTTAATAAAATTATAATGAGAGAAGACTGCTTTACGAATAAAATAAATATATAATAGGTATGTAATCAAATATATTATACTAGACATTTCATTTTGCAGATGCAATTTTCTGATCAAAATTTATAAAAAAAAATACATATAATACTTATATATTACATAACATATTAATCACATGTATTGTTATATTATTATTACATCTATAAATAAAAAAAAGATCTCGTAAAATAAACTTAAAATTTATGTTATTTGAAATATTAATTGTCTCAGGAACGAGTTCCCAAGAATAGAAATAGTAAAACTAATGATATGAAGGAATTTGCAAATTGGTTGGACGACAAATACGATGAATTCTTACAAGGTGGCCGTAATCAATATATTTTGAAGGAGAAATCTACAGTTGGGATAGTCAATTCTTTATATACTAGGTACAATTTTATGATATAAAAAATGTTTGTATAAGTTTGAATGCCTTATATATTTTTAACTCGTTGTATCCCGCAGATAACAGCTTAGACAGTGAAAACGTGAGAGCCGCCAAATTTATAAAGCATTGCGTGCTAAGTGGCGGAGCTGAACGCCGCGCTAATCATAATCATTCCCCCGAGTAGTTTTCGAACACAACCGCCACGCTTTCCTTGAATAAATGTTTGCTTTTATATAGAGCCTTAAGAGCTTAATATAAATGTAGGAAAAATGCATTGATATAATAATTTTGATTATTTACTTTATATTTATAGACCAAAAGGAAGTTTGAGAACGAGAGATTTTAGGAAAAATTTTAGAGCCAAGAGGTAGCACTTTTAATTCTTATTTTTATAGTATACCTAAAAAGTAATTAATATAAATAATAGTAATAGATAATAGGATAAAATCTAAAGGAAACCTTAACTTCGATGTAATTCAGATTTTTGAAAACCCAAATAGGATAAAAACAACAAGTAGTTTTTTTTTAAATTAAATACATCAAACTACTCTCTAAAGAATTATAATGTAGTTACTTGCGATATCATTCCTTAATACTTTTTATTGAATCAAGAGGAATCAGCTTTTTTTTATTAAAGAAATGTTATTTTTTTAACAGATCCAATCAGAGTATCGAATTTATTTTAAATCCCAAGAATATATCGCGTGCTGCGTCAGACTCCTGCCAAAGGTAGGTTTTTTCACGACAGAGGTATGTACCTATAATTATTTAAAAGGTCAACCAGAGTAATACTAGAATTGACACCTCGTTCTCCATGATTCCACTTCAAATTTATAAGTTAGCTTTGTCTAGCCATAAAAATGTTTTTTCCTTGTAACTATTACAGTATACCAGAAAAAAAACAAACTTTCTCAATTTTCACCGGATCCCATAATCGGAACCTAACCAACCTACTAAACTATCCTTGAAGTCTATTCTTTCAAATAAAACAAGAATCATCAAAATCGGTTGGCCCGTCATTGAGTTATTCGTCTATTTGTCGCGCACATACCTAATGCAAACTTAAGACTTATTGGGATTTTCTCATAGATACCATTGTCAGACATGGACGAAAAAAAAAATTGGACCATTCGGGAAGCACTACCTTTCAAATAATTTTTTTTTATCAAAATCGGTTCACCCAGTCATAAGTTGTGAGATAACAAACATAAATTAAAAAAAAACAGTCGAATTGATAACCTCCTTTTCTTACAGAAGTCGGATAAAAAGTAAATTGGGAACAGAGTGCCTCAACACTAGGTTCCCACCACAAAATACATTTTCCATAAATATTTATATTATTAATATTCAGTATTTATGTATTTGCTATTTTGCAGATGTAAATCGCGTAACTATAATGATACAATTCAATCCGAGACGAGTGTTTTTGATAAAAGATTTAAGCCTAAATCTCAGAGTTTGACAAGTATTATTAAAGAAAGGGAAATATATGTGATTCCATTTGATACTATACCTGATGACAAGGTAAGAGAGTGACTAGAGTTAACTTCATAAAACAAATTAGCATTAGTTAGCGTTAGTTGCAAAACCTACTTTTTTGGAATTTGCTTATATGAAAGTTCCTTTAATAAATTATTTTTTTTATTTCAGCTTCACGAACTACTGTGAAAACACTACGCTCCTCACTTCCCACTGAAGCCTGGAGACATTGGGTGTTAATTGTCGGAACTTAACACTGCTCTTTGCTTCGACACCAGAGCGAAGTAATAAATATATTAAATATTTCGTTTCCTCGAGTAGGAGTCGAACCCACAAAGTGGTCTCTAATTTTGATTTCATAAACAAATACTATTGCTATAAAAAGATGCCACCAGGGGCACAGCACAAGCGTACAGCGAAGACTTAAAATTTTTCAATATTAAAACAAAAACAATCTATCCAAAAATTGGAACGGAAGTCAATTTTACTAAATACTTACAAGAAATGTGTTACAGATAAAAAAATATATTTACAAAAACAAAAAAAATAGAAATAAAGAGAAATATTCATATTATATAATTACTATTATGTGGTACGACTAAGCGTTAGTGCTTACGTAACAAAGTAAATGACGATAATTTTACGCAAAATATTTTACAATAGCCAGATAATTGATTTTTAATTTTAAGGAAATTACTGAAACCCAAAAGAAATCTCCGCGCGAATTATCTAAGAAAGATTCTATGGGAGCTAATAAGAAAAAATATAACAAAAACGTTGCGTGTCAATGTGTCTATACTGTACCAAAGAAAACAGACGCTTCGAGTCAGATCGAAAAGAAAAAGAGTAACATTTCTTCGTATGACGATATGAAACCAACGGCCTTGCGAAAGGTATCTAATTTGCTTAATTACGAAATTATAAAGTTTACTATGTAAGTATGCCAATAATAACTAAGGCTTTGCTCGTATTATAACATGAAAATAATTTATGTATTCGACCGGATGTTGGTTTGTCAATATTTAATACTTAATAATTATGTTAAACATATCACAGTTCAACTATTTAATTTAACTTTTCGATGTTTTGATATTTAAAGGCGTAAAAGTTCTAGTTTATTTTTCATACTTTCAGAAACAAATTGTTCTCCAACCGCATCGAGTATCAATCCATAATGAACTTAATAGAAATGAAGAAGAATCAAAAAGAAAAACAGATACAAAGAATATTAATGAACCTTTAAATACTGGTAACAAGACTGGTGGCGTGCAAACTTCTGATTATAAAATAAACTTATTCCAGGTAACTCATTAGGTAATAATTTTTACTTTAAAGCTGTACCATTTACTTAATAAACATTTTTAATATTTTTTTTAGGATATTGGAAACCCAATTTTTTTGAAAATGATTTGTACAAACAATTCCAATAAAAAAACGTTATAAAAACATCATTTTTTAAACATATTTTAAAGGGGAAAGTCAAACAATATTTAATGTACAATTAATTATAAAGTATTTATTTACAATAAACAATTTATTTACAAATGATATGGCAACAATTTATTTAACGAGGCACACCGTAAGCTGCGGCAGGCTTTGCTTGAGGTAAAAATCCAAAACTACTCGAACTCAATGACCCACTTGACTGGCCACCGCTAGAAGAAGACGGTAAACCATAGTTGTATGACGGACCTGACACTGATAATGACGATGACGATGACGATGACGATGATGATGATGAGGATGATAATGATGACAATGAACTTTGAGAAATTGAAGATTGCTGACTAGGTCCTAAGTTCAGTGGTGAATTGTGTACGAAAGATAAAATTTCTACACTAGGTTTCGCGTTTTCCAAAGAAACCCCCGAAACTAGTGATAAATAACCAGCATCTTTAGCTAATGAGTGTTCGTTATCTTTTATAATATCTTGTACACGTGACACTACTACGTCGTCCAAGGCGTCTCTGTGAACTTGCGCTTGCTGTCCACTGTATTGATTAGAGTCAGCTTGATAGCTTGATACACCAGAGTTTAGAGATTGACTTGGAGCTGACTGCTGGTATGAATAGCCCTGTGAAATTTGTTGAGATTGAATATGGATGGGGGCTGGTTGTGGCTGGGCTTGGATTTGCAATTGGGGCTGGGGAACTATAGCGGGAAGTGGTTGTATCAATTGGGGTACTCCATATGAGGTACTGGGTGGGGAGATGGGCTGTTGGAAGACGGGTAATGGTTGGGGGGCAAAAGGCTGGGGCTGAGGAGCAATAGGTTGTGGTTGGAATATTGGCTGCTGGAAAATTGGTTGCGGAAGGGGCGCTATGGGTTGTGGTTGAGGAATTAAAGCCGGAAGGGGCCTGATTGGTTGAAATTGAGGAACCCCGTATGACTGACTAGGTTGGGATATGATAGGCAAAGGCTGAGGTTGAAGTGGTCTAAATTGAGGAGCTGGTTGCGGAAGTGGTTGAGGATAAGAGGGTAAGGGTTGAGGTGCAGGTCTTGCTATCGGTTGGTATACTTGTTGGGGTTGGGAAATGAAAATAGGTTGGGGCGCAGGCTGGATTTGTGCAGGTCTTGCTATGGGCGCTGGGTAGCTATAGCCGATGGTGTTGTATTGGTTTTGTGAAGACCCTTGGCTGGCGAATTGAGAACCTTGTTGCGAGTAGTTAATTACAGGCGCACTGGGAGCTGGGCGTGGTATGTGGTAGGGTGCTTCAGCCACGACAGCCCCAATCAGCGACAATAAAACCACCTGGAAATAAAAAAAACAATTTTTAAACTAATTTATATTAATTAGTAATAGCCCTACGTTTGTATTGTATTATTTAACTTGCACATATTCATATAACAACTTAAATGACTAAATCTGACACACATCCAAAGATACGACAAATATATTACTAATTCACTATTTAAATAGGCAGAAAGTTGGTCACGGTTTGTATTGACACCTAGCGTTAGTTTTCACTTTCGGTCGCAGTCACTCACCGCGTTCCTCATGTTTGGTCTCCTAAATCAGTGTGCGATGTAAACAGGCTCATCTCCTCTTTATAATGTCCACCTCTACATCAACTGAGATAACGTTGCACAAACCCCGTTAGACTTGTCGGCTACCAGTTACAGAAGATATTAAAAACGCTACGTATTGTTATACGAGTATAGTAAGAGCCTTTTATCGCTTCTATTTTATGGACTACGTACTTTTTTATAACAGTGATTGTTATTATTTTTTTTAATTTACATATCAGATTAGTAAAAGAAATCCAGTAATAAGACAATTTAGTATTTACGAATAAGCTTATATTAAAAATAGAAATATTTTCGCTTGTGATATTTGAACCATCATAAACAAAGCGTACAATGCAATGTATAACAAAGAATTCAAATATTTTTATATTATATTTCATATATTTTATATGAATTCAAATATTTTATATAATTTAGATTTTACAAAAAATTAAAAAAAAAGTGTTAAATGTTGATGATAACTTTTTTTTCCCATTTTAGTATTAACATTTGGGAATGGTAGTATATATCTGGCTACTCTGCAAAATTCTAGAAAATTATAACTTCAGATAGAGATTTTAAGAAGATATTTGAAAAGTGAACTAAGCTAATTTTTATATAATGTCAGCTAATTCTTAAATACACAAAAGAGGCTCAAAACTTAAAACAATTAAAATTAAAGGTTTTTCTCTGTTTACTTATTACGTACGTAACAACACGTTGCTGATGTTGACACGTTACTTCATGATGACCACTCAAGTTTATTCTAAATTCCGAATTACATTACTAAAAAAATATTTGCCTAAAAATAAATATATATTTACCAAATATAGACTTTTTATGTGGCAAAAGTATTAACTAGATTTGAATATTTAACTGGACTATATTAATTTGTTTTTTTTTTGTCAGCTTCACGCTGTATCCCGCTTGAGGTGTTAAGACACTCCGTTCCCCACGTTTTGCCGAATTCTGGAGGCATTGCGTGTTGAGTGGCAGAACTCAACGCCACGCGTTACCTCGACACCAGAGCGAAGAAATGGAAATATAAACGTAAATAAATCTATTGTAATTAATTTATTGTATTTAAATATTCCTAATTACTTTATCAGTATGGTAAATTCAATATTTTCCTTTCCTTGTACCTACTTAGACTAAGCCATTGATGACGGTTAATAATAATATACGACACAATGCTGGTCCTACTTAATACTGATAAAGTTTTTGAATTATACTATTTTTTTTGCTAAATCATATAATCATATTTATCCAGACAAAGCCAGGGCTCGCTAATAGCATATATTAAAACAAACTTGTACTGTAATTCTATTATTTCGCATTAACGTATCAATATCGTATAATACATACACTCCTAACCTTCAAAACAAGCAACAGTACACAAATCCATTGATCAATCTCAAAATTTCTCAATAAAACTTAGTACCAAAGGAAGCTGATAAATACACAAAGAAACAAAAAGCCTGTATTTTATTTTAATTTAGATGAAATTCGTAATCATATGTGAATAGAGACTAAAATCGTTTAAATACGACTTAGCAAGTCAAAGGTTGCAAACAATGAGGTAAGAGTGAAATTTGAGCGACACACGGTCACAATTTGCACCTTTGTGTACTCCCAAGTTGAGTGTCGTAAGTCAGATTCTTAGATAATAATTCACTTCTGAATACTATTGAGTGTTTCAAAATTTTCCTCTAAAGTGCAAATTATAATAAATACTAGCGGACCCGAACGCGGCTACGCCCGCTTGAACTATACAAATATTTATTAAATATATTTATGAAATTATTTTCAGTTTTCAATTGAGAGATGCGTAAAGCAAGCTCATTTTGGGTGACGTTTTCTAACAACAAACTTTGCAAATCGTTGCTTAGCAACGGTCACATAGGGACGGTTGTTATTAACATGGCGGAATAAATTGCATGTCAAATTAATATGTATTTTAATATGTTAGTATATATCGAAAATATTACAAATATAAGAAATAAAAGTATCCTATGTTCATCCCGATACCCTCATGTATCTCTATATAAGTATTTTATCACAAATAAGTTAGCGGTTTGGGCCTGATTGCGTAAAAGACAGACAGACAGACAGAGTTACTTTCGAATTTATAATATAGGTATGGATACCGCCATTGGACGCAGGTTACGTTTCTATTCATCAAGGTTGAATTAGCATCGCTTAAAAGTGATAAAAAATTGTCGCTTGTTTCCTTATAAAGTACAGACCAGCTACTTTATTTACAGTAGTCTACTGTCCTACTGCCAGTTATTTTATTTCTACTAGTCAGTAGAAATATAATGACTGGCAGTAGATTTAAATATACAGTATTAAAGCTTAGAGTGAAAATATTATATTTTTACACCGTCGCTCGTCGCCTTGAAGTCGCGTCGTGAAAATGATTGACTAAATACGAATGATACGGATTGAAATCCAAATTAAAGAAATGTTTGTTTTCATTTGTTTTTTAATTCTGTAATTTAGTTGGACAAAATATATGATGCAACTTTTTTGGAAATTATTTTTTTTCACAATATTAATTTCACTATCAAAAATGAACCTGCATTTTTAATTGATTATCTATATTCTTAGAAAGTTTACACTGTACCTATATCAATTTTAATTTTGTTTATAAAATTAAAGTGTTTATTTTACCTATTTCAATAACATTTAATTGGACAAAAATCATCGTGTATATATAAATATTGAGATATTTAGGAAAACCAAATAAAACTCAGCTAAGCATTTAAAAATGATTTATTCAAAACACTTTTCCTACTAACTTAAAATTAGGTTAAAACATCAATATAATATGCATATTCAAATTTCTAATCGATAAATTAATTTACCTTTAACTGTATCTTTATTGGGCAAGATGTTTCTTTCCGTTTAAAAATATAATTATAACGCATCAGTAGATAAAGATAACAAATAGTGAACGAAGAACTTAAGAGCTCACTCTATGTATTTTAGTCGATGGTTGTGGGTGCTAATTCTATAGACAATAAAAATTATATTCAAAATACCTTTTATTAAAATTAAGTATAAAGTCTATAACAATACGTGATGTTATCACCAATTGACTACAATATTAATTTAGATGAAAGCTCTTTTTTTAGGTTCACGTAAACTCTCCTCTCTTCCGTTTCCCATTTCCCATTAAGACATTTCCGTTTCGAACATTCCACCGAATTGTAAAGACAATGCATGTTGTGTGATAGAACGCAACGCCACGTTTTGCCTCATGACCAGAAGAAAATGAAAATATTAAATAATTAATTTCCTCTAGTGGGAATCGAACTTACAACCTATTACGTTGTGTATAATACTTGCTACATGACTGCAATCGCAATGAAATTATTATAATTATTTGATGTAAACACACAAGGCTGTTTGACTTGAGACGTGAAGAGCTTTTAGTGTATGATATGTTGTTTATGATAATATATAATAATTAATTTTAATATAATTATATAGAGGCCAGTCGTGGCGTAGACACAAGCATGTGACTGCAAACGCCACTGATTCCGTGTTCGATTCCCACTCGAAGCAAAGAAATTTTTGATATTTTATTTTTTTCGCTCTGGAGTCGAAAGTGCAAAGCGAGCGTTAAGTTCCGCCATTCACTTAGCACTAGGCTCCCTCTGCCTATCCTTCTCTATGCGGGATATACAGCGTGACGCTTAAAAAAAAACAAAAAATATAAAATCAATTACAATTTATCTCGTATTTCTCTCATATTGTGTACAAAGTACTCGTACGTGCATTAACTTCCGACAACGTTGCGCGTTGGGTGGCGTAACTGATTGTTAACTAAATGATGTTTCAAATTCAAATACCCATATTCAGATTTCAACCCAGATCCCCAGATACTCACAGCAGTATTAATTAAAACGTCGTTATGGTGTAGTGAAGGAAAAACATATTCAGATATTGTTGGAATCTGTACTAAGCTATGAATATACTTTTATTAAACTAGTGAATCAATTTTACATTTTTAAATATAAATTATTATTAAAAAAATAACATTTAAAAATATAAAAAAACCACTCCTCCGAAGCCGGGACAAGGGTCTAAGCCATCGGTGGCTAGGGCTTCAGAGAGAAGAACCTCCGCACAATACGCGCCGTCTCAAGTACCACTGCCTTCTGTATCCGGTTCTTGATCCAACAGCTAAGCGATAGCCTCTTAAGATGTTGGTCGAGGCTTTTCGCTATTAAACCGTTAACCGAAACCACTATCGGCACAATTTTAGTCGCATTGACATCCCACATGGCGGTAATCTCATGGCCTAGGTCCAAATACTTAGATTGTTTTTCTTTTTCGGCCTTCACGAGATTGTCATCATGTGGGATAGTATCGTCGACAATCCCTGCGCGGCGCGCCACTCGGTCTACTAGTACTATATCAGGTCTATTGGCAACAATATACCTGTCAGTAATAATAGACCGATCCCAGTAGAGCAAAGCACAGATATTTTCAAGAACAGACTTTTGACAGAGAGATTGAATCTGTACTAATATTATTATGAAGTGAAAAAGTTTAGTTGGCGGAACGCACTTATCTAAAGAACTGTTGGTTCGCATTAAGAAAATCTTTTTGTGCTGGATAGTTCATCTCGATGGATGAACTACAATTAATATTCCATCACGCTAAGATCAGTGAGTGACAATGAAAAATGTATTAAAACGAGAGAGTTTGAAAGAATCCGTTGTTTTCCGTTTAAAAAATATATATAAAATTAAATTTAAATAATAACATTAGGTTTTTTAGCGACAGTAGTACTCTTCGTAATGGGGTAATCTCGGACTGGGGGTGGCGGAAGCTTGCCCCCTTTCATTTCCGCGTCGCGCTGCATCCGCTTAGCCACAATACGCTGGTGAGTCCTCTTCATCTCTAAGATTTCTTTCATTTCTTCTTTATCTTCATCCTATAAATAGATGGACGTGATGTCACGTAGTTTTTTTTAAGTTAATGTTTTCGTGCGAACTTATTAACTTATATGAATCACAATGAGATATTTCAATACAAATCAAGAATTTTGCTTAAATAATTTTTAATATTTAAAAAAACCATCTAAAATCTAAATCTAGTACTACCCACTATCAATACTACTTGCCTTCTGATTAATTCTAAGAACAAGAGCTCTTTTTCCACTGGCCATTGGTTGGCTGTACGCCAGAAGCTGTTTCAACCTTTGAGCTGGTGGCACACCTCTTTCTACCACCAGTACTATGCGGGCCCACTGTCGTTGCCATTCATTTCTGGTCTCCGCAATTTTCTGATACGTGTTTCCCATCATGGCGATTAACATGTTTACTAGTAATATCGCCACTATTATCATATAAATTACGAATAGCAGCTGGAAATATAAAATATATATAAATAATGTTATATAATATTATATGAAGCTTGTCACTTTAAGCGCAACGATAATGAATTATGTATAATACTTTTATTTCTTGGCTTTGGTAAGAAGGTAAAGCGCGGCGGTTAAATTCCACCAGTCAACGTACCACGAAAATTCGGGGAGAAATGGAGAACGAAGTATCTTATCACCAGGTTCTCTCTGCCTACCCTGTTAT
This sequence comes from Heliconius nattereri, assembly GCA_013403645.1. NCBI lineage: Eukaryota > Metazoa > Arthropoda > Insecta > Lepidoptera > Nymphalidae > Heliconius > Heliconius nattereri. The sequence goes on along the minus strand of JAAIXI010000242.1, from coordinate 973,799 downwards.
ATGCCGGATACAACGAGAAACTAAAAACAAATTATATAATATGAAATATATATCTGTCAGTTCCCGCAAAACCATCTACCATGCTTATTAGCACAATGCTAAATGTATGCTAATGCTGTATTTTAAAACACTTCCGTATAAGTTAGACTGTGAATTTGAAACTAAAATTTTATGAAATAATGAAGTAGGATCAGTATTTTTATACAAAAAAATATTGTTTTAAGCATAAATAAAATACCTTTAAAAAAAGGGCAAATATAACTAGGATTGTCACAAGACCACTTGCCGTAACAACCTCTTCAAAGACACTCATGAGTGTTATTTACTCGTGCTATAAGAATACTTGACTTCACAAAAATGCGGTACGCATACGCATGCGGTGATAATTCTAGAGACCTATTATTATCTTTTTGGTAAAGTTTATGTTTGTGTATTTGTATGTAAAAAGATATAGAGTTGGACCATTAATCTCTTTGCCTAAAACAATTAATCTGTTCTAACTAATTAAATACATTTATAAAGAAAATTTAGTACAAAAGATACTATAAAACGTAAAACAAAAAAAATATAGGATTATGAAACAAACCGAAATATCAAATCATATCAGATCAACTTCACGCTGTATCCCGCACATACCAAGGTCGGCAAAGGGAACCCCAATTTTTCAAGCCATTGCGGGTTGAGTGGCGATACTCATTCCCCCAAGTGGGGATCGAACCGACAATCTTCGCGCTACAGTCACACCCTTCCGCCCCTGCGCCGCGACGCTCTCTAATTTCATATTTACTTCCCTAATCATAATTGAAGTTTGTACCTTTGCAGCAATTTCATGATCCGTCCGTTCAAACGCACCAAAGTAATCAGAGAAAGAAGTCAGGGACATGAGAAACATCGCCATGATACTCTCCATTGGCGACGGCATGGGGTTCGATATGGAGTCGTCCACGCCCTCTGGCGTATTTGGATTGTCAAATGATAGGAAAATTACGTAGTATGCTAAAATAAGTTAATAATATGAGTTATACTTACACTTATATCGTAGGTTCTTTTTCTCGCATACGAGTATAACTTGGAGAGAGAAATCCTAGTTTTAAAGCCGTCTATTTCATCTAATTTTCGCACTAAATTTCATTGTGTTAAAGATATTGTGTGTTGAGTAGTGGAACTTAAAGCATCGCTATATTATCAGGGCGTGGAAATGAAAACTGCTCCTATAGTCAGACAGGTAGTCATATGTAAATTTATGATGAATGATTATTTACCTTGAGAAAATCCCATAACAAATACTAAATAGATACAGACAAATCTTAACAGATCTCCCATCACCATTCTATATATCATCACAACGAAAGGACCAACAGTTTTGAATCCTCTGTAATAAATAAATGTAATATATTTATATAAATATGTATATTTAAATAGACATAAATTATGTCAATAACCTGTCATAACATAGAACAACAAGTCTATCAACGTTGATTTTCATTAATATTTTAATTTCATGAATGATTAGCTTTAAATAAAATTAAGATGTAACATAAATATGAAAAATTGCAAAGATTCAAATAATCCAGCAATTGCATATCTAAATAAAATAATTATTACCATAATATTAGTTCTGGTATCGAGGCAAAGCGCGGCTCCAGAATTCAGCGGAAAATGGGGAACGGAGTGTCTTAACACTAGTTTCTTTCTGCCTACCCTGCTATGAGCAAGATAGAGCATGACGCTTAACAAAAACATTATAATACTAAAATATAAAAATGAATACAGATAAATATTTAACTATCGAAAACGAATTAAGCACATACCGACAAAAGAATAAAAAGTAAGGTGCCGTTGTAAGCATAATAATGACGGCCAAGTGGTCCTCCTCCTCGTCAGCGCACCACAGACGTAGCGTCGGCAACGCGATCATTAGTAGACATGAGAATAAAAACATTACTCTGGAAAAAAATCACTTTTAAATTAAATTAAAAATTTACATTTAAGTACTAAAAATATAACGATCATAGGTTATATTTTTTATTAAATTGTATTTAGTTATTTCGTTAAACATGTTGTGAAGCTATAAGAAAATCTATAGATATATTGTATTCGATTATATTTTCAATTTCTTTTATATAAAACTGAAATGTAATTTTTTAGCTAGATTATTTTTAACTAGAAGTTCCTTCTACCTGAGTGAAGCTACAAAAACATAATATTAACTAACATTATTGTGTGTATTTGTCAAAATAGATTCATACTACAGGTTCATGCATGTGTCAAATATTTTATTCAGCTAATAAATAATATTCTATTAGTATTAAACCAACGCAACGGCCCATTAAAATTTCGTATAAGATTTTAAATTTAGATTAGCATAGGTTTCATTTTTTATATTTATATAACAGTTTCTTTAGCTTGTATTTTATATAATTTACCTGGATGGAACTGTGCTCAGGTTTTCAATGAACATTTTTATGCCTAAAAATCTAGCTTCGCGTAAGGCAGCTCCTATGTACGCCAAAGCGCCTACCCACAATAATAATTCAGCACCTATACGTACCTGAAATATATATTAAATAGCTTCATGCTTTTTCTCGCTTATCAACGAGAGGAAACCTGGAACTTACGCAAAGTTGAGTGGCAGAGATCAACGACGCCGCTTGTCTTAGTCAGCCAAAGCAGTGAAATTAATATAATTCCTTTCCTCACCACTCAAACGCTGTCTCGCTATGCCACAAGCGTCTCACAAATTAATAATGAAATAATATTTTATTATGAAAGTGATACCTAGTTTTCTTAATATAAAGAAATATTACTTTTCTCACAGCGGAAAATTTCGAAACAATAACTAAAACCATTTTAAAATATTGACTCTAAACTTACTTTGGCTTGCCAAGTTTCAAAGTTCATCAACCTACACTCTTCGGTGAGATCCTCCCACCAACCTTCTACATCATTTTCTTTAGGAGCTTCAGTTGCTATAAATGAAGATTATTTTTATATTTAATTAAAATTTTACGTTGTTTTAATTGAGTTGTTTGTAATGAGATATTTTATAAATAACAACAGCAATGGATGAACTAAAAAAATGTTGTAGAAAATGCTTAAATTAGATGTAGGTATGATGTTAGCTTATCTGTAGAGTTTTCTACAATTTTTCCGCTACCCAAAAATTGTACCCATAGACTACCTAAAGCGTCGATGAATCGATGAATTGAATAAAAAAAATATGTTGCATTTGAGTAATACGTGATTTTATTACAAGTATGTTTTTAAATAAATTAAATTAGGTAAATTGTTAAATAAATATCAAAATAAAGATAAATATATACAGAATAGATTCACACTTTTAAATGAATAATATCGTTAGTGGACATAGTTAAAAATTTAATACAAAGAAAAAATTTAAAATTGCAATTTTAAAAAATGTTTATTAATTATTTATTAACAAATTGTTCCTATAAGTAACGTACGCTTCTCTTTTTCCTTCGGATGACTTTTGAACCGACTACAATGAACAGATTTTGTCGCATTGAAAACTTCCACAGAACCTGGATCAAAATCTATGCTAGACTTCGATCCTGGAAGCGTACAATTTCCTAAAACACGGTTTTCTGAAAAAATGTTTTTTCTTAATCCTTAATCTAAAAAAAAACATAATACCTACAGCAAATTACATTTGATATTTGTAATAAATATTTACATAGTGATTATATTAATTTAAAACAATTTCTCCGCTCTGGTAGATTGACACTTTCTCATAAATGGCCGCATATTGGAAAACGGAGTGTCCTACCACTTTGTTCTCTCTGCTTGGCCATTTATATGCGGTATACGGCATGAAGTTTGAATAAACAAACCAATATAAATCACAACTGCTTACCCACATCCGGTAGTTCTGTATCGTTACCAGTTCCAATAGTAGTGTTGGCGACTGTAGCGTTTAAAGAACGGTCAGGCGGCCCCGGACGTAGAGTAAAACACACGAGAGATACGAGGAAATAGCAGAAGAATAAGAAAAACTGTCGATAGAAGCGAAATTTGACGAACGTATTCCACTTTGTCTTTAGTAAATCAATCAACATGCCCTCTAATAATTCGAGATGTTCATCCTTTTCCTGTAAGAAAAACAATATTAAATGTTAAATTTTTTCTCAGATTATCATTGAATGATTTGTGATTTCCAAATATAATTCGTGAAGTACTGGAAAATAATATTTTAGAATATTTTATTTCTCAAAATGACCACCCAACGTGCAATTTCATATTGGGTGGTCACACAAAGCCTTATGGTGTTTTTATTAAAAAAACTTTAAACAATAATAAAACATTTTATAAATTCTAAGAACCAATACTTACTCCAAAAACAACCAAATTCAACGCGGAATCTTTGCTTATTAACCCAGTTTCCGTGTCAATTGTATCAACTTGTCCTAGCGGATAAGCAGCACAAGTAGTTGCACCTATTTGCCAATATATTTCTCTCTCAATATTTAAAATATGAAAAAACAGATCCACTCGAGCCAACTTGGCAGCGAGAGTTAAAGGTGTTAAGTTCTGAACATTGCGAATGTTTAATGATGCTCCAACTTCGTACGCCATATCAAAAGTGCTCTAAAACATTACGTTAAATGAACATAAACTAGATTTTGAACAAACTTCATCAGCTAGTATGGAAACATCTAATGCATATTTTATCCTAATAAACCTGTAATAATATAATTCGTTAATATTTCCTGGCAATAGTGTTGTAGTGAATCTAATTTTAAAATAATTCAAATATATTTGTTATCTATGGGTATCCTTCTTATGAGATTCCAATCCATCATAGGTACCAACATACAAAGAATAATAATGCGGAAAGCTCTTACTATTTTATCATAAATAATAAGCATATGCAACACAGTATTCCCATTAGTATCTTGCTTGTCAGGATTTGCTCCTCGAGCTAGGATCAGCCTGTAACACTCCTCTTGGCCTAAACACGCTGCGAAGCTTAATGGATATTCTCCCCAATACACGTATCTAGTGAAATATAATAATAAATGCATATTTATTGTTGTTATTGTTTTCCATGTATTTTTAAATAATAAATATTGTAGGGGATTCTGCTGCCTAAGAGACCATAATCCTAAATTATCATAGATAGTAGAATAGAGTGATACACCTCACTCACTTTTCCAGTTAAATAATATTTCTCGTTACAATATTTTTTATAGATTTACGCTATATTCCGCACATGGTAGGGAAAGGGATCCTATTACTAGAATAATAGTAGCACCCGCATTCCATACTTATAATTATAATTTTAAATATAATTGTTACATTGAATATATTATTATCTTTTTCTATCCGTCGAAGTGCGTAAAATAACTCACATAATAGCACGGTATAAAGAAAGGCAGCATACACAATTTAAATAAAAATATCCATTGAACTTAATTATAGTTCTTAAATTTTAAAAGCGAAATTAAACTAACACAACTATCAACCATTGGAAAAATAGAATATGATAAAGAAACAAGAAAAAACACTAATAAATACAAACCCATCATAATTAGTATCTGGTTGTACATTTACCCATTCGTGATCAAATGAGTCTGTTCTTGAAGCTTTTTGGTCTTCGGGGCACATGAAGTTTCCAAAGCACCTTTCGTGATAGTCAGCGCCGGCGTCCAGAAGAAATTTAACCATTGTAGGATCTTCATTTACTATTGTCATATGGAGTACACTCTCTCCTAGAAATTAATGTTTTTTAAGTTGTTACGTATATTTTAAGCAAGATTTGAACTGATTGAGATTATTATTATAAAAAAATCTGACTTTCTATTAAACTGATTTAGGATCGGTCTCGCATTCATTAGTTTCAAGTTACTAATGTTTATTTTTCTATAATCAAAATAGTTGATTACTTTTTAATAGTACCATGTATACTTTTGCCTCTGGCTTAAAAAATAATAATAGATTTTAGTTAAAGTACATTTAATCGCAATCTTATATGTACGCTTTACGTACGCATTAATTTTCTTTATAGGAACAAAAATAAATCCTGGGAGAAATAAGGATACCTATTAATTCAGGGTATAAACTATATAGAACTCTAAATGTCATTCGATTTTATTTCCTTTTATTTTTGTGAATGAATCATTTAATGAATATTCATTTATAAAAACTTTCATATTTATAACACTAAAATAAAAGATTTATTTTATGATTAGATAAAGATTTATACAAAATGTCAAACGCGCGTTAATTTATACGGCTTGCTAGAAGGCGGATTGTATAGGTTTCGAATTCGCAACAACGTGAATAGAGCTTATAAAAAATGGGCGTTGCGATACACGATGATGAGCATCGTTTGAATAGATTTTTTTTTACTTAAATCATAATATGGCGTAACGTTATGCTAAATAATAGTGAATGCTTAAAGAACTACATGTATATATGTATTGTAACATGCAATTAGTCAATCTGTCAAGAATACTCAATTTGTCATATATGAGAAGAATCTTCCTTCTATCTGAGAACAAAGAATCTAAATGTCCACGGTGGTCACGAGATCATATCTCACTTTGGGTTTTTTAACTTTATGCTGTATCACGTCTATAGCAGGTGCGTGTTAAGTGATAAAAGTAATTTCTTATTAATATTGGCACCGAATACTAGGGCACAAGCGTGTGTAAACGCTACAAATTGTGAGTTCGATTCCCACGTGAGGAAATGAAATATTTACTATTTTCATATCCACAATGGTTCCGCAGTGGATGGTGGACGGATGAAGCTAAACGCAAGCGTTAAGTTCCACCACTCAACTCGCAATGCCTCCAAAATTCAACGGAGAATAGTTCTCTACCAGATCTGTCTTAATGGGACACAAAGAAGCGCATAACATTTAAACTATAGCCCGATCTATATTCACTTAGCATTTAAAAAAAACCAAAACTTAATCACGCAAAATACAGGAACAAGAACGGCACCTGCGACTAAAGTCTATGGGGTAAAGCAATAAAAAAAATAGGTTCCCAGTTTCTATTTGCCTACCCTAAAGAAAAATTGAGATGTAAACTCATACTATTGCAAAATATTGAAAAGAAAAAAAATCGAACTAACTTCCTATGGCTAAGAACTACTAAGCCCATTAGACGCGTTAAAATTAATATAAAAAATAATTATAAGCGACCAACAAGGTCACGAGTTACGCAAGTTGTTTTGGCGTCAATTTGTCTATCATTTTATATATTATATTGAAAAACGATGTTATCTAAAACAATATGGTGAGGCGTTAAATAATAAATCACTGCCAGTCCACATTACCAACTTATCCGGTACTATAGCAAATGAACACGAGAGAAACTATTAATTTGATAGAGTATATGATATGCTATGAGTGTATCGATTATCCGGACATTTTCTAGGCCAAATGTTAAATATGCGAAAAAATATACGAGAATATACCTTTATTGCTGTATGTATTATATGTATATTGATATATTATGCAGAATTTATATTTTACAATTAGGCGTGAGAGAACAATGATTGCGAAACCAGCATATATTAAGTACGCTTCGAATTGGATATTTATGTCTGAGAATTATTATTTTAAATAAAATACACATTTTAAGTAAAACGTACAATTTTTAACTTAACAATACGTAACAATATTTATATTTCACAGATTATAATTTGAAGAACTGCTCGAGAAAATTAATTATTAATAGTTTTTGTTACGGTAACAAGAGCAAGAAAATTTAGATTTAGAGCAATGTCTCGAAAATTTGAAGATGCTTGAGGAACGCCTACCTTGATCTGCTTACCTGCCTGTCTGCTATAAGTGGTATACAGCATGAAGCTCAAAAAAACCATGGCAAAGAAGGAAAAATCTTGAAAATTACAAGAAATAATCGCAGTAATAATTACATCACTTTAGATTTCATTCAACATCTTAATGTCTATCATTAAGATGTTGAATGAAATCTAAAGTGTATGATGATGACGAATGATGATGATGAAAAAATTTAATTGGAAACTATGTTATTGATTGATTTGCTCTACCTATTGATGTGGACAAGTAGGCTCGCGTTCAAAAGGTCGTTGCGTAAAGTTCGTTAAAATGTCATCAATTGTGTAAGAAACTAAAGGCGGCCATCGACGGCCGTAATTTTGAGGTTAAACCTAGTTGGTAGTTTGCAAATTTTAACTAGTTTATTTCAATAATCCGGCCATTAAGCAGTCGCAAGTCGCAGGCGCAGCAGCACAAGGGTGTGACTGTAACGCGCCGGTTTTGGGTTCGATGCCCACCCGAGGAAGTGAAATATTTATTTACGTACATATTACCATTTCTTCGCTCTGGTGTCGAGGCAACGCCCGGCGTTGAGTCCTGCCCCTCAACACGCAATGCCTCCAGAATTCGGTAGAAAGTGGAGAACGCAGTGTCTTAACACTAGGCCTCCTCCTACCCTGTTGGTTGCGGGATACAGCGTGAAGCTGATTTTAAATTATTTAAAAAATATGGTAAATATTTATTGAGTAGGTACAAAACTTACCATAGTATTCGTCACTCATATAAATATCATTGATGAGTTTTGGGTAAAATCGGAGCAACCTTTTAGCCAAATCTGCCAATAGAGATGTAGCGTTCAGTAAACATAGATGAAGAATTGTTTCACCTACGGCACCTCGTTCCTGTAATAATGTGTCATATAACAAAAAAATATTATTATTTTAAAAACTATAAACACGTCTATGGCTCTACTGACCATCTTCCAGGTCCACATCTACTAGACAAAGTCAAAAGAAGCCACGATGAGCTATGACCAATGACCTAAGTTTTAGGACAAAATAAGAAGAAGAAGAAGATTCTTAAATTTTATTTTATCGTTAGTTGCAGGTACAGTTTATTTCTAATGAGGACAAGTTTTCCCTTCAAGTGACATGAACCCACAAGCATAGCACCAAAAAACCAATGAGAATTAAACTTTCTTCAGCTATATTTAAGTAATTTTGAATGTGATTTAACTTTACAATAATATTAACAAAATCTAGGTATATTTACTTTACTAGGTATTTAATACTATACGAATGAATATAAAGCGAGCAATGAACTACATAAGACCTTCCAGACGACGTGTCGGGACGCTCAAAGCTAATCCATTGTTATGACAAGTATTGTTATTCAATAGCTCATTCCCGAGTGGATAACTTGCTTAAACCCATTAAATAAAATTAAACACCTTCTTTCTATAATCTTTATCAGTAGTAAGTTGGTAGTAGTAAGTTGACAAGCAAGGCGAACAGAAAGCGAAATCATTTCTTATATCATCTCTAATTTAGGTCTATATTTAACAACATGTTCAAGGTTTGAATCTGCATTTAAATTTTAATAAATTAACTAAGAGCAAGCGATAAAATTTTTTCTATAAAAATTGTTTTATTTTTCATTGTAAGTTCATATAAGTTGTAAATTCATAAGGAAACCTTTTTTATAAATAAAGTTTCCCACAGGGGGCACCCTTACAGTCATCGACTTCCTCACAGGCAGCCACTTAGTGCTTGCATTTCTTCAGGGACACAGTACCCTCTTCCCTACCCAACCGGTATCGCTGTAAAAGCCAATAGGGCTAACAGCATTAACCTCATGTGCGAAAAAAAAAAGTAACTTTTCTGTAAGATATATGTAGATATATTCTTTAAAAAAACAAAATCATTAAATACTCAGTTAATTACCTTTAAATCCCAACATAGTTCTCTGTAAGCGGAAGGATTAGCGTCGTACTCCTCTTGTAGAACTGCTGGCCAATCCTTCTCGATGTCGAATTCTTCATCCGGATTTTCCATCCCACGCAAAGGTGGTAACTGGAAATAAAACAAATAATATCTTCTTTTATTATTATTATCTCTGTCATATAGGCTTTTTATTTAAAAACAAAAATATAATTTAATACACAAAATTCAATGTAGTTAGAAACGTAATTGTACAAGTGAATTATCACTATTATGATAGAGATAACTGTCTCTCTCTTTATCTAACCGTAAGAAATAGAGAAACAAAGATATTTAAAAAAATTGACGTCTCAAGCAATTACTTTAACGTAAACTACTTACCAGCTTGTGTCGAGATCTCTCTTTATTTCTCAGTAGAACGAGATGTGATATCGGTATGTATCGACCTTTGCCCTTATTATACAAAAAAGGTTCAACTTTAGTTTTTATAGCGTGATCGATCTCCGCATATTGCTTGTTCTGCACTGCTCTCTTCATCATATCCACAAGTAAGCCACCACCTAACAAGAAGTTATGTCTTTTGGCACAATGGCTTTCCTCGACAATGGTTATATTATTGTATGAAAAGCATGTAATCTGTATTTTTTTTGCAAGCTACAATTATTTATTAAGATTTTCATTTCTTTGATCTGATATCGGCGTTCAGTTCTACCACTTAACTCAACACGAGTGCCTCCCTCTGCCCACCTGTGTACGGGATACAGCGTAAATCTGTATCTAATAATTATTATAACTTTAAAATGTATATAAATTATTAAAGAATGAAAAACTAGCATTTTTATACTTTATTTACTAAAATCACCTCTTTATCATATTTACTCGTATATTTTAAACTTAATATCTATGTTAACAATGTTAAGCAATGTGAATGTACGACTAACATAGAACTACAGTCCAATTATAATTATGCCTGTACAATCCCTGAGGAGAAAACTGGCGAGCAGTATCGAATTTTCAAACGATAAACTGCTCTCGGCATTAGCTAATGTTAATTAGAGATAATTCTCTAATGAACAAATTAGTTTGAAATACAGTTTTTGGTATATTTTAATGATATATGGTAAAGGTTATTTATTATCTATCTCTGTAAAAGATGTATATTAGCAATTAGGATACGTCGATACGTATAGATGTGTGTACGTATCCTAATTCCATATTAATTAATATACATATTTTTTTTTTTATGGAAAAAGGACAAGGCAAACGAGCGTACGGGTCACCTGTCGGTGATCACCGCCGCCCACGACCCCGTGCAGCACCAGAGGTGCTATAGGTGCGTTGCCGGCCTTTGAAGTGGAGATAGAGATATTATCATTTCTTCATTCTTCTTCTTCTGGTTGGCCGTTGAGTTCCACCACTCAACGCGGAATGCCTCGAAAATTCGGTGAAGAGTAGGCAACGGAGTGTCTTATAATACTAGAATCCATTTCCTTACCATGCTATATGCGGAATTCCTCGAGTGAGAATCGAACTCACAACCGCCTCGCTACAGTCACACGCTCCTGTCCCTACGCTACGACTTTACTATGGCGGACAATTTATAAGAAATAAATATGTATCTCCTAACCTTTGACGTCGATAAGCTTATAGAGTTTTTGTTCTGATGTTCCTGCCTGCTTCTTAACACCACTCGTCACGTTACTTTCTGTATTACCCATTTTCAAATAAAACCGTCACCTTATGTTAAATAATATTTGATTTCATATGCACTTAAATACTTTTTACTATTAATAGTATATGACAGTTTTTACTTTAGAATACCAAAATATGCTAAATGCATAGATATTTTTAAGGCCTTTTCGTATAGGAACTACCCAACCTTGGCGAGATCGACAAAGCGAGTTGGTTGCTATAACAATAGCGGTGCTATGAATAATCGAGCAAACAAGATTTCCTTCTAACCTCAATTTATAGCACACCTGCACTTATATTTTATGCTAACCTAATTTAAGTTTTCATTGGTTGGGCATTTCAAAGCAGAATAGGTTTACAGAATACAGTTTTTTTAAAAGCAGAATTTGAACCTGCATCAATGAATCAATGAATGAAATGAATGAAGATCTGATCTGAGATATATAACCGTAATATAATATAAATTGTTTTTCACCCTTTAACATAATATATACGAAACATTATGTAAGGAATTTATTAATAAAACAATAAATTTAATATAATTTATTTCACTTTCTTAACATAAGATACAATATTTCTGCCAAGCTTAATATTGAAGCGCTAAAAAATAAACCCACCATTCCTCCGACGGTTACTGCAATAAAAATAAACTATCAGAAGTTTTTTTTAAATTTACTTAACCATTTTTAATTCATCGGATTTTAAAAATGAAAAATAGATAACTTTAAAAAGGTTCATATAATCAGTTTTAAAAAAACGCTTGAGATGAGTAGCTACTTTAAAGTTTAAAAATAAACAGCTGCATTAACGTGGTGTTAACGCGTTCGTAACAGCTTATTATCTCTATAATAAAATCCTCCACATAAGAGACGACCTTTTGGTCCGTTCGACCGGAAAATGGGAAACGGAGTGTCTTAACACTAGACTCCCTCTGCCTGTAGGGTTACTGTGTGCGGGACACTGCGCTGATTTATTTTATTTCATATTGTACTTATTTAATTTTATATATGATACTTACCGACTAAATCAGTATTAGTGCGTAATAAATTTCGATGGTACCGCAAAGTAGGTAGTGCTAGCATTTTGATGTTCACAAGACTGCCTTCAAATGTGCTGTAACGGCTTCGTCTAAAATATTATTAAAATTATTGAAAAAATCGACATAGTATATGTATATGTATATGGCCGCACGATGAAATCCTCATCGAAGAAACCTATTCTTTGGCTATAACTTATAAGCTTCTTATTTCGTCATTATTGTATGTATAAACATATAGCAATTACTATATATACATATAGCAATTACTATTATTAAGCCTTCAAAGCAAATCTTGTAACTTATGCCCGTAAAATTCTCAATGTATGGTATATATTATATTATAAGAATCTCTCCATCGATGCAATTTTTTAGGCATTAAAAAATTAACATATAAAATGATCATAAAATCAAAGGTTACTCTAAGCTTGTATAACTTCTTAACGTTTTTCTTTTTATAATTTTGATAGAATTATTAATGAGCTTGATGTAAATTGTTACAAGACTTTAAACTCTAGGCTTTAAAAATTCGTTGCCTAATTCTATGTCATTGGCAACTTATTAAATTTATTTCATATGTCTTAGTATAAAATAAACTTGTCACGTTTGTCCTCATTTCTGTTTCGCCGTAACTTCTAAACTATGCCAGTTTGAAACTTTTTCGCCGATATGGTAGACAATACGTTATATTGACGCGCTTTTTAAATTAAAGAATATAAAACATCATCAGGAGTCACAGCGTGTGACTGTATACTCGATGGTTCTAGGTTCAATTAGTACTCCAGTGAATGAATTATTTAATATTTTCATTTTCTCGGTCTGGCAACAAGACGTGTTAAGTTCCGCCACTCATCACAACAACGTCGCGAAAATTCGTCGACAGGTGGGAAACGGAGTGTCTTAGCACCAGGTTCTCTCTGCCTTTCTTGCTATATGAGGGATATAGTATGATACTAAAAAAATATACTTCGAGATATAAACAGTGGTGAGTTCACTCTCAGCACACGACGGCAAGCAGTCCTCGGGATCTTCAAGATCTTTGCCCAATTTAGTCCTTAGTGCTGCAACATGGTTTTATCTAGTTTTATTATATTATGAAAAAAATACTTTAAATACATTTTTCAATAAAAAATCCTTTCTGTAAGTTTATATTGGTTATGATAAAGCACATTTTTTTTAAAAACGTAAGGTTTCCGTGCAAATATTGGAGGTCTCGAGCTTTTTCTGTTATTCAACCTCAGTTAAACTAGCGGCTTTAATACCGATTTTTGCTTCCCTTTTACGACAATTATTTTTAAGGATTTAACCACAAATGTAATTTAAGGTTTTTTCCTGAACTAGTATTACCTGTAGATGCTAGATGCCAAATTTTATAATTGTAGGTCATCCAGAGGTACCTTATTATTTTGATTCCTTTTTTAGTGTCCAAATACGCATTTTTTGCGATATAAACGGCCATATCTTGTTGTTTTAAAGCTAAATTACACATTATTATATTAATTCCCAATAATTTAAGGAACAAATGGGAATAAAACTATTAATTTTCATTAGGTACCTAGAGAAAATTTTGAAAAAAAATATTATAGCATATCCTTTGAGTATCGTCTGTTTATACAAAATATTATTTTTATAAAATGTCTATAAAATTGATTCCAAATAGTATAAATACTTTATTAACTACTGTATCCTTGTTATTACCTTCGTAAGTAACTAAACAATTCAAGCCTGTGTAGTTGCAGTATATATTTTCATCTGAAAATTTTAAGAATAAATTACAATAAAAACACATTTTGATTGTTCCATAAACCTACGCTAAGCTTAGAAGAATTCACTCAGCACTTAAATTATAAAAAGAAACACCGTTCTTTAAAGTTTAAAAACACAATAGCAATAAAGGAGTTTTTGACAAATGAAAAATAGGCTTTGGAATCATTAGGTACTGTTAAAAAAATGTATTAGGAAAAATCTATTTGTTAATATCAAGCGAGAAAATTAAATAAAGATTGTGAAAGATATTAGGCGTGTAAAACAATGGTCCTAGTAATTCTACTACTAGTAGTTTTAAATTAAATTTTTCAATGATATACTAGTAACCAATGTTGACTAGTCGTGGTGAAGGGGCACATGTGACTTCAAGGGCGCCAGGTTTTGGGTTCGATCCTGACTGGAGGTTTAATATTTTCATTTCTTTGCTTCGATTTTGAGACGAAGCGCGACGTTGAGTTACCCCACTCAACACGCAGTGCCTCCAGACTTCAGTGGAAAATTGGGAACCAAAGTGTCTTAATGAAAACTCAGTGTGATAACACTAATTTTCTAGGTTCCCTCTGCCTACCTTGCTATGTGCAGGATGCAGAGTGAAATTGAAGAAAAAAAATAACATCTTACAATCTGTATCTCGTACTGGATGAACACAATTGCATTGATCGAATATTTTTTTAATATTGTAAGCCGATCTACAAGCACCATATGAATAAACCTGTTAAATCAATAATGAACACCTTCATATTTGTAAATATTTTATTCCAATCTGCATTTCATTTTTTTGTTTCCATTATGTAATTTTTAATTTATTCATTCGTGAGGAGGAACTATTTTATATATTACCTGTTTAAATTCTAGAATTATGTTACTGAAATATTTTAAATTGACTCCCAAGTCTAACTTCTCAGAGGTCTCAGAACTCTCAGAAGATATACTGACGCTTATAAGAATGTATAACATCCTAAGATTTTCATGTCTGATTACGAATACAGGTTTGTGTTTACATTTAAAACAATAACTCACCTTATATATATGCAAATGCTTTTTCGGTATTTCATCGTTGTATCGACATTTTCGTATGTTAATTTCTTCGTCTCTCAATAACGGATCGTTCTCTACTTCAATTATAGATAAATAATAATCCACATTGCCATCAAGATTTGTTTTGACATTGAATCTTAATTTTTTATCTAAAACATTCGTTCTAAGTTCTTCCGAGCTATGAACTGAGACCTGATACATAATAGTTCATTAAAATATGTCAATGTCGTATGAATATGAAATAATAAGAATATATTCAGATATATCTTTTTAAAAAAACTTTAATTTTATTTATATCAAATAGTCGGCTCCTGAGGAAAGGAAATTTAAAATGTAATTTTCTCTTTTTTTAATTAATAATTTGTAATTTGTAATAAGTAAAAACTGACAAAATTAAATTTAAAATATAAATTTTATATATATTAAGATAAATTTAAGTATTTATCTTATGGGTACCTATACTACATAAAATACACCTACATAAAATCTTGTCTTTAAGGTTTTGAGTGACAAAAATGTTACAATATTTCAGAAACTACCAAATTATGATAAAAATAATTTTATTCTTAAAAGCCTTAACAAAAATAAAAAAATATTTTATTTATTATTTACTTACCTCGGAGTCACTGAGTAGACGAAAACTTAATACTCCTGGTCCAGTACTTCTATTTACAATGAATTGATAATTATCACTATATCTATAGGTAATACCAAATAAGGAGGATTAAGACATCACTATAATTATTTACTGTATATCCCGAGCTAAGCCCAAATACGATCATGTTATCATAGCAAACAATGATATCAGCTGATTATATGAAACACGAATGTTCTACTTTCAGTATAAAAAGTACAATGGAAGATATATAACGTCTACTGTAGTTTAACTATAAAATATTTAAAAATAATACGTGAAAAGTTAAAATAAGCTGTAATAATAAATTTTTATGTTTTTGGCGTTAGTGAAAACTAAAGTTTTTTTATAAATGAAGTGAATAAAATACTTACTTGCTTTGCAAAGTGTTAAACGAGAAGCATGTTCCATATTCAGAATCAACTGCACTGAAATGGTTGCAGCAGGAGACGTTTTTATTATTAAAACGACAGTTGGAAATTATTTCATCGCACTTTTTGTGAACCTATAAGTGAGTATAATTTATAATCGTACTAATTTAGATACTGTAAAAATTATTACAGCTTCACGCTGTATTCCACACACAGCAGGGAAACCTAGTGTTAAGACACTACCTTCGCCACTTTCCGCCGAATTCTGGAGGCACGATTGGCCTATACATTCCGCACCTTATGGCAGAAGAGTGACAATGTAGCGACACAGAGAACGGAAATACGGAACGAAAAATAATTATAATATAAATCACCAAATTATAATATCTCTTACGTTGTCTATTATTTCTCTCCAACTAACATTACAAGGTACTAGGGTGCCACAAGGCTTACAAGTGGACCGACTGCAGGAACCTCGTCCGTATATCAAATCTGCCACGTATCGTCTAGAATCGAAATTTAGCGGCCCCAACAAATCTGCTATAGGAATGAATAGAAAAAATATATCTATGTATTTGTACATTACAAATAAGAATAATTGACATCTCCGAAAACAAAAATAAAATCACGAAATATTTTCCTTAGTGTTTCTAAATTTATTATGATTAATATTACTAGTCAATTAATTATTAATTCGTTATTGTTATTAATAGTATATCTTCGTAGTTATTAATTATTAATCCTACCCTCATTTCCATTAAAAAAAGAAAAAAAAACATGTTAATAAAAAAAATTAAATCTGTCTATATTGAAATAAAAACAATATAAATTACATACGATATAAAGCAGACAATTTCTTTAACACACTCTTAGGGGAGTATACTTCACAGATCGTTACTGCTGGAAATGTTGTAGACCAACGTAAGTAGCGTGTGTCTGGCGTGACATTCACCGTGTCACCTCTCTGTACCACCGGCGCTAATTGTAGGCACATGCATGCAGTGAATATCAGCATTATGAACAGCCAGATGCATCTAAAATATTTTAGTTTAATAATAAAACTCACTCTCTGTTCAAAAATTATCACAATTTTCTTTTGTTTTTATTATATTGCATTATTTTTTGATAATTAGGCTACATAGCGTAAATGGCAGGATAGGCATATGGAACCTAGTGCTAAAACACACCGTTCCACAATTACCACCGAATTTTGGAAACATTGCGTGTTGATTTACAGAACTAAACGCCGCGATTGCTCCTCTTTCCAGAGTTACCCATCCCTGAATCGAACCTACAACTGTCTGTCAGATGCTGTATTTTTTGTTTTTCCTAACTAACATAATAAAATCTGATTAAATAACACAATTATTACTATTTCGTTTTATCAATTTATATAGACACCACCTTATATAGACACACCTTTATGTGTTGCTCTACTAAAAACAAAATAATAATAGCTTAAACTTACTTGCTTAATTTTGTTCCTTTTTCTTCGAAAACATATTTAAAACCATGAATATTACTTTTGCGACCAAAAAATATAACTCTTTTAAAAACATTTGAAATTAATTTGGCTAAAGTATTCAAGCACGCCATATTGTTACGATAAATCATAATAGAGTAAAGGTGATAATTACTTACGGCTGTGGAAAATAACTAGTAGTAGCTTTAATTTAACTAAAAGCTCATTTACTGTATAAATTGTTCTGAGCACTTCATATAATGTACTTTAGTTAAAGTATCATTTTTATTGGAACACGTTTCGTATATTAAATGTAGACGATTAATTTTAAAGTAGCAGTAGTAAGCAGACCCAGTAATATTTTTTACAATGTGAATATTAAAAATATATATAAATTCATTCATATAATATTATCAATTATTGCCGATATTACAAAAAGTATCTTTAAATATAAAATTAATTTCTTAATCGACGAATTTGGCGTTTACAAGGCTTAGTTCAATTTAGAAATTAATTAAAGGTTATGAAGAGAGTTTATACATTTACTTTACAAGAATTAAAGATTTTATAAATAAGGATTTTGCGTTGCATAAACGTTAATATTAGTTGATATAATATTTGAATTTAATACATTATAAAATTATATTAGAATTATAATGTAAATATATCTTCAGTATATATTTTATAAAACTACAATACAAACAATGTACACATGTAGGTACGTATGTAAAAGCGACACTATTGATATATTTCTGTTATTCTTTTATAGGAATAAAAAAATGGTTTACAAAAAAGATTTCTTTATATTTAAGAAATTGTAAGATATGAAAATAAGAAGAGCTTTCGAGTAACGAGTGCTACTCAGTAATAAGAGTGTAATACTTTTCTGTCTTCAGTTAATATCTACTCTGTGTTTTATGCTTCGGATTTTCGTGAAACTTAAAAAATGTATTCAACGTCAATTTTGTCACGGATTTTTTTTTAGCTTCACGCTGTATACCGCACATAGTAGGGTTCTTCTTCTTCTTCTTAAAGCGCCTCTCCAACTAGTGAAGGTTGGCAGTCAACTTCGCATACTTAGTCCTGTCCCTAGCCAAAGAAGAGTTAGCAGAGGGTTAAACCGTTACCCACTTTCCACCGCATCCTGGAGGCCTTTTCGAATGGGGATCGATCCAATCAACACGCAATGCTTCCAGAATTCGTAAAAAATGGGGAACGAAGTAATCTTAACATTAGATTCCCTATGCCTGCCGTGTGCGGGATACAATGTGAAACTAAAAACAAAAATAAAAAATATAAATTGCACTGAAAATAATTTATTAACACTTATATAACATATATTTAAATAAACATTGATAACCTATACTTAAATAATATTAAAAATTAAAATAAACTAACAAGCCTCCAAAACCAATTCTTTGCCGTGGTAGTTGTGACAGCACTGACTGTGGTCGTCTCGTCCTCCACAAGGTCGGGATCTCCGTACGCTGACGTAACGCTGGGCTTGACTTTAGTGGATTGATCTAAACGGAACCCCTGACGAAGATCTCGGAGCAAATCGGGCATCAGTCGAAGACTTTCGAACTCTATAATTATAGTTAAATATATATTTTATAGAGTAGTCACAGGAACCCTAGTGTTAAAACACTCTGTCTAATAAGCAATATCACTTACAAGGTCGTCTTGGCGCAATGAAACAGCGTATGACTGTAATCGCGACAGTTATTGATTAGATTCTCACTCAAGGGAATGAATTATCGAAAATTCTGCGGAACTAAAGAACGGAGTGTCTTAACACAACGTCCCCTGCCTAACTTACTGCATGCGGGATACAAGGTGAAGCTAAAAACATTACTTACGACAATAAGGTTGTTTTTCAGAAGTCAATACGAAATAAGCGCCATCAGCTCTACGTAGACCGCGACCGCCTACAGATCTTATACCCATCACCGAACATGGTGATATCAATTTATTGCATGGCGCTAGTAAACTAGTATTTACCCTGAAAAAATGTTTTATATTAACCTATTAGTAATATTATTTTTAATTTTGGAGAAATTGCTTTTTAAATGAATATATATGATAATGTTAACATTTACCAATACAATTAACACACAATTGTTATATTCCATATTATAAAATAAAACATATTGAATTCGAATCTACTACAAACAATTATAAGATAAATAAATTAAATAATTACTTAAAAGCTTATCCTACCCTTCATACGTTAAATCCCACTGGTGAGCTCTGAACGTACAGTTATCATTTATCAATGATTCCGTAAATAGCAAATACGCACGGCCGTGACTGCATATTGCTTGTTGAAGCCCTATACGAGTACATTCAATAAATTATTTAAACATAAAAGAAAATAATTACGTTGCATTATTTTATTAGGTAGATTAAGAGATTCTCGTATTAATTTTTAAATTATATAAATAAACTAGTTATTAATATATTATATTAATAAACAATATTTATTAATTTAAATTAAAGGTAATGTCATAACATATTATGCACTCTCTGCCTACCCTGCATATCTACTCGTATATATATAAAAGGACTTGTCCTCACTGACTGAGGTAAGATGCACGCACAGCCGANTATATATATATATATATATATATATATATATATATATATATATATATATATAAATAAATAATAATGCTATGTAAGTTTTTCTCGATGATAATACAATTTTCTTAAGAATGGAATATTCTTTGTATTTTCTATTTTCGTTCAAATTAGAACCAACATTAATGAACTAAAAGTCTCAATTAAATATAACTTCGCTTTTTCCACTTCTATTATACTTCTAGTATCTAGTCTATTATACTTCTAATATCTAGTATACTTCTAGTATCTACTATTTACTCTTACTAATACAATAAATATCTTACTTGACGGTGATATCGGCCACAGCCTCGCCCATATAGAATTGGTTTTATTCCCACACCCAGGTTGTTGCATACCACCGTTAGGATAAAAGTCTGCATGGCCTTAAATAATTTTAAAACTAGATATGTTAATTAAAAAGTTAAATGTTTTAAGTGAGGATAAATCTGGTCTAGAATCCGATTCTTTTCTACTATATAATACATACGAAATGTTTTTTTTGCGTATACAATTTAATGATCCATTTTGTCTAAGACATTAGATAGACACATGGGCATAAGTGGGGGGGTGAGTAGTCCGTGTCCACTCCAAAATAACTACTTCTGACCTCAGAATTTTTATTAACAAAAAATTCAACTTGAATAATTTAAAAAAAAAACATTTAAATATACAAAAATATTTGTTCTAAATGAAAATAAAGGTCTAATATAAATAGTCTCTGTATAAATATGAACCCACAACCATTGATAATATTACAACTGCCCCACACCGTGGATTTCAATGAAATTGTATTTTTATATACCTATAGGATCAGGCAGCCCAAAGCCAATTCTCTGCAACAGTCTTCCATTTGTATGTATGACGTCTACAAAATCAGCGTCCGTTTCATCTAAGCGTTCACTTCGATCCGATGTACGAAAACATGGCTGAGCTGGATCTAAGCCTATACATAATAATTATTCGTTTTTTTTTTTCATTTAAACAAATAATAATAAATTTAAAAAAAGTGACAAGTTGTCTAATTGAGTATATGTAAGTTTTAAGCATTAAATAACCTCTCTCACTCTGTTTACTCTCTTTACCAATAAACCAAAATTATAATTTCAATATTTAACTATTAGGTGCCTTCAGAAAATATATCAATAATAATTATAGCCCCCTCTTCTTCCATTCCTCGTAGTTATTTAATAGTCCTTGAGGTTATTTATTATTTTAAATCAGTCAATATTATATACAACCTATTTAATAAAAATCTTACCTGTGATCCTCGCAACTCTTCCAATATGAATCGAAACGTACGAAACTATATGAGCACCCAAACTATGGCCTACAAAATGGAAATCTTTCACTCTAGCTCCAGTTGCTGATATTAGTTGCTTCATAAATCTAATAAATAGTTAAATTTATTTAATAATTATGTTGTATCGGATTATATGGCGTATTAGGATTACACCACATTACTTCTAGTACAGTAGGTACCATGTAAGCTACTAAATGTAGAGCAGTATAAGTACATACAGACATTTTAGACACTAACTTAAACGTGTAACGGTTATTAAATAGATTCAATTGTAAATAGTTTTTCAGAGCTCCACGGTGCACCCCGCAAATGTCAGGGTTGAGGGCATGTCAGAGGGAACTTGGGCCGTAGTGGCCCCGCGCCACGACTGGCTCTTATATGCTAGTTTTTAATGAAAAATCAATAACATAAAGCTATAATAACAATGAATCAAATGTGTGGAAATGTAAATAATGGTTTTTAATATTAATATCAATTACAGGAAATGCTTATTTGCAGCGGTAGGCATATTGATTGCGTCACGAATTCAAATTTTTAAAATTTTAACTTTATGTTCATAACTTATTTAAAAACAAATATTCAAATCCTTTAAAAAAGCTTAGGAAACAAAATCTTTATTTGTTTTCTTCAAATTATATTTATAGTTCTAAAATAACCAGAAAAATAATGTGTATATTGCTTTATACTGTTTATTATACTGAATCAGTCTTGTTAAATTATAACTATAAAGTGCAAATTCACTTATAATTAACAAATATGTTCATACGTACTTTGTAATATCTGAGCCGACCTGTCGTGTGTTTGCAACAGCCCGCCAATACTTCCAGGTATTACCTCCTTTGCTCCAATCTGCTGCTATTACATTCACATCTTCCTACAATAAATAGTTAACCGTTACTTAACTCAATAATTAAAAAAAAACTTTTATATAAAATATTCTAAGTGGGGGACGGAGTGTCTTAACACTAACTTCCCTCTGCTTACCATGCTGTGTGCGGGATACAGCGTGAAGCTGATTTGATTTTTAAATTGATTGATTTATTCTAATTAAAATGATGACAATGGAATTTTGAAACATATTGAATATCGTTATTGGATCATACTAATCCTACTTTCTTAATATTATAAATGAAAATAATTGTGAAAATGGAAGTTTGTTGCAAACAAAAATTGCAAAAACTGCTTGAACGGATTTATATAAAATTTTACATCAGAACAACATGAGCTAAAATTTATGGAAGGAATTTTTACAACTTGCTTACAATATTAAATGTATCTACTCGCATTCAGCCTTCTACTTGTATGTAAATTTAAAGCATTTAAGTGTAAAAATTTTGAAATAATTATTAAATTACACAATTTTAAATTATTATTAAATTAGGTACCCATTCTAGAAAGGCTTTCGTCATATCCAGTACCCAGGAGGCGTTGCTGTGGCTCATAAAACCGTGGACTATGAGTATTGTTTTTCTATTTGGATTAAAATCTACCCATTCTAACCCAAACTGGGATCCAGGATATACCTGTAGGAATTACCAAACAAATATAATTATCAGTTAAATATTAAATTTAAAATATCAACTATAATTATTATCGTTAAAACGAACAAAATATGAAATATATCTTAAGATCCCTTTGTTAGCGAACGAAATGTTTCTCGAAATTCTTAGTTTAAACATTCTATTTTATATCATGAAAAGCATAAACGATAATGGTAGATATCTTACCTGAACCCTCTTAGGTCTAAAACGTGAGGAAAAATAAAAATGTGTATCGATATCATTTGAAGAATCCGGTCGCATATTAAACAGCCATACCTGACGAGTTATAGAGCCTAAGCCAAAACAATCTACTACGTCTGGAACTGGAATATCAGTAGCTGTTTCCTAAAACAAAATATAATGTACTAGTATTAAAAATATTTTAAGAAAATATATGAGTATACAAAATTGGAAGCATGTTTATGAAAGAGCGTTTTATTGAACGTACGTTCTTGTCTGCAAGTTGCTTTGAATTTGAAATATCTTTAAAGTAAATCTAAGTACCTATACATGATAATTCTTATCTATAAATATTATAAATTAAATATAAAAAAAGAGAAAGCACCTAGGTGCGACGTAAGATGAATCTCACTTGAACCATACTGATTTACTGTTTATACTATATCCATAAGTGTATAACACTTCTGGAAACATTTTAAGCATCGTCATTCAATTGCTTGCTAAATATAAAATATATTCTAAAATAATTTCCAAATCAATAAAAAAATAGGTATACCACACTCATATACCTCAAAATCTGCATATTGCACCTCAGAAGCTGGTGTCGTTGTTGCTTTCTTGTTACTTTTTGCGCTCCATTTCAAAAATTCATTTATGTCTTCTGGACTAATATGATTTTCGACTAAAATTAATAAAATAATCAAAAATGTAGACACCGTCATATATAACAGGTATACATGCACACTATGGTCGTGGGTTCGATTTATTCTCGCAGAATGTTGCTTAAGTATAAACATAAATACAAATTTGAATTTATTCATGTAATTCACTTTCATTACCATTAGTGTAATAACTAATTATTATATATACTCGTATATATAGTTCATTAATTAGTGAATCACATCCATAAATAATTGTATAATTCCTAATAATCCAGATTTTCCCTGAATATGCTTGACTTGGCCATGGGAAAAAACCTCAATTATTAATTATTTGTGTAAAACACCAAGCACCCGCAATCAAGTACTTTTCCCGCGAAAGTATAAAATTGACTCACTGTGATATCTCTGTGATCCTGACATAAATGGAATACAGTGCTGGAACAATTTTGACATAGTCCAATGGTTTGTCTATATAAAAGAATAATAATATAAAAGTTTTTTTTTTTTAATTTTTATTTTATTACTACCATTTAACAATGCATACAAAAACTTAAACTGTGTCCTGCAAAACTCTTTGCGAGTTTGACTGCAGGATCTCGAGTCTCTATACATATGATCTAAATTAAAATTACATTAATATTAGATCAAAATTAAACTAAGAAGTATTTTCTGTCAACTGTTCAATTAACAGTTGACAAAAAATACTCCCTAAGTTTAATTTTAAACCTCCTTAAGTCTGCCTCGCGGCGTATGTCCTCAGGCAAACCATTAAGCACATAGGGTACACGTTTTCTTAGGGTTCTGTCACCATAATAGTTGTGTACCCTAGGAACCTCGAATTTGCCTGCGGACATAGACCGCGTGCCATACTCATTATCGACTAAAAAATTGTCGGTTGTCGGAAATTATGAAGAGTCTCCCAGAATGTTGACCATAAAACCCAACGATGAGTTGAGGATCTCTTTGAACTGTTTCACATTCGCGGCGTATTGGAGGAACATAGCCCCCGCGAATACGGAGCTCGAACTGTATCTAAGTACTTATATAATTTTAAAATTGTTTGTTTTTTTTTCACATATATTAGGGCAGTAGGGTAGTAGTAGTAGTAGCAGTAGGTAGGTAGTAGGTTCTTGTGCAACAAGCGTAAATTCCGATCTCGCGGCAATTTCGGGATGAAGGGTAACCTGGTCACCTGTTTCCCCGCAACTTCTTGTGCTTCAGTGAAAGTCTCATAAAAAAAAATAAGTTCAGTGATTCCGAAATTTAACCCGGACAAATAGAAAGACAGACACATAAATATTAAAATCGTTTTTTGTCTTTAAATATTGTATAGATAACTATATTATACACTTGAAAAACATATATAGATATTGGAGATACATCTATAGGTGTATGGATTATTTTTAATCAGAATATTATTTTTACCACACATTAACATTTTACCGCAATTACGTCTTTTTACAAGAACACGTTTTTAAATAGTAATAGCATATTAATGAGCCACAAATATTTTAATTTTTAAAATAGTATATCTATGTACACGAAAGAAGTTATGAACTCCATTACTCTATAAAAACAGTACCAATAGCAGTACTGAAGGCCAGCCAATTGTGGGTTCGATTCCTGCTCGAGGAAACGAAATATTTATTTAAATTTATATTTTCAATTCTTCGCTCTGGCGTCGAAGCAAAGCCGCGGTTTTGAGTTCTGCCACTCAGCACACTATGCCTCCAAAATACGGCGGAAAGTGGGGAACGGAGTGTATTAACACTAGGTTCACTCTGCCTGCCCTACTGCGTGCGGGATACAGAGTGAAGCTGATTTATTTCTATTGTATTTTATATAAAATACTAACAATACATTATATATGACCTTAAAAACACTATATGACCCACTTATATATTGGACAGTAGGTATCTCCAAGGTAACCCATCAACTTGGCCTGATCAACCCCAATAATCGCTCGCCAGCGTCACCGAGTGCACGCAATGTCTCTATTGTTTTAGTTAATTAAAATGAATCAATGTTTTAGTTAATTTTATAGTAAACTGGGAAGGTCATGTCACATATAACAATATTTAGGACTTCGCAATATGGCAAATTCCAAAGTGATCGTATTTTTTGCGATGGAAAATTTTATACCTGCCGATGTTTTTTATAAAACGCTTTTCCATCATTTAATAAGGTAAATAGTTTTAATAAATATTTTTCTTATATTATTAGCTATTGCAAACATATGATAATGTTTAACAAGAATTTTATAAATAAATTTAACTTTTACTGAATTTATGCAAAACTTAGAATAGAATAGAATATATAAATATTTAATATTGTCATTTTCTCGCTCTGATCACGAGGCAAAGCGCGGCGATGAATACCACACAACACGCAATGCCTACAGGAATCGGCGAAAAGTGGGGAAGGAAAGTGTCATAATGGGAACGGAGTGCCTTAACACTAGGTTCCCAGGTTCTCTGTGGCTACACTGCTATGTGCGAGATACAGCGTGAAAAATATACCTTTATTATGATGAATATTTAGAAAAAATCAACATCTCGCATTTACTTACGTTCATCAGTCGTCACCCAGATTCTCCCAGCTCTAACAATATTATTTCCAATAATTAGCAATAAACACAAAAAATACATTTTCTGATAAATACTTTCCATCTTGTTTCAAGTCACAAAATATAAAAAAATAACGCGAACACGACCGCTCCGCTATAGCTATTGAAAAGTATTTCTTTTATTGAAAAAAAAAATGGCATTTTTTCCTTAAATTACACATTTAACCATTCCGACATCATTACATACTAATTAAATTCGAACAATGATTAAAAGATTTATTTGCAGGATGTACTCCTGGTGGAAACCGACATTTTTTATCAAATTGTCTGTTTAGCAGTAAATTTGTTTTTCTCTTTGTTTTTTTTTTATATATTAAATTCCAAGGATATATTTAAAATCATAATATATAATTACAGAATAATTAAATTTATTCTGTAATCATAATATAACAATGAGGCCGTCGTGGCAGCGGCGGTTGTGGGTTCGATCCCCACTCGAGGAAGTGAAATATTTATTTACCTTTATATTTTCATTTCTTCGCTTCGATGTCCAGGCAAAGCGCGGCGTAGAGTTCTGCCACTCATCACGCAATACCGCCCGAATTCGGCAGAAAGTGGGGAACGAAGTGTCTTAATACTAGGCCCTCTGCCTACCCTGCTGTGTGCAGGATACAGCGTGAAGCTGAAAAAAATATATAACATGACCTTAAAACTATTATAATAAAATTAGATTACGTAATTAAATACTTATTAATTATGCCTAATCATTATAATGAGAATGACATCACATTATCACATAGCAAAGGTAAAAACCATTTCTAAATTATGTAGTATATAATTAGCAGTACGGGTATTTATCCATCCATACCTATATTATAAATTCGAAAGTCTGTCTGTCTGTCTTTTACGGAATGAGGGCCAAACCCGTAATCCAATTGTAATAAAATACTCATACAGAGATACTTGAGGGTCTTGGATGAACATAGGATACTTTTTTTACTCATATTTGTAACAGTGTCGATTTATACTAATATATAAAAATACTTATTAATTTGACATGCAATTTATTCCGCCATATTAATAACAACCGTCGCTACGACCGTTGCTGGGCAACGGTTTGAATAGTTTGTTGTTTTAAGAAAACGTCACCCAAAATGAGTTTGCTTAACACATACATGGCGTGTTATATTATAGAGTTAATGACAATTAATTATTAAATAATAAATAATATAAATATGATTGTTACCATAAATAATATTCTGTAATTGACATTTGACACTTGTCATTGATTTGGCAATTTTTTTTTCGAACATGTGGATAATGCTGTTAGCCCTATTGGCTTTAATAGCGACACCGGTTGGGTAGGGAAGAGGATACTCTGTCCCTGAAGAAACGCAAGCACTAAGTGGCTGCCTATGAGGAAGTCGACGACTGCAAGGGCGCCCCCTGCGGGACTCGAACCTCGAGTCTCGGCTTGCGGCCGTCGAGCGGACTGGGATTTCACCGATGCTAAGCAAACCAGCCGGGAAATGAAATCGCGACTGGGGACAAATTTGACTACTCTAAGGGAGCTAACGGTCCCTAACCGCTGGGCCCGACCGCGCCGAGACGCGACCGAGCCGTTGAATAAGCTGGACTTCGTCGTCGATTCCGTCGACGACGGTGTTTGTGTCGTGTGTGAGTAGTGTGTTTCCTACCTACATACGGGGCATTCGCTATAGTAATGGCGTCATCGGGGTCTAAAAGGACGCTGCGCGGGCGTCTACGTCTAGGGAGCGCGCTAGGGATGTAATCACACGCATTTACGATGAGGGGATTCGCGTGCGAGCCTGCGCGCTCAAAGTAGCGCTTCGCTAAGCGTTTGCAGTGCTCGTGAATCGATTCCAGTTCAAAGTCTCTATGTAGGTCGACGTTACGCACGAACCAGGGACAACCTGATGCGATACGTAAGAATTTATTTTGTACCTTTTGCATGGGATCTAGCTTAGTGTGCGCGAACGCTACACAAGCATAAGAGAGGACGGGTCTTATACAAGTTTTGTATAGTGTCAGCTTATTTCTAAGTGACATTTTACTACGCTTGTTAATGAGATAGTATAATCTATTAAGAATGAATTTAGCTTTATTGCAAGCTTTCGTGACGTGGGGCTTGAAGGAAAGTCTAGAGTCTAATGTGACACCTAGATATTTGACCTCTTTTTCCCAGGGAATGGCTTTATCTAATAGATAGATGGTAGAGATTTGCTCTGAACGAGCGCGAGGGAAGAGTATCGCTTTACTCTTTTCTGGATTAACCTCGATTCTCCATTGGCGGAACCACACACCAAGTGCGCGGGCCGCTTTCTGAAGTCGATCGGCTATTATGCGTGTGTTACGCGAAGAAGTGTATAGGGCGGTATCATCGGCGTACATAGCCAAGTGTACATCCCTGGTACGAGGTATGTCTCTTGTGTACAGCGCGTATAACATAGGAGAGAGGGTTGAACCCTGGGGGACGCCTGCGCGAAGGAGGCGGGGAGAGGAGAGAGTTCCTTCTACTTTATAGCGGAAGTATCTATTTGACAGAAAATCCTGCAGGATGCGCACGAGACAGTCTGGCAAGCCAGAGCGCCGCAGCTTGAAAATCAAGCCGTTATGCCAGACCTTGTCAAAGGCTTTCGCTACGTCGAGAAAAATGGCGGCAGTATGTCTGCGGTAGGAAATTCATGTGGCGGTTAAGTAATGGATTACTATAGAATTACGATTATATTTAATAGATTGATAGAGTTAATGGTAATTAAATAATAAAAAAATACATATATGATTATTATAATAAATAATATTTTATAATTGATATTTGACTCTGGTATATTATAAAATTCATTAGTCTTGACATGTTTGAAGTTTGAAATTAAGATGCTTGATTTGCGTTTAGGTGTTTCACATGTTAAAACATGTGGACTGCTATATCTGATAAGCAATCATTAAAAGTGAAGAAAATTGTTAAGTCATTTATGGTAATGAATTCAACGAATATTTTTCAACTTTCTAATTGTATTACTTTTCATGATATACCTTTTTGAAATCCTCCGAAGAGTATTGAGCTCTAGAATTTGATACCCATATTGTGGTATTCGAAAAAAAAAATATTTCACTAAGTCCAATAGCATCTTATTAAAGTTATTTTTTTTTCTATTTCTTATTAAAGTTATTTTTTTATTTCATTTCAGCTCACTCTATTAATAAATAATAAAAGCTGGTTCTTAAAAAAGGTTTTTTTTTGTAATAACATTTTTTATTCTTATTAATTAATTTCATTTTTCATACAAAAAAACTATGAACTACTACTGTTCATCAGCCATATTGCTAGCTGGAGTGTTGACTTGTAAAATTAAGGATTTCTGCCAGCTAAATCAATTTGTCATTTTATTTTTTTAATTACCAAATAAGAGAAAAAAAATGCCAATATATAATTACAGTTCAGATCACTTTGTAAATTTGTTTATATAACGTATTTCTTTATTGTCTATTGCGCAAGAACAAAATATTTACTATAGATATTACATACCGTTCTGTAAGTTATAAAACAACTTGGAATTCATGTATACTTTAGATTTATTTATTTTTTTATTAACAGTGTGTACATTTACAAATAAAAATTTAAAGATATGATAATTAATCACCTCAAATGGTAATGCATAATATACTAAATAATGGTTTCACATATTAAACCTGTTTTAATTTTGTTAGTGATAATAAAATTGAGAGATTTTTTCAAAGGTTTATTTAAATATTTAACTGTTATTTTATAACCACGAAATGTTATTATCTGTGTTGTGACATACTACTCTATGGTCAAAATTCTTAATTAATAGTTAAAAAATAGCAACATTTTTACTAGAAACAATTTCTATTGGGCGAAATAACATACCGTTAAATATAGCTTAACTGCCATTCATATTCAAACGTCTTCCCGTTTGAATTGTTTGAAATCTTCTTTGTGAATCGTCAATCGTTTATGCTTTTGCTCGTAATTGTTGACTGTTATATTTTATTTTATTTACATTTTAAGCTAATTCAAAATGACGTCTATTAAAGAAGATGAAAAGAAAGAAATTCCTGAAATTATTCACGATCCACAAACAAACAGCACTTATCAAAGATTAAGATTCTTCGGAAAGGTTAGTTAAAGTTTTTAATGTCAGCCTATATAATGAATATATTATGCAATTAGTTTTATTGCAAATGAAATGTGTGCTTTCACATTTATTCGACATTAAAGTCTCTAAAATATTAAGATTGATTCTTTCAAAAGTATTAACGGCTTCATGTGTTGCAGTTTTAGTAATACACTTTAATTAATTATAGTTGTTCTCGAGTATAATTTTGTTATATACGAGTAATTTCTTTTTCTAAATACCTAATAGGTCATAATTTAGCATATTTTAAATATATTTGTAACCAAACTTGAAA
The DNA here is from genome assembly GCA_013403645.1 of Heliconius nattereri. Classification (NCBI taxonomy): domain Eukaryota; kingdom Metazoa; phylum Arthropoda; class Insecta; order Lepidoptera; family Nymphalidae; genus Heliconius; species Heliconius nattereri. Next base: position 942,765 of record JAAIXI010000242.1, on the reverse strand, counting down.
TTTAAGGGTGGTTTTGCAAAATGCTACGAAATACAAGACATAGCTACAAACCAAATTTATGCTGGCAAAATAGTATCGAAACAACTTATGGTGAAACCAAGTCAAAAAGAAAAGATGGCACAAGAAATTTCTATCCACCGATCCCTTCTGCACAAACATGTTGTCGGCTTTCACAGCTTTTTTGAAGACTCTTTAAACATTTATATTATATTGGAACTTTGCAAAAGAAGAGTAAGTATTCATATGTTATTATATCTATTGTACTAAATAAAACATTTATAATTCTAAATATCACTTTTAATTTGATTAATGTGAACAATTATCAATACAAGTCATGATACAAAAACTGGTTTTTGATTTATTAATTGGTTTCATTGCTACTAATTTCTATGACATAGATATTAGTAACATAGATTCTATGTAATACTATTTTTTATGTTATAGTCAATGATGGAGTTGCACAAACGTAGGAAAGCTATTACAGAGCCTGAAGCACGTTTCTATATGCACCAAATTCTCCTTGGAGTGCAGTACTTGCATAGCAAGAGAATCATACATAGAGATCTCAAGTTAGGAAATTTATTTCTAGATGATGATTTACATGTTAAAATTGGGGACTTTGGCTTAGCAGCTAAGATTGAATTTGAAGGTAATAAAAATTTTATTCATTTATTTAAATTTAAGTAGAATTTATAGGATAATGTTTTATTCATTTCTTTAAAGTTATGTAAACACAACAAGAATACACGGTGTAATAAGGTTGATAAGCAACTTGCAATCAATAACTTTAGAATTGTTTTTAGGAGTGAATTGTTAAAAATAATAGTTGATTTGGGTAGTAGCAAAACAGACCCATTGATTTACTCATTTGTTCATTCTTAAAATGTATTTTAATTTTACTTGTTTATTTATCAATTTTTTTGTAATAACTGCTACATTCAACTTATTATTACATATTTTTTTATTAGAAGCAGTATAAAACTTTTTTATAGAAATATATACTGAATCCTAACATTTAAACATATATTATTTTACTCAATAGAAAATAGAAAATACTAACAAATCTAAAAATCCATTTTAATATTAGTGAAATGTAAACATTTAATTAATTTACAGGAGAGAGAAAGCAGACTTTATGCGGCACACCAAATTACATAGCACCAGAAATCTTGACAAAAAAGGGCCACTCATTTGAAGTGGACATCTGGAGCTTGGGCTGCATCATGTACACACTGCTCGTTGGCAAGCCCCCATTTGAGACTTCGACACTCAAAGACACATACAAAAGGATCAAGCAATGTGAATACAGGTGTGTAAAATACTGTTGTTTTATAATTAAACTTACTTTAAAATTGTAATTGATTTAACTTATCATATGATTTGGAATACTACAAAAATAAAGCAATAGAATTTAAGTATATAATTAGAAACCAATAAGTTGTATTTATTATTTAACTTGACTTAACTCGATGCCACACTTTATATTATTGCAATGAATTAATGACTCAATTCCTCCAAATGAGAATCACAGTAACAACTGTCACATTTACAGTTAAAGACTGCCGCAAACATTAAATATATAATTTGAAAATTTATATTATGTTAATAGTATAATAAATGTAAATATAGAAGGTTAATTTGTTTCAATTTCCCAGTGAAGGGATAAACATAGCTCTGCATGCATGTTTTGCTGGGCCATGGCAAGCTATTGGTACTCGATACGCACAGGCTGTTATCAACAACAATACAATCAAACAGCGTTACAGGTTACAAATGTGTGGTGATGGACAAACATACATTTTTTTGTGATGTTAACATGTGTTCATAAACTTTTCCATTTCCAAACCATTAAATGCATTTGATCCTTTTAATATTCCAATATTATTCGTTTCTTATTCTTATTAATTATTATAACATTGAGTTTAAATCTTGTACTACTACTATTAGTGTATTTTCTTGAAAATTTTGTTTTTTCTTTGTTCAATTAGTGTTTACTATAATATCATAATATGCATTCCTATTGTATATAACAATAATTATTGTCACTTATACAGCTTTAAGTATATGTTGTGCTTATTGTGTCACTATGTACTACTGTACTACTGTACTGTACACTTTAAGTATATGTTTTTGTACACAAGGCAATAATCATGTGTTTTTTAAATTTTATTTTATATTGTGGAGGCCATTTAAGTACAATAGTATAGTGTGACTGTAAATGTCATGGTTGTGAGTTCGATCCCCACTCGAGAAAATAATTTATTCATTTCCTTGCTCTGTTAACACCTCTCAACATGTCACGTAAAATGGACAGAGAGTGGAGAATGCTATGCCTTTCCAAATTTGTATTTCTTTGCTCTGGTGTCCAGGCCTAGGCACCCTCTACCTACTAATAAGTACATACATAGTTTTTAAAAAAAATATTATTGATAGTTACTTGGAGATGTGTTATGTATAATGAACATCACACACATAATATACATAATACACACATAATATTTGAGGCCGTCGTGGCCCTGCGCCACAAGCATGTCACACTTGTGGTTTCAACCCCACTTGGAGTGAATAAATTATTATCTATCAATATCTCTGGTACCAAGGCAAAAGCGCGGCGTGATTACTGCAACTCAACAAGCAATGCCTCGAAAATTCGAGGCTTCGAGACGTGGGCAACGAAGTAGTTATATGTTATAAATAACGATAAATATATTTTTTGATACATTATAAGCCATTGTATATTATCATGTGAACTAGATTGTAATTTTTTAAAACACACATATTCAACAATTGCAGTAAGCATGTCTGTGCTATATGAAAATTTTTAACTCCTAATTAGACACATAATATATTTTTTTTATAATATATATTTCAATACATATTTTTTTTATTGTATGTGCAGAATACCATCAACACTCCGTAAGCCAGCTATATCGATGATTGTTCTTCAACTCCAATCAAACCCGATGAGTCGTCCGTCCGTAGACAAGCTGCTTCAGCATGAGTTCTTTACTGCGGGCATCATGCCTGCAGCGTTGCCGCTGTCCTGTCTTACCACAGCGCCTAGGACTGATCAGCTTGAGTGCCTGTCGGTGCATAGACGGCCGCTACTTGAAGTTAATAGTAATGGTTGGTTTATCTTTTTCTGCACTCAAAATTTTACCTAATTTTTTTTTAGAAAGTCTGATTTGTTCAAAGCTAAAGTCCAGGTACCCCCGGAAAATATCTATAGATAAGCCCATGGAAACGTTATTATTTCTCGGGCCCAGGAATGCGAAGAATGCGTTGGCTTTCGATATTTCTTCATGATGGACATCATGTAATAAAATAAATTCTTAAATTAAAGATATTAGAAAGGGGAATTAATATCTTTATTTTAAGAATTTTGTTTACATTATGTATGTAGTTTACGTCTAGTACAGTTTCTAATATTTGTCTTAAATCAACAGATGTGATGGCGGTTGACTCACCAGTAAAACGCGCGCCCGCCGCCGAACCGCGAGCGGTTGAATCCACTTCCCACAGACAGAATCTCCTCGCGTTGCGGGATCAGCTATCTGCATTGCTTACTAATAAGGTAAATTGCAGTATATTTATAAGTATATAGATGCTACTCACATGCAGATACCACACCGTTTGGGTATTTTCACAGTTATGTACATATATTATTGTTTAAAATTCATATAAGCAAATTGAATAATGAAACCTTATTTAACAATTTTATTGTTGCTTAAGTACATAGTTGTTATTATGTATAATATAGATGTCGTCAGTTATAATATAAAAAGCGTCTTCAGAGGCATTAGGCCAAGAATGAAGAAGAATCTTTGTTTCTGTAGTGAGATTACCTTGATACAATATTGATTTATTTTAAAAACATCTTAATGTAACTGTCTTTGGGCGAAGGCCTTATAAGAAAGCATATATTTTTTTAGTATATGTAAATGCATTAAATATGAAACCTAAAGTAAATATTTTTAAACAATTTCCAGCTAAAATGCCGTTACGAGTCCCTGAACGATGATATGTGCGATCCCGCCGCTCAGCCGCTAGTATGGGTGGGCAAGTGGGTGGACTACAGCGACAAGTACGGGTTCGGTTACCAGCTGTGCGACGAGAGCGTCGGAGTAATGTTCAACGATACCACAAAACTGATTATGCTGGCTAATGGAGTGTAAGTAGTATATAAATAGTACATTTTGCATTAACGTAACAAATAAGAAGTTTTTTGTTCCTTTTTATCTACAATATGTTTGTTGTTCATACTATTAATTAATTTTTAAACACACTATTGTACTAAAAATAATATTCTTTTGTATTTGCAGAAATGTGCATTACATCAACCGCCAGGGCCAGGAGCAGTATATGACAATGCGTGAATATCCACAAGAGTTGGACAAGAAGATGAAGCTTCTGACCTACTTTAGACGTTATATGACTGAACATTTAATGAAAGCTGGTTAGTACTCAAATTTATATTAAAATATATACACCTTACCTTTTTATTTGTGTGTTTATGGGTTCAACCCCTACTTGGGCAATGAATTCGTTTTAGTTACTTGCTCTGACAAGACAGAGAACATAGTGGCTTGACACTAGAAAAGTGTTATGCTGTTATATATTATGTATAAACTGTTTATTTTTTGTATATAAAATGTGTTCTTTACTTTACTAGGTGCATCAGTGCAAGTGAGAGAGAGTGACGGTTTGTCTCGGTTGCCGCACTTACACCAGTGGTTCAGGACCACATTGGCTGTTATTATGTACCTGACTAATGGAACTTTACAGGTAAACTGACTATTAAACTCATATAATAATTTTTTTTTTGCTTGGATTCAAATCAAGACTAATAATACTGATAACTGTAATAGAAAATAATATTTTAGAGAATACGAGTTTTACAAAAATGTGTTTATATTTTCAGATTAACTTCCAAGATCACACAAAAATCATCTTATGTCCATTGATGCAAGCCGTTACATATATCGATGTTGAGAAGAACTTCCGAACATTCCGTTTCAACACAATTGAGAAGTATGGCTGTGATAAAAAATTGTACACCAACTTGACGTACGCACTAGAGAAACTTAACAGTGTACTAGCAAATAAATTATGCTAGCCATCTATTATAAATTATGACTGACTCCTTATATCTGAATATGATTAAATGAATTGATTTGCACAAATATAAATAAAAAGCATAATTTTGTTTATTTTGTGCACTCTTACTCTATATTCTTATCATTTTGCATTGTATTGGATTCATTACCAACTTTTCCATTAAATCAACCAAATGCACCACATCTTAATGGATGACTCGAGTTCTGTTTGTTACAAAGTCATTCTGAATGAATGTACAATGTTTACAAAATTACATAATCAATTGTACCAAATGTGGTGAATATGTAGTACAATTAATGATCGTACTTAGAATTATAAATGCATTCTGTATGCTCTATGTGCCTTAGAATGTTATATTTCAATGGAAAGTTAAAAATTTTGTTTGGTTTCTTGTTTGACCATTGCAAAGAAGTAGTACCATGACTCAGCGGCCAGGTGCTAGGAACTTTTGATTATTTTCTATCTTTTTTATTTAGTTTTAGAGATGTTTTTAAACATTATTTTGGTGCTTCAGTAGCATCGTTAATTTAGAACAAAACCTTAACTGGCATAAAAGATTTTATTCCATGTCTTTTCTGTCACAGCTACATTTTATAATGTATTTTTCACTTATTTAAAAAGTATTCTATATTGAAATCTATCTACTACAATGCAAAATATCTAATCCTATATTTACTAAAAGTATCTTTGTCAGTATTATATATTATAAATTTGATGCTCTAGAAGCACTGCAAAATTTGTAACTTGAACTGCATGTAACATTTTACTTCTCATTTCATGTAACATTTGACAATAAAGTTTTAATATAAATTCATTTATTTTCAATCATGGTCTTAATCCTTATTAATATTAGATATTTAAAAAGGTGGGGTTATACAAATGAAAGAATAAACATAATTCATATTAATTATTTATATGAAAAAAAACAAACAACTTCACTTGCAAATTACATATCTTTACTAAATTATTTTTATACAAACAGTGGTTCGAGACACTGGCTTAAGACACACCCAAATATTAAAGTAATAAATAACATTGAATAACAAAGGTTTTGAGCTAGACATTATAATCTGCATGTAATAATTGCTATATATAGTTTGTATTTACACAGATATAGATGATTTCACAAACTTAAGATAATGGTAAAGTATCATTTATAAATTGACAGAAAAAACATTAAATTTGTTTTAGATATGTTAAAGTTATTTTTCTTTACACTAGCCATATAGCTAATTTTTATCAATAAATAAAAATTAGGTGAAATTAATAGTTTATGGGAATTCTCAATTATAAGGTTTTTTTTATATATGTATTATAAAAACTCTCGATATAGATAAGTAATTTATACCTACCATTTCAAAATGCAAAGTAGTAAAGGAAATAAAAAAAAGAATATAAATAATTTAATCACTTATCCATGTTGTCATCCATAAATATATTTAAATTATTAGAATTATTGTATGTACATCTTATAACTCAGTGTGTATTGCGTTTTGCATGTGTGGGAGGTTATCACTGGGATGTATGAAGAGTCCTTCTTGTGCTTGCCAGTCTGTATATGCGCCATATTGACCAGTAACTCCAACCACTTCCCCTTGACCACTAATAGGCCTTCCAAATGTTCTTCCTGAACCAGCAAGATACCTGAAGAATAGGATAAAAGATTAAATTCAGTAATTTATTAATTTCTATAATGTCCCCAGAGCTTACGGGAAAATTATTTTTGTTAGCTACAGTTTGTTCTGCATGAAGCACTGTAGGTAAAGAGAATGCAGTGTTAAGACACCATTACTTGCTTTCTGCTTAAACTATAGACACTATGTGTTGGGTGGCAAAGCTAAATTCTGCATTTTGTCAGCCAGAGTAGGCACTGTACCATTGCACTTGCACTTTAAATGGCCTTCTTGAATAGAGAATGGATGAGAAAGTTCCACTAAATATATATAATATTTTCTTGAATGAGTAAAAATTTAAATGATTATGACAACTTTACCCATAATGGCATATATATTATATTTTTGTATTTTATTAAGTATAAAATCAACACCAATATATATTGCAAACTAGCAAATTTTATATTAAATTATTCAAACTTTTAAAAACTCACGCTGCAGTATCAACATGTCTTAATTTAACAGCAGTATCCCTTCTCCAGTAGTCATTGTTACAGACAACAGTCCAATTGTCCCCACTATCGCCTTCTCCATCTTCATCTCCATAGCAGGATACCTCTTGGTTCCCAGACAAGGGTGATGTAAAATAGTGTGAATGCAAATTCTTTTTGGTGCTTACATGTTGCAATCTTATATTAGTATTACATTTGATCGGAGCTCTAAAACAAATACATACATTTTACTTAGTTTATTACATACTTAATGCACACCAAACAATATTCTATATTTCTTAATTAAACATCTCACCCTCTTGTACATGTTTCTCCCATACCAGGTCGAATTAACCAGTGGCTATTGTGATCGTCAGATAAATCGAGCGCAGTAACTGACTGTTGACCTGATCCTGAACCATATTTTACATCATGTGAATGAAGCCGCAACCGCAAATCTGTGTTCATTATTTTTAGAATAGTCCCACATGTTACGAATTCTACTTTCGAGCCTGTTATAAGAAAACAAAAGATTAAAGTATTATATATAAAAGATGTGGTTTAATTTCAGAACTTCTCCTAATCCTCCCATAATATTAGGCCACGTAATTGTTAAGAGGAGATAAACAATCCCAATGCAATAAATAGCAAATAAATCATAAATGACGACCTCTGTTAAAATAGTTAAATAAATTATAAATACCTTCAACTGTTCGTGTTGTCCATAACAATATTATAAATAATAACAAAGAAAAGAAAGTGAAAAAACTACTAAAATTCAAAAATGCCATTTTATATTTTCTAATAGAGCACCGTGCGTCGTGACAGATTGATCGTACCGTAACTGACATTTGATAATTTATAACGAAGAACAGATTCAATTACAGATAAAAATATACATTAGATTAAAGACAAAAAACAATTACTATAAAATTCAAACTTGCTTAATTTTTATGAGCAATAAGGCTAAAAGTCGAAGTTGAAAGATAAAAAGAGACACGAAGTAAAGTTAATATTTTTATTTAATTTTAGTAAACAATTATTTGTTGCATTATGTATGTGTGAAATTTTTAAATTTTGGGTTCATTACTCTAAGCAAAAAGTTAACTGTGTCGTGTGTATGTCAGATATAAAACTCGTGTTCACTTACCATTTTATAAATCACATTAAAAGTACACTTGACAATTGAAAGTTGTCACTTGTCATTGAATTTGACATATTTGCACTCAAGGATTAGTGTAACTGCAATTGCAACATTAAAGTTAATGAAATTAACGTTTTATTTACGCCCTAATGAAAAATCATTGAATTTAATGAAGTATTAGTATAACAATAAAATAATAGTAAAAACCATGGAGAACTGTGATAGTGCTTCAATTACTAATAATAAAGGTATGAAAACCAATTTAATATATTTTCTTATTTAAGTATATTTTATTTAAGTAATTACTTGTTGATTTGGTTTTGTTTTTCAGTACTGTACGATCCCGGTTGGAATGATCCACCAAAATTAGCTTACAATAGCCTGCAAACTCCTCCAAATCGGCCAAGAAACTTTCTAAATAAAAGAGTTGCTTTTCCTTTATCTGGTGGCGGTTCTGCTGCCAGTGCGTCGCCATCTACCAATATGCCGCCACTGCCTACGTGTCCTGTTCCTCCAGTTCCAAATATTACATCTGAGATAAATTCTCAAGGTAATATAGAAATTGACAGTGAAAGTACACTGAAGGAAGTGAAGGACATTTTACTATCATTATTAGATTCAAGTAGTGAATTAGGGTCTAAAGCTGATAGTATTAAAAAGAGGATAGGAACAATGGAAGACATGTGGTTAAATGGAAAACTAAATAATATAGTCCAAATACAAATGAAGGATTTAGCATATGGTAAGATCTTTAATTAATAAAAACTGCCAAAATTGTTACATTAGTCACAAAATAATGTTCCAAAAAGGTTATAAATTACTTATGCTTAAAAAATTGTGTGACAAACATCTCTAATATGTTATCATTCTTAATTATTGACATGTTATTTTTTAGCTGCACTCTATATAGGGCGCATAGCAGGTTGAGCCGATGGAATCTAGTGTTAAGATATTATGTTCTCCATGTTCTGCTGAATTCTGGGGGCATTGCTTGTTCAGTGGCAAAACTCAACATCCTGCTTTGCCAACGCAAAGACAGAGTAAAGAAATGAAAACATTAAATATTTTGTATTCTCAAAGTTAATCGAACCCACAACCTCTCGTGTGTACAGCTGGCCCCCGTGCCACAACTGGCCTTATTATGCTTTATTTTCAATATTAATGATTAATATGCTGTTAATATTTTTAAAAAAACTTTCTTTCAGCACTAAGAGATAATACCCCTAATGCAGCTGATGACGTTCATAAAGCTTTAATGGTAGACCATGTAAGTGCTGTCAGTGCATGGATGCCCGGAGTAAAACAACTAATATACCACTGTATTGCCCGAACAGAATTACTTGAAATGGACAAAGACTAGATTATACTATTCAATATATGTATATTTTTTAATTAAGTAGAAAAGTGGCAATATCCTAAAACACTAATTTTACAGTAAGGGCAATTTTTTAGTTCTTTTTTTTTAAAGTTTAATATTAAATAGTGTAGGACATAGTTTAAAAGATTTATCAAAAATTGGATGTTATATCTATTTTGTGTTTTTCATTAAAGGAATAAACATTATTCTCAATTATGATGATGTTGTTAAATAAGTTGTTCTTCTTTTTAAAGGACAACCACAAATAAAAATAAAGAATATTAGTAGTCTCCAAAAAAATTTTCATTTTTCTATAAAACTTGTTTCATCTTGGATGACAATTTTCTTTAACAAATATTCTTTAACAATTAACCAATAGCAATTTTTCTATACTCAAATTTATGGTGAAATACAAAATTTTGTAAAAACAACACCATTTACTGGATTTTGTGCAAGTCTTTTATCAACAAAGCACAAAGTGTTACTGTAAATGCAACTGGTTGTAAGATCAATCCCCACTTGAGGGAATGAAATATTTATTTAAACTTATATTTTCATTTGTTTGCTCTGGTGTCGAAGCAAAGCGCGGCGTTGAGTTCCGCCACTCAATAAAGCAGCGGAAAGCGGGGATCGCAATGTTTTAACTCTAGATTCTCTCTGCCTACCTTGCTGAGTGCGGAATACAGCAAAGATGATGATGATTTGTTTTTTATCAATATAAAAGAATGTAGGCTCAAGTGTTCTAATATGACGATTTTCTAAAATTTTAAATGTCACTTTTCTATTTAATTGATAAGTTGTAATATGGTATTATTATTTTACATACCTAGCCTAGTCACATGTGATTTTACTATGAATATATATAATTCATATAAAATATATTTGTATATGACTTTGTGATTTGGTAATCATAATTAACCATCTATCTGTGACTTCCGCTTCATAAACAAGTATAATTGAAATAAAAATAATAAATAGCCATATTCAAAATATTATGGGTATACATTGTAAATATATATACACATGATTACTTAATATACATTTTATTTCAAAACCTCTCTATTACATAAACCAATGGTAAGTTTACTGTACAGGTTGTAATTATGAATTGAATTTTATTTGATATAAGAATGATATTCTTTCAAATATTCTTTTACGAAATGTATTTTTTTTTTAAGATATAATATACTTAAACAAATATGAGATGCTATTCATTATACTGTTAAAGTCAAATGAAGGAAACAATTACTATACTACTAGACTTTAGAATAGAAAATATTTACTTTTAAATATTAATTAAAAAAAGTTAATGTTTTACAATTCAGATTAATAAAGTTAAGACTAAAGTGCAAATATTAACTAATATAAAAAAATGTGTCTGTATATAAATATATTCGTCAATAAACAATGTAGGAGGGCTTAAAATAAGTAAAAGAATATAAATCTATAATATAAAATTTTTTTATTTGTCTTACATGCACATCTGAGTTCTTAACTACTAGACCGATTTGAAGGTTTCTTTCGGTTAAACGAAAAGAAATAATTAAATGCGTCCATAACAAAAGTTGTTGAAAACTTATACACTATTTTTTTATACAAATTATAATAGGCATAACCTAAATGCCACGTTTAATAGGTTTAGGAGCTACAGTCACTCGGACGGGTCGACACAGTTCCACCAACGGTGCAGCTTCTCTACTACCACCCTCGTCTACTGCCAGACACACTGATATATCAACACCACACGGTTCCGTCCACACCCCGTGTGATATGAGAACTTTTGTTAGAAGACGCACGTTTTGAGTTCCATCGTCGTCTGGAATAAAAATTATTATTTTAAGACGTTAATAAACATCATACTTTACTCTGTAAGATTGTAGAAGACGCACATTTAAACTGTTATCTTAAAAATAATATATTTTTTTTAGTTAGTAGTTTAGTCATTTCTAGCAGGGAAGGCAGAGTTCACATAGTGTTAAGACACTACATTTTCCATTAAAAAATGAAGATAATTTAAATATAACCATTTTTCCGAGTGGATTTATTAAAAATAAAATATTTAGTATTTTCTGGTGTCAAAGCGTGAATTTCGGTACTTTACACGCAATGCCTCCAGAATTCATACTGAATTATATATAAAAAAGAAGCAAAAGCCCAACACATACTAGAGTCAGTATGGTCCAGCCGGCGCAGGTGATCGCGCGGCGGCACGAGCGCGTGCACGCGCGTGTCCGGGTAGGCGACGCGCACGCGCAGCGCGGCCGGGTCCCGCACGCGCTGCACCTCCGCCTCCAACGCCACTCCCGTGATAAGCCCCGCGCAGAAACGGAGGACAGTGTCGTTGTCCGTGGCCGGCTCGATGATGCTGGCTGAGCACATTCGGATCTGTGGTATTATAAAAATAAGTTTTTTTTTATTTGTATAGGTATTGTATTAGTTAACACTATTGCTGTAAGTGGTCAGCTCAATAATGATGGCGGAACACATTCTGTTTTATAGATTTAAAAAATAAGTCTTTTAAATTTATATAGGTAGTTAAAATAACTACTTAGTGAACACTGTCGTCTGTGGCCATCAGGATGATGCTGGCTACACATTCTGTACTGAACATTAAAAAAAAATAAGACATTACTCTTTTTTGATAGAAGTGTAATTTGGTTTAGAAGAGTTATTTATGTATTCTATTTGACTGGCACAAATAGTATATATCGCGTCTTTGTTATATTACATTTGATTACTGTTTTGTTTTTATTTACGCCTTGTTTTTAGTTTTTAAAAGAAAGTCATATTGATAATCTAATGTAATATAATGAAGAATAGCGTGCTTATAAACACTTACGTGCAAATAATAAATATCACTTAAAAAAGATAATAATCGAAAAATCATACTTTAAGATTTGGTTTAGGTATAACAGGCAGAGGAGCCGACAGTAGCAGAGGTTGCATCGCCCTCGCAAGAGCTGAAGGTTTGTGCTCGCCACTTTGAGACAATTGCTGGAACACTGCTATTGTAAACGGATCAGGTTCAGCACCTGCAAAATAAATTCAAAAGTAGTATTGTTATAAATATAATTTATTCCGAATGTAAGTGTTAATTAAGCAATAAAGTAATAAATTTGATAGTAAAAAAATGCACACTGCACATATTCTCTGATCAAACACAACTCAATTTAAAAGAAATTTAACAACATACTAACTATTAACAATAATATGCCACTCATATTAACATAATTAATATGTTTTTAAGAATTATATTAAAAAAATATATATATTTATCCTAGACTCTTTACTTCTGCCAGACGTCTTAAAGATTATTTAAAATTGGGGCAAATTACGTTATACTAGCAAGTTTTATATGTAAAATATAATATTTACGTACTATTTCAAGACCCTTTATAAACACCTAACCCAGACCAATTCAATGGCTCAATGACCCTCCCGGACTGAGATATAACTTTATTTGGAGCTATCTTTAAAAGGGCCCCACTTTCAAGTTAGTAAGTACACATACAATATTAACTACATATTAGACTAATAGTCCTCAAAATTTCAGCTTTGGTAAAATTACGTAGGTCTGGGGGCACCGGAATTTTGGCCTATAAAAGATGAAACAGTTCCATACCAGCGGACGCCAAGATCCTGTCCAGCAGCTCGGCGTGGTGCGTGAGCGCGGCGGCGGCGGACAGCGCGCCCGCAGTCGGCGCGGCGCCCCCGCCCGGGACGGTCATGGCCGCGGCGGCGCTCTCCACCGCCGCCACCAACCGGAGCGCGCACATGCGTAGTGCTAGCTGCCACACACATGCGTTCTCTTGCTCTGTTACACCGCTGAATTGGTGTTGCAATCTGTTAAAACGAGAATATTTTTTTAATGTCACACTGTATATCGCGGACAGACATAACCTAGTATTAAAACACTCCGTTCCACATTTTACACCATATTCTGAGTGGCAGGCATTGCGTGTTGAGAGACGGAAGCCAACGCCGCGATTTGCGTCGACACCAGAGCAAAACAAAAGAGAAATATATATATACTTTGTGTCCCTACGCCACGACGCCACTAAGATGAGGTGAGACAGCTCTAAATTCGGTATGTTGCTTGTGGACACCTTTTACTTGTTTTTAGCTTCGCGCTGTATTTAGGAGCTTCCCACATTTAACAGAACACTAGATAGAGCCTGGTGCTAAGACACTTCAATCCCTACCGTTTAATTAATTGGGACTTTCTAGTATAGCAACACAAAATGGCGCAGCTATAGTCGGATCGGACTGCGGGATCAGTTCATATGTAAGAATGTTAATACTTCTACATAAATTTATTAAATGTGGGGAACTTTTATTTTAGGTTTATATCTCTATGCCTAGTCAAATTANTATATATATATATATATATATATATATATATATATATATATATATATATATATATATATATATATATATATAACCTGTAATTAATTAAATGCATTTTAATCTAATTTCTTTACCTAAGACAATCAGTTGTAAGCTGTTGCAAAGCATGCGCTGGGGGTCCATTTGTGGAGTTAAGCGTCGCGTGCAGAGAGAGCACACAGCGCGCAAACAGAGCTGTAAAATTGGCTGCCCCTGACACCATTGGCTCCATTTCCGACAATCTATTAAGAATTAGAAGAAAAAAATATATTTTAAAACAACAATAAATCGATCCAAGTTTTATTGTAGATATATATATATATATATATATATATCTTAAATCGAATCGAATTAAATATACTATTATAATATATATAAATTTACGGATATATTCTTTAAATTAAAGTTCTTTAGGAATTCCTAAGGATTCATATAAAATAATTGATCAAAATATCCACAATTCTGTTTAAAAATAGAATTACATATACAAACATTTGCAAAAAGAAAAAAAATATAATTGACAAAAAAAATGTAAATCATATATACATACATTTTTCCCTACAAATGCAAAAGTGAGAGTAGTATTAGAGCAATATTTATCAATTATATGAATTCAGTAACATATATATTAACTTATTTAATTGTTCCTCGGCCGATTGCAACATCTTTAGACGCACTGTAGTAGAGAGGGTTACGTTATCTATATGTTGTAAGACCGAATCGAAGAACCTTCGTACGGCACTATCGTCCATTTCTGCCTCCCTTTTTTCGCATCTTGATTGTTGTGCGTCACCTAAAAATATATATTAAATAAAATAAATAAATAAATCAGCTTCACGCTGTATCCAAGCAGACAGCAGCGAAGGGTTAAGTCACTCCGTTTCCCACTTTCTGCCGAATTCTGAAGGCATTGCGTGTTGAGTCGCAGAATTGAAATAGAAAGAGTTCATGACATTATGGCGGAACTAAACGCCACGCTTAGCCTCAACACTAGAGCGAAGTAATGGAAATATAAACGTAAGTAAATATTTCACTTCCTCGAGTGGAAATCGAATTCACAACAGTCGCGTTACAGTCACACCCTTGTGCCGCTGCGTTTATACAAAACTTATATCTGTTCAAAGTTTGACTAGCAAATCAAACAATTAAGAGATTAATTAAAATTAGTTAAAATATATTTTGTACTATTCATATACATAACATTTGTCATACATACTCAGGTATGTATTTTGTAAAATATACACAACTCATTTATTTAAATTTAAATTTTATTTATTTTCTATTATTTGAACTATAAATACCGCAATAAAATGTCACCTATAGGTAGATAAGGCACTAAATGTGGCATGGTGTCCCTCAAGTAGGTGTAATGCTTGACAGTGTGCTCTTCAAACAGAGGTAACATCGTGGTGCAATGCTGTGCTGCGTTCAGTACTAGTATTAATACACACATATCTGTTTTTTTTTTGTTAAGTTAAGGATTATTTTGTTATATATGTCGTTTTTTTACTGTATTACTATAGTAATTAGTTTTATCTCTGTTTCAATATAAAAGATATTAATTTAAAGGATTAAAAAATCTAGGAATTTCAAAAGCCTTATTTCTTTAAAATATATATACTTATAAAAACCACTTTAAAAAGGATACAAGCTGGATCCTCAACATCTGGTTCAGGCATATCGAAGAATGGATGTACTGCAAGTAGACGCGTAGTCAACGGCAGCACAAGAGTCGCGTGTTTGCTACCCATTTGCTGTACACAACGGAATGTTGAACGCTTGTCCTAGAGATAATTGTATTCTTTTATAATTTAGTTTTTTAAACAATACATGCTGATAAACTGTTGATCATAATATAATCAAATCATGTACGGCTTTTTAGTTTATCTAACCACTTCATTGTATTCGAGATGTATTATTAAATTAAATTTAGTATAATTTTCATTATAAATAAGCAACTTTTGGTATCTAATAATAAAATATAACATATTATAAAATTCGTACTTGCGGGTATCGCTTGACATTCTCTAATATTTTATCGATGCACATTTCGAGGCATGTTTTCGAAGCAACAGTACAGGAGCCCAACATTCTGTGTAAACCTTCTCTGACATCCATTGAATAATCCTAAATAACAAAAAAATATATATTACTCATATTATAGACTAGCCGACCTAGGCGGATTCGCCCGCTTGAACTATACGAATATTTATTAAATATATTTATGAAATTATTTTCAATGTGGGGGGGGGGATTTTAAAAAACCTTGAAATAAGTGTTCAATTAAATATTTTTATGAGTGACTCGGTTCAGATTTAAAAAAAAATCCATACAAACATTTCCAACCCCTATTTCATCCCTTTTAGGTTAAAATTTCTCAAAATCCCTTCTTAGTGAGTGTACACATGACAAAAATAAGTGGCTACGGCTGTGCGTGTGTCTTACCACAGTCAGTGGGAACATCTCCTTTTTATTCCTCACATTATAAATATATATTTATAGTTTGATACTAATAAAATTTGTATGTAAACATAATAAATAACAGCTCTAAGTGACTTAGTAACTGTTTTAACTATTTAGTGTATATATACCACTTTTGCATTTGATGTGCATACTTAACATACTTAGGCTACTGAAAAAGTTATATTGCTCCTATTAATTACTCATCATGCATACAAATACTTCAGCTTCACGTTGTATTCCGCACACAGCAGGATAGGTAGAGGGAACTTAGTGTTAAGACACTTCGTTCCCCACTTTCTGTCGAATTCTGAAAG
Source organism: Heliconius nattereri (assembly GCA_013403645.1). Classification (NCBI taxonomy): domain Eukaryota; kingdom Metazoa; phylum Arthropoda; class Insecta; order Lepidoptera; family Nymphalidae; genus Heliconius; species Heliconius nattereri. The sequence goes on along the minus strand of JAAIXI010000242.1, from coordinate 925,876 downwards.
CATTACGTGCTGAGTGGCTGAACTCAACTGCCTCGACACCAAGTAAATAAATATTTCACTTTCTCGAGTGAGGATCGAACCCACAACCGGCGCAATACAATCACACCTTGTGCCGCTTCGCCACGACGACAAATAATTCGACGAAAAATAATGATTATTTTCATTGCTTAAGTTTAAATTCAAATCATAATAATTTTAGAGATTATCATGAAAAGCTTACCTCCAAAGCACCTAAAATAATTTCCAATTGATCCTCTCTAAGTATGATATGATGAGATATTCTCGTTAGACTGTCAATAGCTCGCAGTCTAACATCTTCTATTTCGTCGTTAAACATATCCACAAGGAAATCTAACGACGTTGTCGCAAATACTGGATACTCCATCGACAGTTGGCAAACCGCTTCCACCGCCGCCGTGCGGACCTCTAAAACAAAATATAAACACAAATTTATATTATAGTACGGTTGACGAAGCGTGGCCAATTTGAGCTTACACTTTCTTCTCATTGTTAACAATGAGATCGGGAGGAAAATAATCAAAAGTAAGAAAATTTCTAAAATATAATCTGAGCAGCCATTAACAACTTACTTCAGAGCGGCAACGACTCGATGCGATGGCCGGCTGCATATTTGATTTTAGGAATTTCCTTACTTTTGATTATTTTTTTCTCGAATAAACAAAGCGCAAAGGCTCATAATTTTTTTCTTCAGGATGACCACACAAGTCACAAAACGACTCACCCATCAGTTCATCCTCCAGCCCATGCACAAAGGCCCCAGCGGCACCCCCCGGCAGCAGCTGCACGGAGGCCTCCTCTATAAGCTGACCGGGCGCGTCGTCGGCCCACCGCCGCCCGCTGGCCCACGCGCCCGACCTGACCAGTTCCGCTCCACGCTCGTGGGCTGTACGCTTTTTCTGGGTATAGATAGATTTTTAGTAGAAGGCAAAGGTAGCCAAGTGTTAAAAACTCAAAACACACGTACCCCTCAATTTTCAGTTCAGTTCTTAGTTTATGGCGTTTCGAGCATGCCAGTTGAGCACAAATCACTTGTCACGTTGTGTGGAGAACACACGAAGGAGATTGTACGGTAAAAAAACAATATTACACAATATGAAAATGCATGTCGAAATGAGATCCAGTTAAAATCTTAATTCTCAAGATATGGCGTGTTGAGTGACGGAACTCAAAACAAAAATAATTTATTTCCATAAATTTGAATCGAACCCTTATTCGTCGCGTTTACAGTCTGACGCCGTGCTGCTGCTCCAGGAGTGTTTTAATTTACGGAAATTTAGAAGTTTATTTTTATAGACCTTATTACCATTAAAATTACCATTTGTACCAAATGAATAGTCTGACTATTTTGTTATATTTATAGAAATTAATTAATATCAACATGCTTTTAAGGTAAAAAATTCTTATAATAAGTTTGATACCGAAATATAAAGGATATTGTGCACAGATATTTCATTTTCATAAATTAAAAATATGATAAAAATTATAGAACGCATGCACAACAAACATGATCATGTCACAGGCTTCAATACATTAGATTAAAATAACAAATTTCCGCAATAAATATCCATAATAGAATCTACAGTTACCTTCATATTACTCATAAGCTGTTTATCGAGTGTTTGTAACAGGAACCTATCTGACACTGCTCTAGTAGTCCCCAGAAGGGTGCACGCGAGGGCTCTCACTTGCATGCACAGATCGTTAACCGCTGAGCATATGCGGATGAACGCGTCGTCCACTAAACGTATTGTTGTTTCGCCATCTTGGAGGGTTGCTGAACTAAATTAAGTAATAAGTTATCTTCGTGTTCAACCAAGAATAGTCTAATGCGCACTCTGGAAACTTAATTTTAAAAAGAGCCCCGTAAAATTTAAAAACAATGTTGAACATGAACATCTGTACTCTGGCCAAAACTAAACTAACTTACTCAAGAAATTCACCTTCAAGGATATTTATTATTTATTCATATATTTTATTAAGTAAATATAAAATGTGTAATATGGAATCATTAGAATCATAACCGTGTCTATAGTTTTTTCGCAATTTCTAAGCTTTTGTAATTCCTGTAGCTTATAAGAATAAACAAAAAGATGTTTTTTAATACTATTAATGCTTGTAAATAAAAACATTACTTATTAATTCTCCTATAGTATTTATTTTTTTATCGTTATCTATATATATAAAAGGACTTGTCCTCACTGACTGAGGTAAGACGCACGCACAGCCGTAACCGCTGATGATAGAAACGTGCAATTTGGACAGATGTTTACTTTCGTAATCTGGACATCCACTAAGAAGGGATTTAGAAAAATTTTAACCCTAAAGGGGTGAAATAGGGGTTGAAAGTTTGTATATATTTTTTTTTAAAATTGGCACCGATTTTTATAAAATTTGAAATACGGACTCTTAAAAATATATCATTGAATACATGTTTCGTGATTTATTCTAATTTATCCCCTAGGGGTGTAAATAAGGGGTTGAAAGTTTGTATGGAAAAATCTTTAAATCGCCACAGATTTTTATAAAATTTGAAATTGAGACTCAAAAACATTTCATTGTTTCATGGTTTATTAAAATTCACTCCTAAGGGTGCAAATAAGCAGGCGGAGCTGCGCGCCTCCGTTAGTTAGTTATATGTAGAGTAAGTTCCCTGAATATGGGCCACCATATCGTTTTCTTTTAATAAAATACAAATGTATAAACATAATTAAATTGTTTTTAGTTACATAATTAGGAATGCTAAATGCCGAATTACAAACTTTTGCAACAAGGTATTAAAAATGGATCATCTAGTTTTTAATATGGACCTTGTACAATTAATATGGTCCACCATTACACACTGAAAAAACTTTTTGAGGAATCCCATTATTTGTTCTTTTATAGCTAGTATAGCCATAGTTATTGAGTCTTTGGCCCATTGCTGTTTAGTAGGTAACTTTTTTTGGTTTATCTATAAGGAAGAAAAACAGTCTACAATATGGACCATGTGTTTATAATATGGTCCACTGTACCATATTTAAAATCACTTCACTAGTCCACATTACAAAAGGGTGACTTTTTGAGGTTGTTATATTGTAATCAAATTTTGAAATTAGGTTCTGCTTCAAGTTACATTAGAAATTCTTCATACTATGCCATCCTTATATGCAAGTATATGCATCATTATAACTAAATAAATAACAACAATATTATATCTAAGTAAGATATAAATTACCAAAAATCTTCATCAAAGTTGTAAACAATAAAAAATAGCTGGAACTGACACTGACGCGGCTTCACATTTACAAAGTTGCAAGGTGAGGTGGTCATATGTATCAAAAGAGGATGGTGGTTCATTTTATGCAACTGGTCCATAATTGGGGAACTTACTCTAAATAAATGTAGGTTTGACAAATCTGCTATATGGATTTCATACAAAGTCAATCAGTTCCAAGTAAATATCTTGATAAATATTAATACAACCAAAACTTACATTAATACCAAAACAACAGTATATAAGTAAATATTTTCTCAGATACACAAAATATTCAATAATTGTATATAATTATATAATTTATACTTACTTCTCTGGATACTTATTTCCAAGCAACCAAACCAATTTGAGGGCCACCTCCCGTACTATCTCATAGTCGTCGACAAGTGCAGCACATGCCGGCTCATACAAATCCGCACTAAGCATAAGTCCGCGCTCATGTAATGTCAGTAAAGATTGAAAAGACTCACAACGTACCCTCGCATCCTGTAAGATGAAATTAATTAGGCTTTAGTTAGAATTAGTATAAAATATTAAGTATATATCAGTATCATTTATTATTTGCATTTATGATGTGCATTAGGATGAATTTTAATCACTATTTTAGACAAAACGTGGTAGTAAGTTCCACCATTCAACGGTCAATGCCTCAAGAATAAGGCGCAAAATGGAGAACGGATTGTTGATGAAATAGTGTCAATAAAAGTCTTAAAATAGACCATAACTTACCTCAGCATTACTATAGTCTCCAAGTAATTTAACAATAGCATTTGCCTCATTTATCATTTCTGTTGTTCTATCCAGTTCTGGTATTATTGGATAAAGTTCACTTATAAGTTGCAAACATCGGCACTTCACTTGATGGCTGGTGTCCTTTAGATTGTCTTTGGCAACTGTCACTAGTCTCATCATGAGAATCTTGTCATCACTAAGCTTGTTGCCTAATTTAAGTAATGTTGCTATACCTTGAGCTATAACCTTAAAATAGGAAATATTATCCGATTTAATACCAGAGACAGCACTGCAAGAATCAATCATTATAAATAGATATTTTCCTTAATTAAAATAAAACCACAATAGCAAGTTCATGTTTTTCTCTACATAGCAGGGCCAACCTTGTGAAATTTGAACTCTAGGTTGCTTTCAATTAAATTTTCAAAACATTGTACTTCTAGTGGTGGAACTTAAAGCCGCACTTTAGTTACCAGAGGGGGGAAATACCAAAGATTTAAATATCATCATTTTCTCACATCCCATCTCACTGCACAAAACATGCACTTGAACCTTGTACTTAACCTTACCATAGCTGAGGTGGAAAATGAAAACAATGTTAATAATTATCAAAATAGTCAATGTGATGTGCTCATGCAGCCATTGTTATAATTGTTAGCAAACAAGTCCAATGGACAGCGCGCCTGACTCCCTTCACAGTGGCAAGATCAGTGCATATGCCGCATACAAATGTATACAGCCAATAGGCGACTTGCTCAACAACATACATAAACATCTTCTGCCTCAATAATTATAGTCTTATAATTCTTAAAATAAAAAAAATATAATATTTCTTACTTTATGTGAAGTTTCATTCTTAATCAAATGTATTGTTTCATCGAGCAAATTGTTTAAATTTGCTCCAGGGCACTCTAGTCCTATATCACAAAATAACCATAAGATTTTAACCCTAACAACAGACTCTTCCTGGCTTTGAAAATGCTCAGATAACTTTTTAATAGCTTCCTCGACATCAGATTCTTGAAATTGAAGACAATCTGATATGCGTAATAACAACTGCAATGCTTCGTCGCTCGACTTACACTTTTCTAAAAGGCCAACAAATGCTGCCGCTGAACTACCTATCAATGGTTTTTTGGCTAAGTGTAGTTTTTTGGAGGAAGGGCCATCCTATAAATGAATATTAACAAATATTAGAAATAATAACTTATTAAATAAAGTTATTAGCAGATATTAGAAAAAAATAAATAAATTAAAATTTTTCAAAATCACCTGAAATGATTTATTGTATTCTGCTAATGCCCTTTTTTTTAAAACTGCTGCCATTTTAACTAAGGTTCCAAATAAAAATAGAGAATATTTTATTTATAAATCGTAAATATACAAAACGTAAATAAAAAGCAGCAAGGAACATAGGCTAGAAAAGCAGTGTCGACTTTTGACAGCTTGGAAAGCCGTAAGTAATTAGGGATGCCCGATGATTATCGATTTCCGATTAATTTGTTTTTATATTTAAAGCCAGAAACATTGTATAAATCTTACTTAAAATTCCTTTTAATCCCATTTAATATTTTTAAATTTTTTATTTATATTTTGTTACAGAATCACAAGTACAATTGATATTTGATATCCAGGTAATAGGATCTGTTGATTAAACTGTCAAAGTTATGTCATAATTCATAATTGTCATTAAGTCATGAAAATTGTTCAAGGGGATGTAAATTAAAATTCCCGATTGGACTTGAAATAAATAAAAAAAACTAAACATATCTTTAGTTAGAAAGAGTTCATATTTAATGCGACTACCTGGGAAATTGTAAATTTAATAAATTAAACTTTTCATAAATGTAGGTTACCCGCAAAGAATGAAATTGATGAGGACAGAAAACAGTTTAGTTTCTTAATTGTACATAATTATGTGTTAAAATATTTTTTGCAAATTAAAAGTGAGTAACAAAGTTTTTATTCGTAAAATTACATTTTTAGGTCTGCAAAATTCGTCATAACATGTAAATTTTTGGATATTTTATTATATTTGCTTCTTATACATCTTTTTATAACTATGTTATTGTATTTTTATAACTACGTATTCTGTTACTTTTTTCTTATTAATTTAAAAAATTATAATGGTAAGTAATATTACTTATATTAATTATATTTAAGGATGGCATATATCAAATGATTTTATACAAGTGATTTAGCTATAAATCTGATATGTCAGAGCGCCAGATACTGGAGAGAACCTGTCTTAATGAGGACAGAATGTCTGTCCCAGTCAGGGTTAATAATTTTCAGCAGCATTGGAAAGAATTTGTATGTGGTGGTGGTGCAGCATTTTGTAATATTCTCATTAGTTACCCTCTCAACAAACTTATATTTAGACAGGTAACTAAGAATTTTTTTACTTAATCTGCTTATCACAAATTCAATGATTATTTTAATATATAATAGTTATTATTATTAAAAGAATATAGCAATATAGATTTGATTGATTTGAAAAGCTTTTAAATAATATATCTATTTTTGTGTCAAATAAGTTTATTCTTATTACAGATGATGCATGGAGTGGAAGCAACATTTGCATTGAATCAGTTACAAAAAGAAGGCTTAGGGTACTTGTACCGTGGTATGCTACCACCGCTATTACAGAGGTCTATGTCAATGTCTCTCATGTTTGGCGTTTATGATGAATGCTTACAACCTTTGTTAGAGTACAAGACTAATCCATATGTTGCCAAAACTATAGCAGGCATGGTAGCTGGCTGTTTTGAAGCAACACTTTCTCCTTTTGAAAGACTCCAGACCTTATTGATTCATCCTAAATATCACAAAGAGTTCAAAAACACTGCCCATGCCGCTAGTCATATTTCTAGATACTATGGAATAAAAGAATTCTATAGAGGACTTGTGCCAATCTTGTTAAGGAATGGGCCGTCTAATGCTATGTTTTTTATAATTCGAGATGAAATTCGTGAAAAGTTACCTAAGCAAGATAATATTCTCTATGATAGTTTGCAGAATTTTATAGCTGGCGCTTCGATAGGTGCTCTTTTGAGTACATTGTTTTATCCTCTCAATGTAATTAAAATCACTATGCAGTGTCAGCTGGGTGGACCCCATAGGACACTTATTTATGAATTTAACTACATACTTCAGAAGCGAGGTTCTAAGTTCAAAAATTTCTACCATGGTGCTCTTTTAAACATTTCTAGAGCATTCCTTAGCTGGGGTATAATAAATGCTTCATATGAAGTCTTTAGGAAAATTTTATATTCCTAGTCATGCATTGTTTTTATGTTGAATGTTATTTGTTTTATAATATTATTTCCCATCAAATGTGTATATTATGGTTTATTTATTGAGTATTATATATAAAAGTTTTTTTAAGAAGAGTTTTATTATTAAGATGTACAGCATTTACATGTCTATAATGTATAGAGCTATTTATTTGAATAATTGTGATAGTTATCATGGAATTATAGCTTGTGATAAGATTTTAAATGTTACATGAATCAATCTTAATAAAATCTGTTATAGAATCTATTTATTACTATCAAACAATTCTTATCTGCAATTATAATTGCAATTTCTTAATAGGTGACAAAAATATTTGCAATAATGTAAAACAATAGCTATATATATAGCTATATATATAGCTATATATATATATATATATATATATATATATATATATATATATAGCTAATAATGATTTACAAGTGTACTAGCTACTATCTTGAATATTAGTTATGTTACTATTTCAGTAGAATCTAAAAAAGAAATAAAATTTCTTGCAATTAATGACGCGTTTTAATAACTTTTCTTAACATGTTAATAAAATGGATGAATACATGAGTGTGTGTGTGTGTTAAAGTAGAGAGTAATGAAAAACTATAATTCTAATAATATTCAATTTTGTATTTTTTTATTAACTTTCATTATTATTGGTAAGAAATTTTACCTAGTATTGAATTATATTTTGTTGGAATATGTATATGTATAACAAATTACATTACAAGCTTAGTTAATTAGTAAATTTGGAAAATCGGATTTTACTGAACCAATTTCTTATGTGTGTTCTATTTGATAATGATAATGAATTGATGTCAACATTACTACTTATATAAAAATATATATAAATTATAACTTTATAATGTAACAAAATAATTTACAATAGAACAGACTCACATTTTTTTCTAAAGTATTTAAAATAAACAAACTAGATCAGCTTCATGAACTCATAGCAGAATCGAAGAGGCCAAACTTTCGTGTGGACTATAGATACGAAAAGGCGTTCGGCAATTTTTACAAATTGCATCCAGAAGCTGTAAGTTGGTATCACGCGCGTATGAGATGTGAGGCTGAAGGGACCGAGCTGCTTGTTCCGGAGAATCTCGATGAAGCTGATAGTGTACCTTTGCTCGCCGCCCCAATCTTAAATAAGTATAGCGGGGTATATGTTGGCATGCATGATTTATATTCTGAAAGAACTTTCGTCACCATGAAAGGTAAATAAATACATTAATATAAAAAAAGATATAAAAATACATGGAGGTAAGTATGTAAGTAAATATTAACGTGTAGATTTTGGCAAAATCTAATTTTAAAACAGCTACGGAATTAGAAAAAAATGTCAGATACGATAATTAATTTAAATTTACGTTTTAGGTAGTTATTTACAAGACAGTATCTTGGAGTTACTATGGGAACTAAAGCAGCCCTTATATGGCAGCGGAAGGTGTGTAGCGGCGCGTCGTAACGGAAGGCTATTTGTGAATCCTTGTTTAGACAGTCTGCCTTTTGTGTGTAAAATTAAAGCTTCTGATATAGTATATTATCCGGACTGCGATACTTTTGATTCACGTAAGCAACATTTTGACATTTTCTAAGTTAATATAGATACCTGTAATTGTATCTCTTTTTCTTTATTAAATATTTTATATACCTATCTACTACTAATAATAGCACTGTTGAGCTCCTAAGGTTTGCATATATAGTGCTTCCTGGCAGAGGTGAAAAGTCACAATCTTTCGACTAACACCGAGACTGCTCAGGATGCGTGGGATCGGGCTCAGTCGGCAATCATTGCGGCAGGCAGGCGAGTTCTTGGTGTTTCTAGGGGAGGACGTGTCATCGACAGGTAGACATGGTGGTGGAATGACGAGGTCCAGGAGGTGACTCGTGAAAAGAAGGCTGCCTTTAAGAAGTGGCAGGAATCCAACTCTCCTGAAGACAGACTGGAGTACACAGTAGCTAAACGTGCCTGTAAAAGAGCTGTAGCCAGAGCCCGCAGTGAAAGTTTGTCACCATTGTATGATAAACTTGAAACTGTGGAGGGGCAGAAGCTCATTTACAAACTGGCACGTTCCCGGGATAAAGTGACGCAAGATATCGCAAAATGTCTTTGCGTCAAAGATTCCCAGGGCACGCTGCTCTGTAGTCATGCCTCTGTGAAGGAGAGGTGGAGAAGCTACTTCCAGGAGTTGCTGAATACTCAGCACCCATGCAGTCTTCATCACGACCCACCGCCTAACCTCGGACTTATTGCCCCAATAACCCTTGACGAAACACGTAATTGCCTTCGACGCATGAAGAACGGAAAAGCGGTGGGACCTGACGACATTCCGATCGAAGCGTGGAAATCGTTGGGCTCTCTTGGTGTGCTCATGCTTACTGACCTTTTTAACCATATCTTGAACACTGGTAAGATGCCGCATCAGTGGCGGCTTAGCTTTATTACCCCTATTTACAAGGGAAGGGGCAGTGTTCAAGATTGTGGTAGTTATAGGGGCATTAAGCTTATGAGTCATACCATGAAGCTCTTCGAGCGCATGATCGACTTCAGGCTCCGCCGAGAGTGTACTGTCTCTGAGTCTCAATATGGATTTCAGCCAGGATCGGGCACCATGGACGCCATTTTCGCCCTCAGAACTTTGATGGAGGCATACAGGGAAAAAAGGAGAGCTCTGCACGTGGCCTTTTTAGATCTGCAGAAGGCCTTTGACTGTGTGCCTCGTCAGTGTATCTGGTGGGCATTGCGATCCAAAGGGATCCCTGAGGCCTATATTGAGATTATCAGAGGCATGTACCACGATTCCGCTTCTATGGTTAGGACTGCTGTTGGCGACACTAGACCCTTCCCGATTACAGTGGGGGTTCACCAGGGCTCGGCTCTTAGTCCGTTCTTGTTCAATGTAGTGCTCGATACTGTCTCGGCTCACATCCAGGACCAGCCTCCATGGCTGATGATGTATGCCGACGACATAGCACTCATTGCCGAGAACCGACTGACGCTGGAGCGTAAAGTGAACCTCTGGAAGGGTACGCTTGAGAACGGCGGCCTTAAACTAAATGTGTCGAAGACAGAGTACATGGCCTGCGGGAACCGGGACTCGAGCACCATCCTTATAGGTCCTGAACCAGCCGTTAAGTCGGAGAAGTTCAGGTACCTTGGATCCGTTATGCACGAGTCTGGAGGCATCGACCACGATGTCCATGGCCGGATAAGCGCTGCCTGGGCCAAATGGCGGGAGGTCACTGGTGTGGTCTGCGACCGCAGAATACCGCCCAAGCTCAAGGGGCTGATATACAAGAGCATCGTCCGACCGGTTCTTTTATACGGCAGCGAATGTTGGCCAGCACTATCTCGGCACACTCAGGAGCTTCACGTCACGGAAATGAAGATGCTGAGGTGGATGTGCGGCGTAACGCGGTCTGACCGCATACGCAACAAATTCATTCGAGGTAGTCTTGGGGTCCGTGACGTAGCGGATAAGTCCAAGAGCGTCGCTTGAGATGGTTTGGCCACGTTACGCGCCGGCCTAAGAACTATGTCGGATGCAAGTGTCTTGATATATCAGTTCCTGGAGTGAGACCTTCCGGACGCCCAAGGAAGCGCTGGTTGGATGTTGTGATGCAGGACATGAGAGCCAATGGTCTAACCACCGAGGACGCAAAAGATCGTGCAAAGTGGAGTAGGTTGAGTAGGGGGGCAGACCCTGGCAATAGCCGGGATTAATGCCAGGAGGAAGAAGTCTCTAAGTTACAGAGAAGTATATAACAAAAGTTTCATCGCAATCCGTCCAGTATTTTTTGCATAAAACGTGATCGACAGACGAATCAACGCCTTACCTTTCGAAGTATTTTGTCTATTTTGTGTACGTTTAGAATTTACTTATTTTGCAGTTTAATATCTAAATATATTTTTCTCGTTTTACTTCATCGTTAATACTTCTTCGTTATGCCGCTGCACCACGACGGCCTCACTTATTGACTTATTTTTTAGGCTGGAAATTAGGGTTCAACACAACTTGCTATATAACACATGTCGAAGTACAAACGTGGTACGAAGCGTATGCAACCTGCTATTCGGCGGGGGGACATCTCGCCATTTTGAACTCTAAAGAGGAAGCCGAGTACATTCGTGACGTGTTCAAACAAGTTGATCAGCATAAAACACCTGGGGATTTTGCCTTTCTAGGGTTCAGCGATTTATTTCAAAGATACCACTATCGAACTGTTCTTGGTATTTTTTTTTCTTATTTTTACTTTTATATTAATCTCTAAAATATTGAGAAAGTCAACGATATAAAGTGTATATATATAATACAGTTTGCTTAAAGCTAGTAACGTCTGTACAAAACATGAACCATCAATATGATTTTGTGCGTAAATGACAACCAGAGCACCTTTAAAAAAGACTTATTGTATTTATTTTAATAGTATCTCAATGTTACATCTGTGTGTATTACTTAGATATAATACATTAGGTACCTACATTCGAATGATTCATTTTTATTAATTTTTTTAATACTTAAATGTTTAAATTTTATTGGCACTACCCCGCATTTTCTAAGATTAAATTTCTTGTTCAAGAATTTACTGTGAGAGATTGTTAGCAATAAGACCGCCTTTGCATGCTCTGTATTTGTTTTTAATAATTTCTGCATTTTATTACATTGATTTTGAAAGCAATAAAGTTTATCTATCTACTTCAACAAGGTGAACGTCTAGAAGACAGCCAACTAGATGGAGATTTCAAGTGTCCTGGTAACTTTTCGTCACCAGAGAAACGTTGCGGCGGATTCAAGCGAAGTGGTTTGCTAGCGACTGGTATTTGTGATGTACCACACATGTTCTTCTGTGAAAAACCAGCTAGTGGCAAATTAAATATAAGAAACTTACGTAAACGACTCCCTCGTCACAATGACTATGAAAACGTTCCGGATTTCCCTTAAGCGGGAAATATTAATTAAAATTTGTATTTTGTTGTTATTATTTGTTGTTCTTTCGATTTGATATATCTGTTCCTTTGCTTAGTTCAGCTTCACGCAGTATTCTGAGTGTAGCAGGGTAGGCGTAAATGGCGCAATTCATCGCCGTACTTTGGCTCATTACCAGGGCGAAGAAATGAAAATACCAATTATTTCATTTCCTCCAGTAGAAGTCGAACCCACAAACTCTCAGGTAGCACAAACGTGCGATTATAGTCGCGCGTTTGTGCTTCTGCGCCACGACTGGTGTCAACATCAAATTACTCATATTATGAATTTAATTAATTTATTAAATTAGGATTAATAATTATTTAGAAAATAAAATAATCTCTACCCTCCTGTGTACGGGATTAGTGTTGCCCAAATGCAAGAACAAGACGAGACTTAGCCAGTCTTGGTCTTGGTCTTGCGCCAATACACCTGGTCTTGGTCTTGGTCTTGCGCCAATACACCTGGTCTTGGTCTTGGTCTTGGTCTTGCAGCAAGAGTCTTGCAAGTCTTGCAATTACCTATTAGTCTATTACTATTTATTAAAGTTTACTTTAAATCTTAAAAAACGTATTAGAATTGGAACATTGTGAGCTTGAATTAACATAGCCATAGTAAAGATCAAGCAGATTAATAAATAACTGAAGATTTGATAAGAAATTCGAAAAATCAACTGACCTATATGTCGTTTTCCATGGAAGTAACTGTTTCTTAATAAACATTTATGATTTATAAGCTTACATTTGCTAAAACATGTAAAAAAACAAATTAATTACAATAACTTGACTGTATTTTAAAGAACAATACTTATCTGTCTAGAAAGAGATTGAACCCTCAACTTATAAGAAATTTAATAAAAGATTTGTACGATTTATCATTTATTTGAACAAAAAATAAAATACAACACTAATCAACAGCTTTATCATTAGGTTATGATACTNGGAAAAAAAATAATTCCCAAAAATAAAAAAGTTATTTTTCCAAACAAAATAAATAATAAAATTAACGTTTTAAAATAAAACGCCATTTGTAATGTATAACATAGGCACGCACACACTTGCCTGTCAGAGCGGCAACGTCGCACGCGTATGTGTGCGTCACACGAAATACATCGCACACACAATAAAAATCGTGAAATGAAAAAAAAATCCTACGTCCAAACTGTTGAGCTACCTTGATTAAGTTTTTTAGTTCTGGGTTTGAAATATTTTATCTTATATGCAGTTTCAGTAGAAGAAGCGCTGCCTCTTCCACCCTGTATACGTTTAGGATTTATGTAATAATAGTACCTACCATTATTAAGATTATACTTATACAAAAATATTTTCAATAATCAATTACTGAGTTGTTGTCTTTCATTTTTGTTCCCACCTCCTTTTTAAGCAAAGCTATTAAGGATTAGAATTTAAAACGACCTACTAAACACTCCCTTTTATTTCCCTTCCCTTTTATTTTAATTTTAATACTTACTCTTAATTTTAGATGAAGGGCCCGTGCAAATAAAATATTTGCAATTTTACTTCTTGCGTAACATTTAGCTGCTGAATACTGATATTTTTCACTATTTATATCATCGAAATGCAACTTTGCAACTGAAATTTGATTAGTTTAAAATTAAATTAGAAATATTAATTAGTAATGGTAGTACATAATGTATACATAAGCACAGGGAACCCAGTGTTAGGAGTTAGGACACTCCGTTCCCCATGCAGCGTTTTCGAAACTTACTGCCGCACATTTTTCGCGCTTTGTGTTTTCTTATCGGAGCGAGAAAGTAAAAATAATTAATTCCCCTGAGTGAGAATCGAGCTCACAACCAGTTCGCATCGCGTTTACAGAGAGCTGTACCGCTGCACAGTGCCGGTTTTAGCACTACCGGCGCCCTGGGCGAAGTTTTTTCGGGCCCCCTATCTATAATTCAATAACATACAAAAAAGGGAATGGGTACAATGAACTAACCATCTAAAAAAAAATAATGAAAAAAAACTAATAAAATTTAATTTTTCTAGCCTTTCTATCTGCGAACTCTTTTATTAGGCATTCAAAGTCTATGTTTTCTGCAATTTTATTCTCGATTGACAAAGTTGTTAAGCTTGTTAATCTAAGTTGCTAGATTGCCGATCACAGATATATCCTTATTAGCTTCAGCTTAGAAAACCCTCCTCGTTTATTAAAAAAAAATCAGGCAAACGAGCGTATGGGTTACCTGATGGTAAGTCATCACCACCGCCAACGAACTCGTGTAACATCAGAGAAAAAAGGAGAAAACATGCTTTTTGAAGGTACCCATGTCGTATCAACTTGAAAATACTGCCGTAGGTAGGCTATTCCACAGTTGTGTGGCGCGTAGAAGGAAGTTTCTACCAAGCCGCACAGAAATGGAGTGGCACGTATCCAGATGATGTGGGTGACTGTGCGATTAGAAAATTCGGCAGCGGGTAACAGGTCAAACAGTTCTCCAGAAAACTCCTCGTAATAAATGCAGTGGAGAAAGCACAGCGAGGAGACATCTTTGCGCAAAGCCAATGTGTGAAGCCTTTTACACGTCATTGGGGTTCCAACGTTCCGAACGGCTCTACGTTGTATGCATGCGTATGTATCAAATGGGTCAAGCTGATACATCATGATGCACCAGCCCAGAGATGAGAAGAGTACTCCACATGAAGCCGAACCTGGGCCCTATTCAGGGCCAATCGGTGTTTTGGCGTGAAATTATGTCGCGATCTGCTTTTTCTTCGAGGCTAACTTGGCCTTGCTTTCCAAATAATCTCGACACACGAAACGAACGAACACGAACGTACTGGCAGTCACACGAAACGCTAAGGCCCAATATGCTGACACACTGAGCGTGGCTATAAGGGGAGTGTTTTGAAAGACTAGCGCCATAATAAATGGTGGTTTCGTTTTAATGGGGTTTAGTGGTTGACGCGCAAATTTATGTCTTTTTGGAATTGAAATGTAAATTAAATTTAAAACCAAGTTCCCTTCACCCCATGAGGAAACATGTGATTAATGAATCGGTGATCCTTCAGGTAAACCAAGAGCTGGCTATTCATAATGCTCCCCATTACTTTCGAGAGCAGGGAGGTGATAGGCCTGTAGTGGATCCGAACCTTTGAGATCGGGAGGACTACGTCGACTGAGTAAGAGTGCCGAAAAAAACACGTTAGCACCGGTGTGAGCTCAGGAGCAAATGAACGGAGCACTAAAGGAGAGATGCCATCTGGCTCGCTCGACTTGTGAATGTCCAAAGACGACAGAGCTCGCCCAATAGCTTTGGTTGTCCTTGACTTTAGGCATTGAGCTCTGGCACCGCGGAAAGATAGGCGGCGGCGGTCACCCAAAGCCAAGTTCGAGGCAAAGAGACCAAGATGTCATTTAATGTGTGTAATGGTGGAAGCGAAAGTAATTACTTCCGGACGGGTAGCACTCAAGGTTCTTGACGATTTTTGCGATATGCTCGGAACTTGCTCTGGTAAGTTGCCGCTTAAAGTACTATAAAGGCTCGACGATACTTCCTATTTGAGGATTTAACCATCGGATCCTTAGTAACTAGTGCCTCTGCCCAGATTTGATATGCCTCGCATTTGCTTAAGGCAGCAAACTTGCAATACGTATCAAACCAAGGCTTTGACTTGTCATCTACACTGATTGGGACTACAGTGCTAGGAATATAAAGTTCCATGCCCTGCCGAACCACGTCGACAACAGCAGCGGTACAGGTACTAGGATCATCGTAAGAGAAGCAAAACGGCTCCCAGGAATAAAATTAGCAAAATGTACGCATCGCATCCCAATCCCCTTTCTCCAATAGCAACCGTTACAGGTATAGCCAATAATATATTATAGGTAAGTTATATACAAAACATAAACCGGAAGTGGTGTAGACGCCCGGACGCCCGTAAACAGGTGCCTACGGCGCCCTTTTTATCCGGCGCCCCTGGGCGGTCGCCCAGGATCGCCCTACCTTAACGCCGCTACTGCCGCTGCAGTAGGTACGACGTGGAATTCAAAATCAATATTTTACTCCTTTTAGTACATTATAGCAATTTACTATCAACACAAGTATATAACCGGTAAGCTCATCTTATATTATGAGATTTCTTATCGCGCAATTTTATTATTAATACTTACAGTTATGAGCAACAGAAGATAAATTTATTATTTTGGAAGGAGCACTCATTATAATTCTTGGTAGTAGCAGTAAAGTTAATAATGCATGACCAAAATGATTTGTTCCCATTTGCATTTCAAAACCGTCTTCAGTTGTATCTTTAGGGCACATCATCACTCCAGCATTATTGATTAGTATATTAATTTTATCTTCTCTCTTTAAAATACTAAATGCACACTCTCTTACGGATTTGAGGCTACTTAAATCGAGTTTTTCAATTGTTATAGAACCCTTGTGCCCCTCGAAATACACTTGCTTGGTTATATATTCTTTGGCTTGTGAAGCTTTTCGTATGTCTCGGCACGCCATTATTATATTTGCACCTGAAATTATATTTAAGAGTTATTAATTATAATTGGATGTGTGTTTGGCATTCGCAATATGCATTATCTTATAATTGAAGGAAAAGCGGCAAAAAAAGCATTGGCGTAAGAAGATAAGATGGGCCGGTTGGTTCATGCCCACCCCAGAATAGTCTGGTGCTCATCCCAGAAAATTTACTAACAATAAATTTACTCCAAAACTTTTATAGAAAAATAACATTTATACGAACATATCTGTTCAAAGCTCTCTCAGAAAATATTTCTAGATACGCCCATTGAAAAGTGTCTCTTAAGTCTGATTACTTTGGTATTTCTGTTTATAATGTTGCAAGGCTATAAATAAATACTTTAATTTTTTATTTAACAAGTATTCATGATTCTATCTAATACCTCTTTTATATAAATCAACACATGTATCCTTTCCAATCCCGGTGTTGCATCCAGTAACGATCACCGTGTATCCATCTAAACTTCTTTGACTTTTACACCAATTACAAAAGTAATCCATGTTTTTAGTAAAAAAAATACCTGAAAATAAACATTAACACAGAATTATGAAATGTCTTTGGTAACTGATAAATAAATGCAAGAAGGAAAATCAAAAAATATATAAACCTTTATAGGGTATATTAAAAAAAATTTCAATGTTTTAGTTTGTATCGACAGCAGTTTACACTGGCATCACTGAATTCCTTTAGTAATTCAAGGAAGTTAAAAAGTAAAGGAAAGTTAAAAGTATAAATATGCGCTTGACATATGATTATCTTGTGACAGGCCAGAAGGTATACTAATAATACTTTATGTTATGAACTTTAAATTATCAGTAATGAGTGCACATGCACACGTTATACCTACTTAGGTCAGTCCGCTCGGCCTAAACTGAGCTTTGCATTTGTGTGATATATTGTAGGTACAGACATTTTTTCGGATGGGGTAGGCACCAGGCCATTCTGGCCCCCCTCTTGCTACGCCATTAGCTGCACTGATAACGAAACATAACCAACAAAATAGACGGGAGTGAAAATATTAAAGATGCAAGTTCGGTGTAGAAGAATTGATATACCGCTTATGATCCGTTCATTCCGTCCATCCGTTCATCACTTCGTTCTCCTTAAGACACTTCCTTTTGCCACTTCACGCCGAATTCTGAAGGCGTAGAGTATTGAGTGAGCTTTTATTGATGACTAATAATAAATTTTATTTCTATTCTTTTTCTGTCTCTACTTTTTTTTTTTACTTACATAATTGCAAAGCTTAGCTTACGCCTCGTGTATTTACTTCAGTTTAGTTGCACGATGTTGAACTTTTTTTCTTTATCAATATTTTAATATTATATACCTTTGATTAAAAATGTTCTTCATAAATGCCTTTATCTGCCAGCCTTCGTTTTACTTCTATTATATATAATAAAACTAATTTAATAAACTTATTATAACTCTGCTACAAACCTTACTAATATTTTGAAATTATAGTTCCATTTTCTTCCTTAAAGAAATATTAACTTCTTTATTTACGTTATAACTTTGTTTTTGACATTGATATTAAAACGTATCGACACTAGAATACTTGACTCAAACTGTGAGAATCACGTAAATGGATTAGGATAAGATAAGATTCCATTTTATTTGTAGACTTATACACAAACGTAATTGTTTGTGACGTAAAAGTATATACTAGCGCCCAGCTCGCGGCTTCGCACGCTTGAATTATTTTAAATTTGGTTACTTATTATTAGAACGAACTTGAACTATTATTAATTTGCTTGCTTATAACAATAAAACAATATTTATACCTTGAATGAAAAAAAAGGCACGAACATGTGACTGCACACAACGGTACAAGCACGCGACAGGCTGTGGGTTCGATTCTCACTCGAGGAAATGAAATATTCAATATTTTAATTTCTTCGTCCTATTCTCAATGCCAAGCGCAGCGTTGAGTCACTTAGGTAATATGCAATGCATCCAAAATTCGTCGGAAAGTGGGGAACCGAGTATCTTATCACTACCCTGCTATATGCGGGATACAGCTTGTCTATTGCTGCACTATTGTCCTTTAAACGTTGAGAATTCAGATCTGACCACGGGAGCCCATAAAAAAAGGACTGAGAGAAAAAAAAATATTTACGTTTTTTCTTTTTTAGTTTATTCTATATTTTTAAATTTAAGAAACGTGTATAGTAAAAGTAAAATATCTTACACTCTTTCTATGGGAAAATTCTTTACTGCTAATCGTATGAATTGTTTTAGGGACTTATCATGGCGTTCAGAGCAAGCCTTAGCTACTCTCTAAAACGAACCATAAATCATAATCCAGTAGATTAAGATTAGGAAAATATGACGGGTACTCTTCAGATCTGTTGAAACCCGGAACGTTAGTTTCTAGCTAAGATTGGCCGTCGCCGAGTCTTGCTGAAAGACCCATTCTTGGTTATTTAATATGGTATTTTTAAGGATATTAACTAACAAATGGATGATCCAGAATTGATTTGAAAACGTTTTTACAAAATAATAAGAAAAATGGAAAAAAACAGCTTACCTTTCTGGAAGGAATTATACTATAAAGTGTCAACAAGTCAACCGCATATATAGTATGTACCTACCATATCGGGGTCAGCAATGTAGGCAATGGATCGGCTTCGGGATGACGATAATGATATGAGACTTAATTATAAAGAACTAGCGACCCTCTTGCGGCTTCGCCCGATTTTACTACTGGATTATTCATATAATGTATGTTTGCAAAGCACTTAAGATAATGTGAGAATTAATTAAACCCTAATGCAACCCACATTTTCGTAGTTTCAATAAGGATTTTCCAATTGTTTTACACAGCAAGGATTTTTGGTAGGTACCGTAATTTTAAATCTGTGCTACTAATCTTTTCAAGTACTTATTAAAATATATTTAAATGACTATTTTTAGATAGTTAAATGACTATTTTTAAACGGAAGAAATTATAAGCAAAAACCCACCTACTAATAACTACTACAAATAATATGGAACCAAATATATCGCGCTGAAATAATACATTCAACTCCAATTATCCAATACGTGCAAACGCATTTAAAACTTCGTTGCCATAGAGGCAGGCGGGTTTTGTTTTTCGAGCTTGTGGTTAATGCTGAAGAGGGTATTCTGTACGATACGATACGATACGATACGATACGATAGGATAGGATAGGATAGGATAGGATAGGATAGGATAGGACAGGACAGGACAGGACAGGACAGGACAGGACAGGATAGGATATACAACGAACGTTATTTATACAACAAATACATTTCGTATTATTAAGCCACAAAACAATAACTGGAAGTATTTTTAGCCTGACCCATTTGATTTAGGACAATACATGCTTATAAATGTTTCTTTTAAATAATATTTCAGGATTGTAGGTTGAAAAGAAGTAAAACTTATTAAAGTTAACGAATTTAAATTGGTGAGCGTATTATGCACTCATTTGTATGAAAAGAATGGCAATCAGAAGTTTGTAATAGTTTTTATATGTATTAAAAACATTCATTTTTAAGGTTTCGTATCGCAAAAGGTAAAAAGGGTAACCTTATAGAATCACTATCTTATCCGTCTGTCGAAATCATTTATTTAGAGATTGCGTGAATGTATCAATCTAAAATTAATATCAAATATTCAGGTCTATGGTCCCTTACAGCACAGAAAGAACCAAGCTTCTAAGTTAATGCAATCACAAACTACGTCTAGCTTTTATGCATCGTTATTGCTGCATTACTTCTTCTTCTTCTTCTTCCTGGCATTAATCCAGGGTCTGCCTTCCTACTCAATCTACTCCACTTTGCACGGTCTTTTGCGTCCTCGGTGGTTAGACCATTGGCCGTTATTGCTGCATTACATATGCATGAAATTTGCCGCGTAATGAAATGTTTTAGTTTTTTTTAATAACAAAATTTTTAAAATGGGTACCGAAAATTTTTGCAAAAGTACCTACTTTATCACATTCACAATAATAAAATTCAACCATTTAATTTTATATAAACTCTACATATTTTTTTATTATTTTTCATTACGTTACTATTTTATTAGTCACGAATCATTACCACGTTCTGTTTCGGTTTTTGTTAACTATTTAGCTTGCGAATTTCTCTGCGTAGGAAAGTAAATTTAGAAAATTCGGTAAAATTATGATTTATCCCGTCGTTGTTAGTAAACCATCATCATCATAGGTACGAAATTTGGCAAAATAGTACGTGCCTTTAGCAAAATCTACTATGTGGTTTTTTCACTTCTTGTGCTGCAAAATAGATACTGTTTTTTTTTTGAATTCATTACTTCAAAAGAGAAAAACATTTTTGTCCATTTGGTCTTTTGTCAAGACCATTTATTTCAAGATTGGGAAAGTTCACGTTGACTTATAGGTAATTTTGAAATTAGGTAAGACATAAGTACTTACGGTACAAGTAAGAAGGAAATTTAAAAAAATGAAGCATTTTTATTACAGAGAAAAATAATTACAAAATTATGTCTGTAATCCACTTCGTACAAAAAGAGTGCAATACGCCTGCAAAATTAACTTTGTCAACTTTTATAAATTGTACTTCCCTTAGACCCATGTTCCTTACATTAATACGGAAACCCGGGGGACGAAATCATCCCGCACTTGATCGGTTTTCTTTTGTTTTTCATCATACAAATATTTAATTTACAGCATATAAGTAAAGCAATTACAATTTATCCCTAATGTTCAAAGGTTGTCTGGTAGAGATTGCTTAAAGCAACAAGACCGCCTTAGCATGCGTGTTTTTCTTTCAATTTTATAATAGCTATTAAAACCATTATTTTGTAGCTAAATAATAGCTATTAAAACCATTATTTTGATTTTCATTATATTGATAAATGCTGAGCTTGCCTATATTTTTATTTTCTCGTATATCTTCCACGTACAAACATCAATCAGTTACATTTTATGATAAGTATAGATTAATATATCGGTGCTTTTTTACAGTTAACTATATTCTTATATGCTATAGCTTGGACTTGGACGCGACTCACTATAACATCATAAGTTGTTGACCTCGAATTCTTCATCTGTGGTTCTAGTTTTCATTTGAAAACTTATTTTTTTTAAAAGTAAAAAACCACTTGTTGGAGAACGTCACTTGATCGGTTTATACAGTGTTATTAAAAGTTATTTAATAAAACAATAATCATGCCTTTTTTTAGCGGCCGGTGTTATAGTAACGCTAAATTAGTGGGTAAAACAGCTATCGTGACGGGTTGTAATACTGGAATAGGGAAAGAAACTGTGTTGGATTTTTATAAAAGAGGTAAAAAAAACTTTATTTAATTTTTGAGTGGATTTTTTATAATTTAATATTTATTGTTGGTGAAATGGTTGTTTGATATTAAGTTATTCTTTAAATTTGTATTTATTATTTATAAAATAATTAAATAACTAATATTATGTTAAATTGTTTTTTTTTTTTTCAGGTGCTAAAGTTATTATGGCTTGTAGAAGTATTGAAAAAGCTGAAATAGCCAAATCTGATATAGAGGAAAGTTGCACAGCCCTACCTGAAAAAGGAAATATTTTAATAGAGAAATGTGATTTATCTTCTCTAAAATCTGTTAGAGAATTTTCTAAGAAAATCTTAGACACAGAGCCACAAATAAACATTCTAGTTAATAATGCCGGAGTAATGATGTGCCCTAAAAGTTTTACTGAAGATGGCTTCGAGATGCAATTTGGTACAAATCATTTGGCACATTTTCTTTTAACTTTATTACTATTGCCAAGGATAAGACATAGCACACCAGCAAGAATAGTAACAGTCTCATCAAGAGCACATACTAGTAAGAATATACATATTGTCATAATTATGTCCACTTATTTTAAAATATTTAAAGTATGTTTTTAAATTTATTGTTATATTTTTATTTCAGGATATGATATATTTTTTGATGATTTAAACTATCAACAGAGACCATATAATGCTGGTGAAGCTTATTCACAAAGTAAATTGGCTAATGTTTTGTTTTCAAGAGAGTTGGCCAACAAGCTAAAGGTAATGTATATATCTCTTTAATTATTTTACAAACAGTAATTGAAAAATCATATACATTTTTACAGGATAGTTGACAATTTATCCTTTTCCTTAGATTCTATATGACTATAGGACCAAATACGTCAGAATTACCTTAGCTTTTTTACAGGAATTAATTTAATTACCCCATATATGATTAAAATAATTATAAAATAAATGTAATATATTTTTTAGACTCATAATATTGAAGGTATAAACACATACTGCCTACATCCTGGAGTAATTAAAACTGATCTTGGCCGACATTTAGATAAAGTGTTCTTCAGAGGTGCAAGAAGGATAATAGGTGTGATATTTCATCCATTCATGAAAACACCTGAGTTAGGTGCTCAAACTAATATATATTGTTCACTTGATGAAAAATGTGCTAATGAGACAGGATTGTACTACAGGTAACCTTGTTTGAATGATATACATAAAATAAATTTTATAAGGGCCAGAAATACAAGTAATATAATACATAGAATATGTGACTTCTGCTAATTAAGGTGATTCAATACTCCATAGCATGTAATTGCGGTGTTTTGATGACCTTTTCCTTATAGTCAAATGGCCTTTTGTCTATTTTAAATTCATAATAAAATCTTATGTTATTATTACAAGTTCTGTTTTATATTTATTATTTAATTTTGACTATTCATTTAAACCTTTCAATTATAGAATAATAGTATTCTTTATATTATTTATTGTAGTGATTGTGCTGTAACAATGCCCAACCAAAAAGCCCTCAATGAGGAATATGCAAAGAAATTATGGAAAATGTCAGAGGAACTTGTCAAATTAGGAAACTATAATCCGTTTACTGCAAGTGATCCTGGGACTGTCTCTGTGTCTCAATAATATTTCAAGAATTATTATTTAATTTAACATATCTTTTGTATTAAATATGTTATTAATAATACTACTCTCCTGTTAAACCTATTGTCACAAGAATGCAATAAATTATTATACTTTTGTATTTTCAAAATATATATAAGTATTGACAAATATTTATTCACATATATTAAGGCAACTTTGAAAATCAGGTTCAAATAAGCAATAATACCAAATGCATTATATCTTATCTACTAGGAAATGTCGGTAAAGCACAAAACACTGCTGAGTTTCGTAATTATTAACAATACCCGATTTTTGGAGTTATCAATAATAATAACAATGTTTAATTATTTTATTTTTTTATCAGGAATAAAGAATATGGATATAATTGTTGGTGTTTTGAATTTTTTATTACTTATATCACAATTCATATATTATATAAATTAAGGAACATTGCTGATTAACGTTACTAATAAATGTACGTTTTTTAATTATGTGCTATATATGAATTAAGATCGTCGTAGTGCACCGGTACTAAACTTAAAAATTGTACCTTTGATTCCCACTTCCCACTTAAAACGATTTATTTTCACTTCCTTGCTCTAGTAACAAAACAACGTGCAGCATTGAATTTCGCCACTCAACATAAAAAAATTAAGGTCTATTGGGAAGAGAGTGTCTTGAACTCTAAACACTAGGTTCTCTTTGCCTATCATGTTATTGCACAATTTAACAACTTTCGATTTAGCAATCCAAGTATAAATTTATAATTTAAAAGACGGACATTGTAACGAAACCCTTATGCAGAATTACTTAACCACTATTATTTAAATTAGAACGAGAAAAATAATTTGAAATGTAATCATTTCCTCACAGTGGAAATCGAATCATTGACTAACACAAATATATATAAATACTAGTTATATATTATTAAATAGCATAAAGTATGATTATAAATGGCATCAAAACAACATTATTAAACGTCGATTAAACAATTATAATAATAAGTACACTTGTGCGAGTATATCAAAATGTCAAATGTCAATGTCACTCGTGATATGCCTTTGTGCATTGTTAAAATATTATTATTTAAATTTTATCAAAGAAAACGGGAGTGTTAAGCTTAATAATTTAATTATAAACATCGGGTATCGTTTACGTAATTGTCTATATCTCACAACATTGACAAATTATACTTGTAAATACAATACGTCAGAGTATATAAACTCATAAAAATAAAAGTGCAATATTGAATTTCAAGTAAAAATTTCTTTGAATTCCATAGAAAAATTTAACAGAAAACCTATAGCATACTAATATAAATATAAGAAATGGAATATGACAACGATGATACATGGCGAAGATCGAATTCGCCAAAGGAAATTTGTCATCCTATACCAAAGAAATCAACAACAGCAGCAGTGATTGTATTAGGTTTAGCAGTTTTAAGCTGTCTCCTTGGGTACTGCGTGTTAAGCGAAACTTTACCTTATGAATCTAAAACTTTACGCTTAGTTATTATTGTAAGTAAAAGATATAAAAGTGTATTATGCTTAGTAAAGAGTATAAATTATACTTTGTGTATTATTTTTTAGTTTTTTCGTCATGGTGCGCGAACTCCCATATCTTCTTATAAAAGTGATCCTTTTAAAAACTATCAATGGCCTGATGGGCTGGGTGGCTTGACGAATGTAAGAGTTAATCTCAATAATATTTACTCAATATGTTTTGTTAATTTACTATAAATAATAATTTTATATGGTTACAGTTAGGTAAACTCCAACTGTATGAATTAGGAAAGAAATATCGTAGCTATTATGCAAATTTTATCCCTGAGGATTACTACGAAAAAGATGTGTTTATACGCAGTAGTGACAAATCTAGGTGTATGATGAGTGCATACACTTTTTTAGCTGGTTTATATCCTCCTTCAGAAAAGCAACTGTGGCATCCAGAGATACCTTGGCAGCCTATTCCTGTACATTCACTGCCAAGAAATTTGGATAATGTAAGAATTGTTATGTTTACTAAGCTTTTTCATTCAACAGCAGAGTTGGCAGAGGGAACTTAGTGTTAAGACACTCTATTTCCCACTTCCCACTGAATTTTCAAAGCATTGTGTGTTCAGTGACACCGTACATTGCCTTGTTACGAGGGTGAAGAAATTACAATATTAATAAATAATAATTAATTCCCCACATTGAGAGTTTATCATTTTTACAGTTACAAGCTTGTGCCATTGCACCACAACAGACTCAATTATTAGTTTTAATTCTAATACAAACACAAATCTAATCTAATACAAACCTTAACATACATTTTAGATAGTTGCAGCCACTAAACCTTGTAAGACATGGAAAGCTATGTACAATGAATTATTAGACAAAACAAATTCAGACTCTAAATTTGCTGAACTCTTTGAATATTTGACCAAACATACAAATCAAAGTGTGCGCAGCATTCTTGATGTGGATTATTTATTCAGTACTTTACAAACACAACAGGAAGCTGGTCTAAAACTCCCTGAATGGACTAAAAATGTTTTTCCTCATAAAATGCATGTTCCCTTCATGTTAAGTTTGGCAATGCTCTCATATAATGAAACATTAAGAAAGTTTCATACTGGTAAGTATTATAATAAAAAATAGAATTAGATTTTCTAATTATTTTTTGGACATTTAGAATGTAAGAAGCGATGTATTTGATATAATATAATTTAACTAAAAATAATCGAAACAAAACTATAATAAAGACAAAAGTAAAAAAATGAGACCATTGTAATGCAAGGTGTGTGTTTGCACCCTATTTGAGGGAATTAATTATTATTCATTAATATTTTAATTTCTTTGCTCTGGCATCAAGGCAAAAGCCGTTGAATTCCACCACATAATGCAATGCCTCAAAAACTGGGGAACAATGTCTCAACACTAGGTTCTCAAAACTTAAAAATATCTATCAAAATTCTGAAATGTCATACTTTCATTTCTACTTGCAGGTCCATTTCTTAGTGAAATAAAGCAAAATCTCAGGGAAATTGTAGAACATAATAATGATGATCGATCATTGTATATCTACTCTGGACATGACATAAATGTAGTGTCACTATGGCGTGCATTCGGTTTTGAAGAATTGCTTCAACCAGATTATGGGGCAAGTCTGACCATAGAACTGCATGAGGAAGTGGAACAAGACAATTTTTTCATAAGGGTATATTGTATTTATTTATTAATTTTCTAAAATTCTATAATTCTTTTCAGCCTTACACTATATCCTACTTTTAGCAGTCAACTTACTTGTAACTTAAGAACTTAGTACCAATAAACTCAATTCTCTTCACTTTCCTCCAGAAAGCATTGTGTGGCAGATCTCATCTCCGCACTTTGCTTTACCAAACCAGCAAATGGTGATTTAATCCAGTACTATTTTGTTTATAGTCAGATGCTGATCCATTGTATCACGATGGAATATCATGATAATAATAAAATATCAATCATCATATTCGCAGGTTTTCTATAGAAACAACACTAAAGTCGAAGTTCCAATGGAATTAAAGCTTCCATTCTGCAATGTTCCCTGCACTTACAACAGGTTTGAAGAACATCTGAACACTATGATTCCAAATGATTGGGAAGCAGAATGCCAAAATAAAAATGAATAGATGATATTAAATTTAAAAATAGTAACATAGGTATGTGTAACTTTTAAAATCTTATTCTCCCTCATTCAATATATGAAATATATTAAAAATACAAATTAAATGTAAAACTTGCACCCTATTAAACAAAATGTAGCAAAATTTCAAATGTATAACTGATTATAAAAACAAAATTTAACATTTGTAACAGACATCTATTCTTGCTACTAATTATATTTTTAATGTAACAGGGAAATCTTATAATCATATGATTATAAGATTAATATTAATGTCTAACATATAATTTAAAGTCAAAAAATATTACTAGTTGTACCACACCGATATTAAATTGTGGTGAGTACTTAATGATACTGTAACATTCCAAATATACGTAAATACTTTAGTAATTAATTATTGACATATGGTTCTATTCAACCATTTTTTTACATTCCAAATTTACACTATACTTAAACTATTATTATCTGTGATGACTATTTACTCTTGAAATTTTACTTTTTGAATGAACTGAAGTGCAACTTCGTTAAATTTAACAAATAATTTATAAATATTCAATTTAAAAAATATAGTTTCTCTTCAGAGGTTGAATTATTTTTTCTTTTAAATTAAATAGATGTTGATTTTTATTAATAATTGTGTATTGCTATTCAACTCTATACAAATCTTTAAATATTGACTTTATTGCAATTTTAAAGTTACCAACAGTTCTTTATTGACTACACCAGTAAATTTTCATATTCCATTGTATAGGATAGCCAAATATTTTAATAAAAATATTTAATGTGCCATAATGTTATTGTTAATCTAAAATTTTATTTTTTATTACAATATTTAAATTATAATTTTATATCTATATACAATGTCCATTTTATTATAAAATAATGATTAAATTACCTTTTAAACTTAAAGCTAACATTTATTAACGATCATTAAAATATTTATATTAATGAGAACTTTAAAATGTTTTAAAAGGTTTTATAACATTTAATAGGTTTTGTTGTTATTGTATATACAACTTGAATATGGTTGATATTAAGATATTATTGTAATAATTGTTGTTTGTGAGTGTCGTATTTCCATTTACTTATTTAATACTTTAATATAGAGGAACAAGTTGAACAATATAATTATTTAGTAAAAATAATTTTATATTCTTAGTGATACATATACATGTATATCTTTACTTCTTTTCTTCGACAGTGGTGTTTTAGTTTGTACTAAATAAGTGTCGAATCGTCTTTTACACACCATAAAGATTCTTATTATTCTATATAAATATTTACTGTCAAATAACATTTTATACTTACTATTTATACTATTTTTGCTTTGTAATAAATATTATGAGGCATTACTCAGTCATAATAATATTAATACGTAAGATTCAGAAACACGTAAAAATCATTTGTTCAAGTTATATAAGTTTGTAAGCTCTTTTAATGTGATTCATATGAACTATGTTAAATTTTTGCTGTTTATATAATATACATTGTAATGTTATTACGTGTTGTAATTTAAAATAAACGGTTTTATGCACCATTTTTTTCTGTATTTTGTTTTTCCCGTGTTTGTATACAGTGAAACCCGTTTTCCCGTGTTTGTATATTTGTATACAGTGTTTGTATACAGTAGTACAGTGTAACTAATATCTTTTGTACTCTTTTTACTTCGTTTAACTGAATTGTGACAAATTACTTATACAAACATGAAACCAAATTTATAAAGGCAACAAGCGGACAGAAACGGACAAGTCATTGTTTCGTGTAAGACAAGTGTCGATAGAGAACCTAGTGCCAAGAAAACCCTGATTCAAGACATTTCTTGTTGAATGGTGTATATATAATGTAAGATATCTAAATATAATATTATATAATTATATGCAAATATAATATATTTTGTTAAATAATTTGCGTAGTTTTGAATTCATTATAAAAGAACATACAAAAAAAAACAATGATTTTAAAAATAATTTATTTCAAAAAACATGGACGGCACAATTGTTACTTAAGTAATTAATTAACCTTAAATTATAATATTTAAATAAGAATATGTAAAAATATCTATCCTATAAAATTGTAAATTTAGGCACATAACGAAATAAGAGGTGGTATAAAGCCTTAACTCCTATATGGATAACACGTATATGAATGTGTCGCGTTCAGTCTTTGACGTTACTATTGTAAAACTTAACTGACCTAACTGGTATCAATTAATTGATTGTTTATACTACTTATTTTACTACGTTACTAGTAGCCCTGCCCAATTTTCAAAATATTGCGTTTTGAGCGACGGATCTCAACTCCACTCTAGTAACACTAGAAAAATAATTCTCCGAGTGGTAATCGAACCTACTTTATACAGTCAAAAACTGTGCATGTGTCGCTTCGTCCCATCAACCTCAATTATTATTAACGTAGTTAACATAAATAAATTAATAAAAGTGGTTTTATACAAAGTACCTGAAATGGACATTAGTAAGTATATAATATGTACAAATGTCCAAATAATAAAATTTGAGTTTTAATGTTTTATATTATTTGGAACTCTAAACATTTTATTTATAATGGTACCAAAAAAATATCTCGTACTTTAATATAAAAATGCCATAATTAGAGCAATTGCTAAAATGTGCAGTGGTATGAAAATAATAAAATATGTAAGTACGAAAATGTACTCTTAATATCTATATAAATATAAATGCTTTTTGTGATAGAAAAAAATAATAGTATATAGGTTATATAAAAAGACATTCACTACAATATTCGTCACAATCTATTCAAAATATTTATGTATATTTTTTCATAATATTTTGATATATGACTATTAATTGTATACAATTAATCTTATAAATTATATAATTCTACACAGACAAGACATCCGGTCAGGTTCATTAGTATACAATACATTACAGTACAGTCGACTAGTCGTGGCCGCCCTGAAGGTAGCTGCAGAATTTTCGTACAGAGGAAGCAATATACAAAAGTTCAGAAACCATAACTTTGAGGTGGCCACAACACATCGAACATACTGTAATAATTTAATTTCCACAACATGTTAAAACATTTCTTTCCCTGTATGCTCTTAAAGCTGTGTGTACACAAACAACTATCCATAAAACAAATGATAACCAAGAAGTAAAAAGAGCAATTTGTAAAGCGACACCTGTATTTATAAAGTCACCTCTCCGACTGTTTGGTGCATCTTTCTGGATGTAGTCCATAAAGTCGTAAATCGCTTGGCAGTTCAAACGGAAATGTATTGCAGTAGCATGGTCTCCTGTAGCATGTAGTTCCTGTATAAAAAAATGTTTTTTGGTATACATACTTAATTCTTTTTCAGCTTCACACTTTATCCTGCATATACATCTGCATACGAGTATATATCCTGCATATATATCTCTATTCAGGGAAATATAAATAATTCATTGCCTTGTGGGGTGAGCAATTTGAACATAACCACTGGATTTACAGATTTATATACATTTATTTTGTAATAGAAATTTTAAATATTATTTGTTTTTATTGAGGCCACTTTGAGTTTGACTGTAAACACAGGAGATTGTGGGTACAATTCCAACTTATAGAAATGAAATATTTAATATTTCTATTTTCTTTGAATTGATGCAGTCGGAATTCAAAAAACTTTACTGTATTTTCAACATTTTCATTCTGTAAATTCATTCATTGATATTAGTTATTCAATAAGAGAATATAAAATTTTCCATTGCACCATACATTTTTTTACAGTAAATGAAATAATTATCAAAAGATTGCTCTTGGAATTATATCATTGGTTACCTTACCCTTACTAAATAACCTCTGTATTGAAGGCATGTTTTAAAGAATCCATCAGTCACAATAGCTGCGTGTACAAGATTATAAACAGCAAAGATGGCTGCAATACTTGAAGTTGGTATCCAACAGTATATCACTGCATCATTCTGCTGAGATATCCTTGCCCTGGATGTTACTACAATTGTCTCACCTTCTCTGAAATATAATAGTTGTATTTTATTTTAGCTTCATACAGTATCCCTCCCGCATGTAAGAGGGTAAGCAAAGCAAACCTAGTGGTAGCACACACCACTCAAGGTATTATTTTGTGGTATTAAGGTGGTGGTACACCAAGTTGCTCTTGTGTTTTTAACAGAATCTTTTTTCCCACTTTCTGACTAATTTTCGAATTACTAAATTTAAATTAATTATTATAATTATGAATTGCTTCACTTTACCGAAATGGGCAAATGAAAATATTTAATTTTCCTAAATTGGAAACCACACAATCACCACATTTATAGTCAGATGCTGTGCAGATTTCTCTACAAAGCCACAATTTTTATTGAGACATCAATTTGAACAGTAAAAATTTGGCATTGCATAGTGTAGCATATCAAATGGTCTAACCACCGAGGATGCAAAAGACTGTGAAAAGTGGAGTAGTTTGAGTAGGAAGGCAGACTCTGGTAATAGCCAGGATTAATGCCAGGAAGAAGAGTGTGGCATATCAAATAAATGGTATATAACTTAAGCTTTATATGATGACATGAAAACAAATGAAATTTTAAACTTTTGAAATAATGTGAATATAGAAGTGTTTAAGAGAAAAATGGGTTTTTTAATTATATGTAAAATATTTTTATAATGTATGGTGTATAACTCACATTTCTTCCATGGTTGTCGATTTTTCTCCTTCATATTGTCCAATATTATTAATACATACTCTATACATATGAAATAAAGCCATTACTAGTGCATATACAATTAAAGGTAGAGGTGCAAAGATAGCATAAAGGCAATAAGAATTTCGCCCTCCATTGAAATACTGGAATGTACTTATTCCATAAAATATGCAACCACAACTTAAGTTTTCGAGCCAACTTCCTGGGCAGACATCTAGAGTGGCTCTCCAGTGGTTATAAGGTATTGCTATACAGACGACGGACACTGCAAGTGAAACTGCTAGAAGACTGTAACACCAGCTTAGGCGACGCTCTGTTTCATATTGATTCATGTTAATTAACTAAAAATAATTCACATTAAATAGTACTCTCCAATAATAGATTATATCCTATTGATTTGTATTTTACATTATTCACTACTTACGGTTTATATTACTTTCTGTATAAAAAGACAACTTCAAATAAGAAATTAGAAAAACGCAAACATTGTATATTCTTATCATTAATCACAGATAATACGATTCACCACATACTCGTTAGTCGATAAGAGATAAACTAATAGTAGTTTTCGTAAATCGTAAATCGTCGTATATAATACACCAAAATTAGTTGGCTCAACCGCCTGACATTTTGTTGTTATCTTTGTCTCTTTGGATATATGTATTCTGTGGTCCTTACTCTGTATAGGGATGTCCGACGATCATCGATTTTCAATGAACATCGATGTTAGCAGTTAAAGCATCGATAATTTTCTTCCGATTTTTATGGAAACTCGATGCTTTAGCTCCGATGTTGACATATATATTTTTCTAACATCAGACATTCGAAACTCTGTATAATTTGAAGTTAAGCACAAGTCAGTGACATTAACGTTTAAGAATTAATTAAAATAAATTTTTATTGATTAATAAACATAAATGCAATTAAATTTTTATATAGTTGAATTGAATTAAAGAAAATACCAGAATATACTTTTGAATATCCTAACTTGCTTTACCTTATATATAAGTATAAAATAGATAAGAAGGCAGGATAATTTAATAAACGTCAAACTATTCTGAACACTGGCAAGTGCAAGTTTCAATCGTAAATATAATGTCAAAATTTCAATTCAAAACAAAAAATTCAAAATTCTACTTTGTAGGTTAAGTTTATGTGAAGTGAAGAAATACAAAAGTGTAATAGAAAAACAATAATTTAAACAATGGTCAAATCTATCATCATATTAGGAGTTGTCGCTTGTCTTTAAACTGCAAAAAATCAATAAAATAAAAAATGAAACTTAACGAAAATACAAAAATACTTAGCACTAATATTATATTTGTTCCATACTTGGAACATCATGTTTTAAAGTATGCTTATCAATTATACACATTTTTTTATTCTGAATAATAATCGACACAAATTATTACAAGTTTTTTATAGGTACCACAACTGGATGAAGTCAGAAGAATTACAGATGCTTACAGCATCTGAACCTTTAACATTAGATGAAGAATACAATATGCAAAAATCTTGGAGGGAAGATGAAGACAGTAAATGAACATATTAAACATTTGTTTAGACACTAAGGATCGAAAATATTTTGAAAAGTGTATAAATATTTAATGGACTACCTTACCACTAAATTATGTGTTAAAATTTTAATACAGTTATAAGTTTATAATATAAATTTTGACTTTTATAATATTAAAATTCTGCTGATTATTCACAAGTAATTCACAAGTAATAAAATGTAATATCTATTTTCAGAATGTACTTTCATAATATTAGATAGACATATTTATCAAGATACACAAAATGAAATTGGTGAGGATAGCATAAATTAAGCTGCAATTAAAGTTTATATAATTTTGAGATATAATCATCTTATATCTAAAAATTTTATACACTATAAAAATATATGTTTTTACTATTACAGAATCTATGATTGGAGATGTAAATATCTTTATAACAGATAAAGAGGATTCTATTGGTGAAATAGAAATAATGGTAGCTGAGAAAGGTGCTCGTGGTAAGAAGCTTGGTTGGGAAGCAGTCATAGTAATGCTGATATATGGGATAAGATACATTCACTTGAAAGTCATAGAAGCAAAAATATCTATCACTAATGACAAAAGCATTAGATTATTTAATAAATTAGGTTTTTTAGAGAAGTCTCGAAGTGAAGTGTTCAAAGAAATAACTTTAGAAAAAATTGTCACTGAGGATTGGCTCAATTGGCTTGAAAATCAAGTAAAGTGGGAATTAAATATCTATCAGCCATTAAAGTAATTGTATTTACAAATATGTTATTTAATTATAAAAATATCAATTATTAATTATAAAAATTGTAGAAAAAATATATAAGCATAAAAATAAAAAGATGCTTAGGCACTTTTTTATTTTCATACTTATGTTCAACACGCCAATATAATGCAATACGCCTATTATGACATAGGTTATAGGATTACTAGCAGTCCAATGATATAATCGGCGTGTTAAATTCCATCCAATTGGGGAAGAAATCCATATATTTAATTGACGTAACACTATATGTTCTCTGCAGTTCTTTTAAAATTGTTATTTTTAACCAAAAAAATTGTCATTTTCAACACCAGCGTGTAAAGTTGACATTTTTCTGAGAGAAGCTTAGACGTTATAGTGCACGTTTATTGAAATTGCGTCTATGAACTGCCCCTCTATTTATTTACAAAATCGAATTCGCAAAAAATCTGTTAATACGGACAATGACACTTAGTGTAGAATAATGATAAGCATCTGACCAAAAATGATGCTGTGGTACCAATAATAATATATGTATGTAAAGAATTGAAATTACATACTTTCTTACTTCACTTCCAGCTGTATTACTAGTGGGAAAGAGCGAACAGAGCGCCAATCGCTACGGTCCCTAAATACCTCTTTCACCTCAGCCACTGTCATCAACTTCATCATACATTCCGGAACGTCCTTATGCTTTTTGTGAAAGTTTGCTGAGCTTCCACAAACAGCGACATGTCGTGGTTTGTGATGGCTGCGAGAGGTCGTCGTTGATCCTGACCAATTTGGGTTTTTAACACCGATTAAACGGACTAGGAAGTTGCCACAAACGGAGTTGAAGTTTGTGAAGGTTTGCTGAGCCATCACAAATATTTAAATGCGGTGATACATTATTAAAAAAAAAAACATTTAAAATTTCCAAATTTATGATTTCTGGCAACACTTATTATTTCAAAAATGTCATTATCTCACTAATGTCACTTGGTCAATATTTTATTCAGTGAACAATGAACATTATAGATTATAGTATAATATGATTTGTTATTTGCTGAACCTTATAGGAGAACACTGTCTGTAGGATACTCTGATTTCTGAACTTCTAAATCAATTGAAGCTCTCCTTGGGTAAAAACCTGTAAAAATATTTTGTAATTTCAAATGTTTTGAACATTGCTAAATATCATATTTATTTTCGACTTATTTTATTCACCTCAATTATATAGAACGTGCTTACTCAAATAATAAGTGCGTATAAATAATAAATAGTTAGCCTTACTACCTTATTATATTCAAATATAAACATGGCTTCCCGGCTTAATATTGTAAGTTACTTTTTATTATGTATTTCGATCGTTTTATGTAATAATGACGTTGAAGTAAAAAATGAAGAAGATTTAGGCGTAAAGTATGCCAATCGTTGTGAAGTTTGCAAAATATTAGCTACTGAGCTACAAGGGAGACTAGAAGAAACAGGCAAGATTCATGATGTTATTGAAATAGGATACTCTTTAGACGACGTTAAACCTAAAAAGAGAACAAAATATCAGAAATCCGAATTGCGGCTCATAGAATCTTTAGAAGGAGTATGTGAAAAAATTTTAGAGTACAATATTCATAAAGAGCGTCAAGACAGTACAAGGTTTGCAAAAGGTATGAGTCAAACATTTAAGACTCTTCATGGCCTTGTCGATAAAGGTGTAAAAGTAGACCTAGGTATTCCTCTGGAACTTTGGGACAAACCATCAGCAGAAATAACAAATATGAAAAGTCAATGTGAAAGTCTTTTAGAGGAAAATGAAATGGCTATTGAAGACTGGTATTGGAAATTCCAAGGAGAAATAGATCTAAAACACCATTTGTGTACTAAAAATGCTTTAAGAAATAATGATGACTCCTGTTTGTTCGAAGAACTTAAAGGTGAATCAGGGGAACGCGATGAATTGTAGTATGTAAAACAAGTGTATTAAATTCTTTAATTTGTGACATTTTTTTAAAAAAGTGAATATGAAGTGCATTTCTATTGTTGTAAGTTTATAATATTAATAATGTAAATCATGAGTAAAGAACCTCATCATATTACATGTGTAACAAATAGTGCTGACATGTATAAAAACATAATAATAATTAGTAAGGAATTTCAAGTATAATTAATTAAAATATGTGTATGTTACAATACTCCAATAGTCAAAATAAATTGTTAAACAGTTCAGATGAAGATAGATGTACTGTAAAAGCTTCTTATTCAGAGTACTTATTTTCATTGTTTGTATTTACCATAGTGCAGTGATTATTATACATAAGATACATAAGAAGTATTCCTAACTTTTATATCTAAAAAAATTCATCTTCAGGAAAGTTTTAATAGAAATCCACTTAGCAGAAATGTTAAATTTGCAGTCCTGAAATTGAAAACTTACAAACTTATAATAAATATCTTTAATCTTAAAGATTTAAGTGATGGTTTACAGATTGCAAACCCACTCCTCACTTAAATAAGGCTTAATAACTTTGGAAAACAATTGAAATTAAAGAACATCTGAATATTTCCTTTACTTTCCTCAGAATACTGATGTAATATGTTTTTTATATCCATTCTCCAATTTACTATTATATAATGTGCATTGTAATCAAATCAATCAATCTTTTAGTATTTGAGTTCTAGTATAATTTTCAATTATAATTTTATTACTTTTTTTTATCTAATATTGTCAAGATTTTAAAATCTATTTTCCTTTTTTTTTTGTTATTTTTACAAAAACTGCATGACTGTTAATCTATGGTATATAAAAGTGCATTGCATGTGCAAGTGCAAATTAGAACTTGTAATATTATACTGCTTTAAATTATTCTGTGTATATCATTCATTTAATTGGTATGTATGGGAATCCCTGTATTTGTAAAACATATTAAGACAATCTTAATTATCAATATTTGTGAAATTAAGCATATTGTTATGCATACTCATATGATATTATAATAGTTCCTCACTTTCCGTCCAATTTCCAAGACATGGCATTCAATCAGCAGCAAAAGAAAATAATACATTCCCCTGAGTGGAAATATAACCTTTAACCGTCACCATTTCACAGTTAGATATAGTGCTACAACTACAACGGCCCATACAATAAACAGAATTATAAACAAAAGTTGAAGGATAAAAAAAGACAAAATATCATAAAGCACCTCTTTAATCAACCATCAAAAAGTACTATACAAATAATATCTATCTGATACTCTGCACTTCACGGTGCCAACACAATTGCAGGCATTCTGCAAACATATCTAACAAACAAAATGTACAATAATCATAATAAAGAAATTATAAATAAAAAAAAATGATTACAACTAATAGGATTAAATACATTCACTCATTATTTGGTAGAGACATAAGACATACAACTCGAGCAACATTTAAATAATTATTTCGATGAGAAATGCAGTGCCTTTATGCACTTTTATGTATTGTTTTCTTTTATCTTTTTTCCTTTTTATTCTTTTATAAATATGGTGTTTTTTCTATAGATACGGGCTGGTGTCTTGGTAGTCGTCGTCGCTATCCGACCCGTCGTCCGTCAGCTGGCGCTGTGTGGTCTCTTCCGGGTCCCCAACGCATTCAGAGCTTGATGCATCTGTTATTTATTATCTATATTATAGTTTTTTTCTTATAATAATATTATTTTAGGGTCACGTATCGGTGGTAGGAAGAGATAAATAGAGTCAAGACACTCCTTTCCCCCTTTTTCCGCCCAATTTTCGAGATATACCGTGTTAGGTGGCGGAAATTAGCGACCAGAGCAACGAAATGAAAATAATTAAATCCACTGAGTGACAATCGAACCCACTACGTCGCGTTAATATGATTAATGAGACACTGTCGCTGAGCCAATCATTAAAACGGATACATAATGGTTATAACGACCAATAATTGTATATATAAAAATAATTTGTTTATTATATGCATGTGCGTATTAAGTATTTAAGTATTTAGTAAAATTTTATTTTTTAAATAAAAAAAATAGGTATTTTTATAAATTATGTTAGGTGTTATAATTTTACTAAATCAAAATTGAAAGTAGTACTCGCTTTTTTAAATTACACTATAATCTCCATTGCAAAGTACTACAAAACTAGTTTCTATAATATACCTTAGCAATACAACAGTTCCAAAAACTACCACATGGTTACTAATTACGTGCAAAATATATATAAAAGGCGTATAGCGTGTTTTTTGTGTTATGTATGTATATTAATTATGAAAGTGGAAAGCATATAAAAGCTACAAATAATTACCCAGTTACCTGCTTGGTGTTCCCACAGCTCGTCACATCTTCGCGACTTTGGTGGTGGTGGTGACGGAGACCCTCTAGAAACAAATAGAGAAATTATTAATTATCAGTTCTATGTTTGTCAATTAAATTGGGTCATCATATTCATTCATATTTAAAAGCAACCAATACCTATGCTCAGGCGAATCATCTCCATTCTCACTGGGCGGCGGTGACGACCTCGGCGAGGGCGGTTGGCTCAGAGCCTGCATCAACCTTCCTTTGGACTCGTTCCAGATGTTTGTCAAACGGCCATCGGGACCGAAGAGCAGAAGGAACGCGTCTATCAACTCGCGCGACTTCTCTTCCCATTTTGTTAATATGTCCACTTTCTTTTCTCCTATGTTTGTCATTACCTGATTAACAAAGAAAGTAGAGTTAAATTGTTATTTAAGCAACGTCTGACTAATAGGTTTTATGGCCTTTAAATTAAATTACGGTCGTTGTGATTATCTAAAACGAACCTAATAAACTCACACTATGTACAAAATTAGTTCTCAATTATATATATAATTTCGTAAAAGTAGGAAACAACGTCAAGTTAAGACACGAAGGCATAATTTTAATATCTTCACTCTATCAAATTAACAATAATAATAATATCGTGTTAATGTTCTAATCATATTATTTTATGTATATTAATAATTCACCTTGGCTACGATCTTAGACGACACAAAAACTTAATTTTATATCAGCTTTCCAATTTTAGCAATATGACAATTGTAATTCCATTGCTTTTATAAATACTTTACACATTATTTTAGATTCGTAACTACATAATATATGAACCAAATATTTTTTTATTATTTTTATATGTTGCAATAAAACCTACTATTAACAGAATACTTCCTCTCTTATCTATGAACGAGCTTAGCGGAGGCGCACTTATCCGTTATTACTTTACATTATTAGAATTTATATCACACCTATCACCATTATCTGACAACCAAGTATTTTGTTATATATTATGGTAGTAAAAAAAACTTTTTAAAATTGAATTGTAGATCTATCTATATAATGAAGGTATGTGCGAATAATAAAAACAAATAGCTTAACGTTGTCCCGCATATAGCAGGAAAGACACTTGGAACCTAGCGCTAAGACACTCCATTCCCCTCTTTTAAACGTCCTGCTTTGACTTGTTACCAGAGCGAGAATATGAAAATATTATTATTTTCATTTACAACTCTGCACGATTAAATCTGAGTGGGAATTGAACCCACAACTGTCCGCGTTTACAATCACACACTCTGCCACTGCGTTACGACGACTTTATAATAAAAACACAAAATAATAATTTTATAACGTATATAAATAATATGCATTGTTTTGTATAATTTATTGTATTAGATATCAATATAATATAATAATTTATTATTTTATGAATTATACCAAATATGTACTTGAGCAATGTGAACGACATTCTGCTGTTCAATTGAAACCGTATTATTGAACCTATTGAATTACAAGAGGGTATCAAATGCAGACTGCATACGAGAATGACATGCGTTTTATGCTGCTATACTTGAATAATGATGAAGTTTCTGAATTATTTTTATACTAATTCTATTAAATTATATTTAAATATCAAAGAAATTAGCAAAATAACATATTTAAACAAACCAGATTGAAATTATTTATTTGCGACGACAAAATGTGAAAAAGACATATGTATATAATCCATTCATACCTATATTATAAATTCGAAAGTAACTTTGTCTGTCTGTCTGTCTGTATTTTACGCAATCAGGACCGAACCGCTAATTTAATTGTGATAAAATACTCATTTAGAGGTACTTGAGGGTCTCGGGATGAACATAGGATAATTTTTTTTCTCATATTTGTAATATTTTCGATATATACCAATATATTAAAATACTTATTAATTTGACATGCAATTTATTCCGCCATGTTTATAACAACCGCCGTTGCTAAGCAACGATTTGCAAAGTTTGTTGTTAGAAAACGTCACCCAAAATAAGTTTGCTTAACGCATACATGGCGCGCGCCGACTCAACCTTATGAGACACAAAAACAATATTCTCCAAAAATATTGTCCCTTAAATATTGTTTAAAAAAGTCCGCGTTGATATATACTATAGATATAGATTTGTATACATTAACAAAAATTAGATGATTTCTATAATTTGATATTCATCCTTATGAAAATAAATATAATAGTCACTTTTAGCATTTCATCTAGATGGAAATTATACGTAAGATGGTTTACTGTATAACAATTTAATAAATAATTAAGGAGATGTCAGTGATTCGGAATGACCTAGCCTACGAGTGGTAGGTATAGTATGACCGACGCGAACGGGCAGATGACTGATGGTTTTGTAAATTTTTATATATTTTCGAATTACTGTTAATTTTTATTTAATTATTTGCTGCTTATTACTACTACTACTTGTTAATTTATATCAGTTCGGTTATCTATACCGATGTTATACACTTTTAATATCGTAATTTTAATCATTTGAGATTTTATTTATTGTTCGCAAAAATTATTAATTATTTAATATAGAAAAATGTTTAGTACGCGCGCATGGCAAACTTTACTTTTTCTAATATTAAGAATTTCCTTTAGTTACTTTTACTTCTTTTGTTTGTTCATTTCGGTTACTCAGATATTTTATCTAATAATAAATCTCCACTTATTGTTCTTTTTTAACTTATTTTAATTATTTAGGCTTATATTTTATTACAAATTCTATTGAAAACCCAAAATAATTTCATAAATATATTTAATAAATAATCGTATAGTTCACGCGGGCGTAGCCGCGTCCGGGCCCACTAGTAACAATATATAATAATAACCAATTAATCTAACGTAATTAACATAAATGAATCAGTGCCCAGCTATATTTATATACTTTGCGAGTCAATAACAAGATTAACTTACTTTCTTTCCTTTGTCTTTGAGTTCGTCCATTTTGTTTTGTAACCTGAACTTCTTTTCATTTAGGAAGGACACATTGAGCTCCTTAGCAGAGTATCCTCTAGCGAGATTCCGCCTCACGTATATGTCGTAGTCGCGCACTATCCGCGCGACGATATCTGACGTGGATACACCTGGAAATTACATACTTTATTATAATATTATTTAAATTTTAAATTATATTAAAGGTTATTCACAAAATGTAGTCTAGCTTTACGCTGTCCCGTATATAGAATGGCTGGCAGATTTCCGCACAATCTTCCAGATATTGTGTTTTGAGGAGCGTAACTCAACGCCGCGGTTGTCTTTTTACTTGCGAAGAAATTAAAATAATTCATTCGTCCAAGTGGAAATCGAATCCACACCCGTCGTGTTAATTCACATGCTCTACAGGTTAATGGACTTAATTATCGATATTCGATGCTAATATCCGAATTTAC
This sequence comes from Heliconius nattereri, assembly GCA_013403645.1. NCBI lineage: Eukaryota > Metazoa > Arthropoda > Insecta > Lepidoptera > Nymphalidae > Heliconius > Heliconius nattereri. The sequence continues at coordinate 883,919 of JAAIXI010000242.1, read as the reverse complement.
TTCCAAGTAATTAAATTAAAATAGGCTAAACAAGCGAATTCACGTGTTTTTATAAAAACTGTTCATATCAGGTTTTATAATTTTTAGATAAAAAAATATAAAATAAATATGAGAACACATCCAAATATATTACAATAATTATTAAAATATCCACATAATCTTACGACATAGGTTAGGGTTATTATATACATAATTAACTTATTCACATATTATTACATATATAGTAATAAAAGTCGAGTCATCCAGACCAGGCAAGCACTAATAGCAAGTTATTTATGGCTAGTGTCTCTTAATCAGCATTAGGTCACACGAAGTCGCGACCTAGACTTAGTTAGGTTTTGTAAACATGTATGCACATTCTGGGAAACGTACTTATAGGTGGACACGCGAGATGAATTAATGACTTCATTTTATATTTTTAGAGATGGATGACTTCATTTTTTACTTTATTACAAGAACAAGGCGGAGTTTTAAAAATTAATATTTTTTGAGTTCATCGGTCGAGGCGTAAGGTACAAGCATATGACAGTAATGGCGACAGGGTATGGGTTCGATTGCTACTTGAGGAATCGAAATATTTAACCTTTTCATTTCCTTGCTCTGTTAACAAGGCAAAGCGCGGCATTGATTTCCGCCACTCAACACGCAATGCCTCCAGATATCGGCATAAAATTGGCAACGGAAGGATCTTAACACTAAATTCCCAGTTTCCTGGTGCTTACCCTGCTATGTGGGAGATGTTAAAACATCCGATCTAAGAAATATTCTACCTAACGATATAAGCATAATTTAATCTTTGCAACGGAAACTAAAAACCGCCGAGAAGGCTCACATAAGTAACTAGAATATATTACAGTCTAGAATAATTTTATTGTGCGTTCTACTTTAATTATTAATAAAATAATAAATATATTTCCTGCATTAATAACGAAAAAAATGCTTTTCAATTGAAAGTGTCAAAAGTACACACACACACACACACACACACAAATTTTATTTTTTGCCTGTTGGCAAGAACAATAGTAGATAATAGTATGTAAAATTATTCTTTAACTAAATTAGACGACCTTCAACTTTTGACGTCAATATAAATGTTCATTATCGTGTTGAGAATAAGATTCCGTATCTAAATAAAAACTAAAGATCAACTTCGCGGTTGTTGCGTATTACCTAATGTGTATCTTAATTATCACTTGCAGCCTAATTAACGCAAGGGGGGGATTTTGCTCTATATTTCGACATTTTTGGAAGAGATGTTGAAATTTAATTGTCTGAATATTTGAGTTACATTTTGAAATATTTCAATATAGTATTTAATTCAATAAGTATACTTTTGCGTGTGTGTTGGGAAGTATGATTATTAATAATTATTATATGCTACCATTTATAAGTTTTTAAATTAAATGAAGATAAATAATTAAAGCAAAATATTTTTATATATTATTATCTAAATAGGTAAAAGATCGCACCAATAAATGGAGAAGCTAATAGTTAAAAAAAAAAAGCTAATAACGTAAAAATCAATTTTCAGTACAATTGTGAAAATAATAATTATTACATAAAATTTATAGATTAAGAATATTCTACGCCGACTTAAACAACATTACCAGCCTTAACTCATAATTTACAAAAATAAGACATTTATTACGATTTCATATATCGTATCGATCCAGTCTTACACGGTTGACACAGTAACGCGAGCTTCAACCACACTCAGTGGTGTTTGTTTAACATTTAGATGCTTTCTCCGGTCCAATTAGAAAACTGCAGCATTGAGTTACATTTATAGTACTCTATTTAAAGAGATTCCCGAAACAAAAAAATTAAAAACTTTCCCATATGTATGAGGAAAATCTCTATAGAAATGGCAATTCATATTAAAAAAGATTCGTAATTATTTACTCACCCTCCGTTCTCTCCGTCGCTACGAACATGTCCTTAGCTTTAATCATGGCGTATATATCATCACAGTCCTCTGTAATGTAGGGTATGTCGTCGTGCGCTATGAAATCAATTTTGTGCTTCTCTAGAAACTCCTCGTCATACTCCCACGGCGCGTCTCGTACAACCTTAGGTGAGAGAATGCAACACTTGTAATTTTCCGAAATACAAACGAGCGAGCTTACGCTTTTCCCGCTAATAGAAAGGTAAGTAAAGAACGCCTTGTGTCAAGACACTCTGTTTCTGCTTTTGTGAACATTGAAAACCCTATTCCTTCCCCATAGTTGGATCGAATTCAGAGTCATACACTGTCCACACAACCACTGTGGCCACGGGCGTATTTACAACGTGTACTGTACTATTAATATCTACCATTTTAACAGCATTATTATTTACTTAATTAGCAAAAGCATGTAAAAAAAATTGACGTAGCGGGATTTGAACCCTCGCCTCTTACAAACTTTTAAACGTATTCTAAATAAGTATTTTTGATTTTTAAGGGTGGAATAACATTTAAAAATATATTAAAAGCATTATAATTGAAACTGTACATGGAAAAAATTCTTTAAAAACTATGCAGTGCTCGTGTAAGTGTGTTCTGATTGTCGTTTACAATGTCCCTTATAATATTCTGTTACTTAACAGGTAACACGATATCATATTGCACATTGTTGATAGTAAAACAAATTTTATGTTGGAAATTCCATACTGCAAAAACATAAGGAATTATTTGTGCATTTTTTGTTAGTGATGAGATTAATAAAAAAAATGGTCTAAAGCCTTAATTCAAGCGTAATTAAACCAACGGTTCTCAGAGTGTACTTAATTTATAGTTCTTTTCTTTATTTTTTTAACTAAACTTATTTTTTTGAATAAACATAAACTAAATATAATATTTTCGACCATTAATACGTATAGCCTACTGCCATATATATTTTTCTAAGAATATTTTATTTATGCGTAAGTACACAAGATATATTTGAAGTGTAGGTAGTACGACGAGCACGCCTCAATTAGCGACAGAGTGTAAAACAGTTGTATCGACGGTGTTCAGCGTACTACTTCAGGTAAAAACGCTTACGATATTCTGGCACGAACAAAAACAAGGTCAAAGATAAACAACCTAACACACAGTTCTGTGAATTGTGTCCTACATATTTTAGCATCGTGGCAGAATTAGGTGTAACTATTTAAGTTTAACTTGACTATTTTCATTTTCTTGTTTCTAGTAAGGAAATAAAGCGCGGCGTTGAGTTCCACCACTCAACATGGAATTTATTGAAAATTGGACTACCGGCGCTTGGGAAACGGCGGGACACCTTGACAATAGTAGGTAATCCCTGTCTACTCTTTTATATGCGAGATACAGCGTGAAGCAAATATAAAATAAAAATAACTATTCGACAATTCTAAATTTAAATTGTGTGACCACAAGCAAAATCATATTGAAAAATATAGTGTTGTAATTTATTAACAAGAAGTAAAAATTTATATTTCACATTGTAGTTAATTTGTATTATTCTTATTAAAAATATCTATTTGTATTGAAACTTAGTGTTAAAAAAGAAAATAATATGTAGTTATATAAAATACCTCATCAACATATCTGCAGTGTCGGACGGCCTCGTATCTCTCGTCTTCTGTCATCACCGTGCGCCCCTTGCGGCTGTGTGTGAGTTTATCATTGCATACTGAAAGAAAAAAAAATAAAACGTATAGCACATCTCTATTTATAAACTGTTTTAAAAAAAAACTATTGACAGATATTTTAAATCGTAATCATTGATCCAACGTTCATAAAATGCAGATTTTAAAATATCTTTATATAGCTTATCATCATTGACTCTATAAATTGGTAATTTTCATAATAAATTTACCACTTTGAATTGTAATAATTATTTTGATACAAACTAGTGAAAATAATAACAATATTAATATAGCCTTCCACGTTTCCAATTTAAAATACAAAAAAGAAATATTTGACAACCTTGGAATGTTATTGTGAGAAAACGCCTTATTAACTAAAGTAAGTTTTATTTTATTTATTATATTTCCTGTTGTAATGTATAATAAGTTATAACACACATACGTTTTTACAGCTCTTCTGATTTTTTTATATTAAGTCAGCTTCAATTATATCCCGCAAACGACAGAATAAGCAGAGGGAACCTAGTGTTAAGAAATTCAAGTTTCCCACTTTCCGCTGAATTTTAGAGGCATTGCGAGTTGAGTGGCGGAACTCAACGCCGCGCTTTGCCTCGACACTCGAGCAAAGAAATTACAATATAAATTTAAATAAATATTTCATTTCCTCGAGTGGGGATCGAACCCACACTAGTCGCGTTTACAGACTAAATAAGAGATCTTTATATTAAGTAATAGTGCTTATGTAGAGTTATATTAGATTAAAAATAACTCTTATAATATGTAGTATGTGTCACTAACATTGACCTACAATATAATTATATAAAGTTAAGTGTGTCAACACTGATCAATAACAAGCAGTGCAGTGTCTGAAGCATCTTTTACACCGATTACCCTTAATAGCTATTATACTTTTATGCATTTAGCGAATTTAACGATAATATTAAAAGAGGAACATAAAAAAAATTACCTACATTCTTATATGGATGTATATTTCATTTCCCTTTATAATAAAGAAAATAATTTACTGATACTAATGGTATATTTATAATTTACATTTAAATAAAATGTAATATTAATGTATTACGCGAGTATCACTTCCTATACCAATTTTTTTTCCTATCTGTATTATATTAATCAGTATTGTGAAAATAAAATAATAATAATATAAAACGTTGTAATGAAGCTAATTAAGCCATGATTACTTATAATCTTTCATGCTTATATCTGTCGGTCTGATAAAAACCTTTACATTATCCAATATAGATACGTAAATATCATATTAGGTTAGCGGCTCTAGCGCAAATGAGGTTCACGTGCAAATATATATTTGCAAATATATATTTTTTAAATACTTTAAAAAGGAGGTTCCCAATTGGTATTATTTTTGTCTGTACACCGATTCATACATAATTAAATTCAATTTGACCCAGTAGCTTGGATGATGTAATTTTCATGAAACTCTTGTTTTTCTGCACACCGATTACTTAAAGATTTCTAATCCGATTTGCGCGATTCTTTTTTGTTATAGATAGGTGTTGGACATGTCTATAGAGATAGACACGTGGGTTTTTTCACAACATACATTACACCTTGCGTAATAAAAAAAAAAAAACAATTTGCGCTTCTATAATATTATCTTTTAAAGTAAATAAAAAGTAGAAAATTCTTAAGGGAGATAATTTTTGATTGATAACATTTACACTTAGAAATACATAATAATTGGATAAGAGGAAGGCCCGAAAATAATACAATAATAGCTCTACAAAACAGAAATAATTACTAAATAGAAATATATTTCAAATCTAAAAAACAGATAGCCGCGACATGGTGTAATTATCAAACCGGGGCCGCTCATCGTCACATGTCAGCCAGCACCAACCTATCAGGAGAACACAGCAAGGTTGCTGATACATCGTGATAACATAACAATGTCTATACAATCGTAGATAATATAATTTTGCGTATTTCGTAATTAAAATCGTACGATCAATGAGTCCAAAGTCCTATATCGTAAGAATTGATAGCGCTAACGCACATCACTAGTGTCATACGTAAGGAATGTGCTCACGTGGGCTTGATTATGCAGTTTGAATGCAGTGCCATTTGATAATAAATAATGTATATCACAAACTTGTAATATTTTATTATTCTATTGTCATTAAACATGTCCAACACATTATATTTACGTTTCAATCAATCAATCAAATCAGCCTGTTCTGATCCACCGCTGGACATAGGCCTCCCCCAGGGTGCGCTAATCTCCCGCTAAGCGCTAAGCCTTCTGTATCCTGCCTTCTGTAAGCCTTTTATTTTCGTTTAGTAATTTAAAAATATATTTGCGGTATAAATATAATTCTCTAAGATCTCAATTCACTCTCTCTTATCGCCGTCATCAAGTGTGACGTGCATATGAAATCTATTGGCTGAAAGGCTATAAATAAGTCAAGAGATTTATGCAATTAAAATATGACCGGCATTTCGAGATTGCAAAACAAGTGGGTGGAACGTGTTCTGAAAAACCTGTTTTATGTCCATGAACAATGGGGTCCGCTTCTATTTTGCATAACAACTGTTAAAACACAAAAGGCACTGAAGTACGCGTTTGCAATGTTTCTTTACAGTAACGATATTTGTATAGCACGTTCCGTACCAATTCTTTCTCTAGATAACAAACATTACGCTATATATAAACTATAATACGATAAATCGTGCCGCTTTACAAAAGTGCATAAAGATTATATAAATCTAATTTCTATAAGTAAAAGAAGATTATATCGTTTTTATTTAAAAAAAAGATTAAACTGTGTAGAATAACTATATTTATAAAAATTACATTCCACAACACTGTATAATCTATAACCAGTGATCAAAAAGTGAATAAAAAGGTTAAATATCTCACCTCCAACTATAAGATAGACATTGGGGAATACTGTCTTGGCTTGCTGCAGCTGTCTCGCATGGCCCTGGTGGAACATATCGTATATGCCATCCGAGTATACCCGCACTTTGCGGGATGCCGTGCCCGCTAACGCCAGCGCCCTGGGTATGCGGCCGTACGCGCATCTATCCCTCTCCGCTACCGCTGCGAAGTCCGTGCTGAAGGGAGCCGCTGTCCTTAATGACTGGAAATAAATGGATTCATTTATTTTTTTATTTTAAAAGTTAGCAAAGAGGCAGGGAGTCGCATCGTCATTTCTTTGCTCTGGTGTCGCACCACTCGACATACAAAAAATGGGGAACGGAACTTAACATTACGCTCCCTCTGTCTTAACCTGCTGCAAGCGGGATACAACGTGAAGCTTTAATCTTAAATTAAATAACAAAAGTGATATGCATAGATATTAATAAAAAATAACTATATGGCTTATTATAAAGCAACATAAATGGTTTGCAAGACCAGACGAAATATTCCTTATTCTTCAATATAATGTAATTTGTAAGTATATAAACCATCCACTGGTTTGTTTCTGTACATACAAAATACAAGAACACGCAAAGTCAAGTCAATAATTATTTACAAGGAAGATATTTCAGTGGTTTCTAAACCAATACGTCAGCAGTACTGTGCAATATGTATAGTTATTTAACATTTGTGGTTTTAAATTAACGTCATTTCCTCAATAGTAAAAATTAATTATATTTTATATATATTACTGGTATATTATTACTTTCAGTTAAGTAATAAGTATTATAGGTACATTATTCGTTTATAAGACACAATTTAATTATTAAATAAAATTAACTATAAAAGAAATTAGTTACCGTCATCACATTTTTGTATGCCCTTGTAAAAATTGTAATAAATAGAAAAAACTTTTTCAAAGTTAAGCTTACGTAATAAAAACAACTACTTCGTTAATAAATCCTGCATTTATGTATTACACGTACATTTTTCAAAACTAAAAACAGATAAAATAAAAATATTTTGAGTAGGAAGTGATAGCTGCAAATTAAATATAAAACCTAACTTCCTTTTTTTTTGTATCTACAAAAATCCGAAATTACTTTATAATTAGTATATTTGTTCGGAATACAGGAAAGAATTATAACATCGAAAATACCGTCGGTAATTAGCAGTGTACTGTCTATGATTCATATATTGCGATGTCAAGGCTCAGGCACACTCGAGCGATAGTGCGGTGGCGTGATGTGACGCGAGCATCGAGCCCTATCACGCATTATCACGGCGGGCCGTCCGCCTCGTGGCTGCAATGCTTGCGATAAATGCGTGACTGTTTGTGCAACAAGTACCTACTTAAGCTTATGAGACACCCTACGTTATCATTATTGTTATCTGTACATAATTTAAGATTGTTTTGGTAAGCTGATCATTCGATTTTAAGTTAATTTTGAGTTTCTTGCCGATTCTTCTCAGCAGAACTGCCTTCCATACCGGGGGTAGTATATATTTATAGAAGTATTTGTAACAGGGTTAATACGTTCTAAGAATTTTAATAGTATTAATAACTTTTAACAACTAATTATCCATAATGAGTTAATAGCGTCATTCCAAATACAAGTAGGTTAGGTATGACTTATGACTAATATTTAATTTGTGTAATAATTTGTAAACAGTAGTAGGTATTTCCGACATGAAGATATGAATGTAACTTATCATTCACCTTTCAAATGTTATAATTACCAAGGAAAATTAAGAAAATATTAATTTTGGGTAAACGCGTTTTGTAAGTAGAGACCGCGCCTCGGCATGCGAAGTGCAGGAGGTTCTTCAATCTTCAGTGAGGTTTAGGACGACGTACCTAAATTGACTGGCAGAAGTTTTCTTTTTTTTAAGTTCCTTTACGCCACAGACTGTTTGTTTTTAAGTATGGGTTGTACATGCCTTAAATTCAATAGATACAATTTAAATTTAATATACATTTTATTACAGAGTGAAACATATCTACACTACAATGGTATCAAATATGTGGAAACAACATCGGCAATATATGCCAATTATGTTTTGCCGCTCTAAAACGACTTTGAATTGTTTCGCAATCGCTCTATTTTCGATAATCACTTATTTTGTTAGTTGTACAAAGTAGTAAAATATGTAATATCACATATATTGTAGTGAAGAAAAATCACTAGCTAACTATTCGTATGTTTTTTAAATCTAAAATTATAATTGCACATAGCACTTTCCGCAGAACTCTGGAGGCATCGCGTGTAATGCGCCGCACTTTGCCTCGTAAGTCGCTATTAGAGTCAGAAAATGAAAAATATTAAATTAATTATTACCTCGAATGGAAATCGAACCCACAAACTATAGCGATTGCGCCTCATATATTTAAAGTACATAAATAAATTTAATGAGCATCATTTAAATACATTGAAGAATAATGTTCACCAATTGCATGAGTGGTGTGTAATTGTCGTAGTAATTAACTATATTAATAATTAACAAGCCAAAATTAATTACGAAGTTCAAAAGCTGGCAAGTTCCTCTAAAAAACACGATAGAAACGCTTTGCGTGTCACGTGTTTCTCTGGTAAACATACTACTATACCTATTTATTTTAACCGTTGCGTTGGGTCAAGCGTGTTGCCAATTAGTACGAGTTCGCGATGAGGTAATTTCAATACATTTACGCATTTCATATATGAAATAAAAAGAGAGATTACACCCATATATAATAAAATATTGGCAATATTTAAAATATTATTCGAACACATCACAGAAGGTTCTTAAAGAAAATATTTTTTTAAGGTTTTTTTTGCTTTGTATAATAACTTATCATATATACACAATTATGTTTAATGAAATTATAGGATTGTAGGTAACATAAGCTTCATAAGGTAAAAAAGCTTTAAAATAAGTATAAAAATCCTCGTTACATACGTTAGTTATTATTTAAATGAAAAAATAAACTTCAATTATTTTAATTATTTTAACCTTGAATGTGTTTTACGTCAAAAAACTACTATCCAAAAGGTCGCCATTCACAATTGAACTCGAATGGTGTCGTTACATTGTAAATGTTGTTAATATTTAATAAAAACCATTTACGTATGTACCTAATTGAAAAAAAATAAAAAAATATATTTCCTCGCTTTGGCAACGAGTTAAAATCAGGCGTTGAGTTTCGCCACTCATCACGGTATGCCTCCAGAGTTCGCCGGAAAGAAGAAAACAAGAGTGCCTTAACACTAAGATCCCAAGTTCCAAAAAATCTTATTATATAGTAAATTATGTAGTAATTCTCCGCATTATTAAAGATTTCATAACAGACTAAACGACATTTCCATATAAGTTTGCCGAATGTTATCGGATTGTTTATTAAAAATACATGATAAATAATATCCTACGGTTAAAAGTTTATCATTAGTTTTTGTAATAAGATTATCAGAAGAGCGGTTCAAGAACCGAGGGTAACGTCCGGTTTTATTAACCACAATGGAATATCGAATGTTAACTGTGTAGGGTTTCAAACATCCATGTTTACGGAGCTATATTGTATAGTAACTTGTTAATATCAGTAGTATTAATTATATGTATACTATATGTACTAAAAAATATACAATTACCTCATTAATTTTCTACTATATTTAAGTCTAAATGACACACAATACCGTGAATAATGCATATGATAAATAAAATTAAATTATAATCATAAATATTCAGCGATATCAATAAGTTACTCGAAGTTTCGAATGTAACTAAGACACACATAATATTTAACGAGAAATTTACTTTCGTACATACCTACAGCATTTGCAAAACTAAAACGATACTAATGACGCAAGTGAAAAATGTTTATTTAAAGTCATTAAAAGTGAATAAATGAGATAACCAGAGTAAACGTGGTAAGAATGTCTTGTATCAGCTATAACTAATTATTAAACTGTTTCATATTTCATTTCTGTAAATCCATACTGTATGTATTTAAATGGTTTTGCGCTCAATGTTAAAAGGTCTATTAAGATATAAAAATTAATTCTTTTTTCTTAAAAAAATAAATGTATATTTTTATATTAAAATATATATATTAAAATATATATATATTAAAATATAAAAATATACATTTATTCATATTCCATTCTTATGAATATTTTTACAGTATATGCATTAGACGAGATCCATTGCCAGTCACTCACTTATTTTGCAACGAGTAAGAGATTGCAATGGATCTCGTCTAATGAACTCCTAATGTAACTCGAACAATCGTTTCGGAGAAAACCATTATATTTATAATTAAAAGTGCACATTTCTGTCAATAGGTATCGACTCTATCTAATGTAAATATTTATGAATTGAGAAAACTGACGTTAGTGTGTAGTGCATACAAAACTTTCTATGTAACTGTGCTGGACAGTATGGAAAAAACTTTCACTGAAAAGATGAAAAGACTCTTTTTCTTCCAACATATGTGTAGGTATATTTTATCGCAGTTTTAACGCTTAATTCCCGTCTCATAATAAAACAATGTTACATCATCTTTATAAGCGTAAAATATTTCAGTTCTCATTTTAATAATAAAGCTTTCACGAATATTAGAGGTATGTGAAAAAGTACTATTTAAATAAACACTTACGCTACTAGAGCCCGGCATTTCGGATTTGACGTAACCATTCTTCCGGTAGCCTTTGGTGCCGTTCTCCAATTTTCCGTTAAGCTGTCCATTGGTCAGTGTCGTGGTCAGGGTGAGAGATGACATCATTAAAAAATATATCAGTTCTTTAACAATTGGGACACTTATAAGTTCTGCTAGCACATATATTCACTGATCGACTGCCGCATCATTGGCGAACTGTCCAAATTACAAATCGAAACTGTCCCCGATGTTAAAATTATATTTGTACCGAATTTTGTTTAATCTATGTTGATTGGACAGAGATTTGTCGTCATCCAACATAGATTTATGACACGAACACTACGCGTATTCTAACAACAAGGACGTTGCACAGCCGACTGACTTTAGTTAGGTTAGGTGATGTGAAGTGAGTAAGCGAGGATTGTGTAGCGGTGGCGGGGCGGGCGTGAGCGGGTGTTGCGCGGGGCGCGGGGAGGGCGCCGGCGGTGGCGCGACGTCGACGTGGAAGCTCGTCAGACACGCGATGCGCCACGACCACACTCGCGGGGGACGCCGGCCGTCCTCGACTAAATGTTCATTATATTTCATTTCAATTGTTGTTTCTCTGAAACTTTATCGCTAATTCGCATATCCCTTGATCACTCTATTTATTTAAAGATAGCTGTCATATGTTAAGCTAGTTTCAGTTTCTACATAAACAATTATAATCGTTGTTATAAAGCAGCGAAACGTGGGTGTTACAGAAGAATGAAAGATACGATCTCTTCGTACGATATGCGGAGTCAGCTTAGCTGATTGAATCCGCAATGAAGAGATAGATACACAGAATGGAAAGCTTGAGTTTCAGTAAAAGCTCGAGACGTCCAATATTTGTACGGAACCTTCGGTGGCCAACTCGTGCGTCCGATTTTTGTACGATGCTTTAGTGATTACTCGTTCGATGATTTAAAAATTAGGTATAAAGAATAGAGATAGGAATATAAATTATTTATTAAAATGTATCATAGTCATAACATGGTATTCGCTTAACTTAACTTCACGCTTTATCCCTAGCGGGGTAGTAAGAGAGAACGGTGCGCCAAACGCTACGATCTCTACATACCTCTTTCGCCTCGTCCACTGTCATCAACCTCTTCATACAGGCCCTCCGGGGTGCTCATGCTTTTTACGTGACCTTTCTCCAGTATTTTTCATACGGTGTTCGAGAACGAAGCTACAAATAGCTTAAAATACACATTTGTTTAATATCCAATTTGAAAGTAAAACGTTAATTAATTGATAATAACAAGGACGCTTATTATCAAAAATTACATTCAGTGAAAATTTACAAAAAGAAAACTATATTATTTGAAGCGATGATCATTTCTGTATTTTATTAAAAGTTTTAAGTGATAAATCTAAACGTTAGCTTTATGCTGTATCCCGCAAACAGCTGTAGTCAGAGGGAACCTGTGAACTTGGTGTTAAGACACTCCGACTGTTCCCATTAAGACGCTTATGTTAATATATGGTATAGAGGTAGCTCTCCACACACCATTTCGAATATATTTTTAAATGTTCTTCAGTTACCACATAGAGTCGCGCTATGGTAACATTTACCCATAATACGGTACGGTACGGTAACATTTACCTATAATGCGCTGCGGTAATCTAGCATTGATATAACGGAGGTTATAACATATGCAGAATGTTTTATTACATATCCACGTACCTACACAAATTCCAATTGTATTACAATTTAAAATTTATTCACATTTAAATATGATATGGAAGTAGGTATATATTTCCCGCCTTTTTATAATAATGTAAACTTTCCATATTAAATATATTAATATTTCCAGAGTTAATTCAAGTTTTGAGACAAATAAAAGTGGCACGAATAAAGGTGGTACGTTATATTAAAAAAAAGAAGATATCATATTAAGCAGCAATGTATGTAAAAGTTCATTTTTTTATACTCCCTCCATGTTTTATGTAAAAGTGGAAACTTTATTGGCAAATGTAATATAGATATGTAGTATGATTAAGTATTGTAAAAGCTGTTTGTTCCCCAATATAAAATAAAGAAATCTCAGAATTCGGCGGAAAATTTAGAACGGGAGCGGAGTGTCTTAACACTAAATTCCCAAGTTCCCATCTGGCTACCTTCCTATGCGCGGGATAAAAAATGTGACTCTTAATTACCAACAAAGCAATTATTATTTAAAACGTGTTTTTTAGTTAAATAGTCTTAAACGGTTTAGGNGCGCGAACGCGACCGACGTTTGCCCTTTCGGTCACTCATGGTGAGTGAGCGAGATGGTACACACTATTCGTCCGCTTCGGCAGTCATCGGGCCCTAGAGCGGGACCGCGAGGTCCGATGGAGACGGATGTACACTGATGATGATGGTGATGGTGATGATGATACACTATACACTGGGTACACTGGGTCGTAGGTGGCTATCACAACGCAGAGGCGCAGGCAAAACTTGGTACTTATTTCACAGGAAATAATAACAAGTTCTTAAGACCGTAGGAAGACTCGTGCCGGGAGAGGTGTTGACCACTCGGCGGACGGGCCGATCCTTTGACTAGACTTGTCTCCTTGTACCGTTTTATAGTGTAGTACACGAAGGTACGGCTCTCATATTTTTTTTATTAGGCGAAAATCTCCATTGATTTTTTCCCAAATACGCAAAGTCGCGCGCATTTCTTTTGGTCCTTCCAAATTTTGAAAGGAAATAATGAAAAGGAAGCATTCTTAATTCAAAAAAAAGAAGTAAGTAGCCAAAGTTTATTTCAAAATTTACGAACACACGAGGTAGACTGTACAGGACTATAAAAGACTTTGTCCATGAATTAATCATGAGACGGGTTTATTTTATTAATTAATTTGAAGAACATTTTTTTCGTTTTTTGATAATATTAAACAAGTTTAAATTTTTTAGTTAGAAAATATTAAGAATATTAACAACAATTGCTTTTAAACTATGGTGGATGTACTAAATAGGTTCTTTTTTTTAATAAGAAGCAAAATATATTTTTATGGCAATATTAATACTGATGAGCTATATTATTAGTATAATACTTTCATTTATAGTATTATGTGTTATACATATATAATATTTTAAGCCATTATAAGCCATAAGCATTAATTTTTTTGCAAATATATTTAATGTACAGGTAATCACACAATCATGTAAAAATTAATGTATCTCTCGCCTTAAGACGTAGTACGTAACGTTACATGTATATGTATTTTAAACCTACTTCTACGCACAAGTAGACTGGCGGTGGCATGGTCAGTGATCACGCCACATACCTGGCGACGAGCCCAGACTCTTTGCAATTGGCTTTCGATTTTATATCGCATATAAGAACAGATAGGTTTATGTTGACTTTTTAATACTTTTGTGAAAGTACAAAAGTATTAAAAAGTGACTTATTGTTTTCTTTTGTTTAGCTTCACGAATCCACTCCGTATCCAACAGGGTAGAAATAGTCGGCAAGGAGAAGTGTTAAGACTCCGTTCTTTGCTTTCCGCAAAATGAAAAGGTAAAAAGTAGAAAATTATCATTATTACATTGAGAAACTTAAGCATTACTCTCAAATGATATAAATAATATGACCCAATAAATAATTTTATTGTTAATGATGACACCATATTTTATATGTGAGTTTCAGCTCTTCACGTCTCTGGCTTACCAGTACCTGTGACTGGCTGACATGACATTGACATTCATTTGCTTATTTTGTATTATAGCACCTAGGTCAGTTCTTCCTCATATATGATCTTTTTAATTTCACAGTAGTATTGGTCTAAAGGTAACTCGGACAAAAATTATATTATTTAAACTAGCGGCCCAAATGCCCTAAAAGTTATTATTTAATTATATCCAAATTATACTAAATGTTTACACAAATAAATGTGTAGCCATTGTATTATTCTAATGTTAAAAGCTATACATATTACTGTAAAGTTTTAGTTCAGTAGTTTTTTGACAGTGGAACAAACATTGAACCTGACAAACTTTCATATTAATAATATTAGTAGGAAGTAGGATAATAATAGCCACTGTAAAATAACACTATAAAGTATTTATCTGTGGTAAGATTCAAATCACAAACATTATTAACAATACACAATTAATACTTGTTTCTCAATTTCATAATTTTGATAATAATTTTCAACATTTAGTAGCCAGAGCATTTCAGTCATCAGTTTCATTACAATTTTATATGTTTTCTAACCTTTTTGTGGTGTGCCAAACTAATGTATCAATGTATATAGATATTTATAAAAAAAGACATACTTATAAATAAAGGCACCTCAGACATCTCACCTCATGATAAAATTATGAGTAACATGTAATATGATGGGAAGTATACCACAGAAATATTAAGTAAGGAACCTTATGTTGTTATATTGGATCTAAAGAGTTAAAAAAGAAATTAACTCACCTGGTTGGACTCCAGGCATACTTCGCTGCTGCTTTCAAAGCTTGTGACACTCCCGTTTGGTCCCTCCCCGCTACCTGTTACTAACAAGTCTGTGTTCATTTCCTCTTCTTTTCCAAGGCGTGAACGCTTTCGGGACATTATTTCATGGCACGCCGATTTATGAAGTGGCGCACACTTGATATAATAATTTTCTCAATAAATGAAATCATAAGTACTAATTGTTCTAAATGTGTTTCACTTGAAAACTAATTTATTCACTCAAGAACCCAATGACTCCATAGCGTTATTAAAATAGCGATATTATTGTGTCATAACCTCTTATGGAAAAAGCTTAAAATAATGCAGCGGACAAGTACATAGATTTTTAAACAATTGAATGATCATATAAATAATTATTGTAATAAGAAATTTTATAATTTAACTGTTTTATTTTGTCTTGTTAGACAAAATAATGTGACAACAACAAAACACGAATATAAATCTAAACTGAAATACACATTACACAGGAACAGACGAAAATAAAATAAACTGTCAATGTGACAGCCACGACGATCATGCCAAAGATAGAAAAGAAAACATAAATTACTATTCTTTCAAATTGAGAACGTAACGTAAGTACCGTACCCTATGAAATATACAACACAAGTAAAAAAATTAATCCAATGAGGTTGCAGGCTTACAGTTAGTAGTTTTAATATTCGGACACTATGGGATTTTAATTATTATATATCGTCACTAGCGAGCGGCCCGCTCGCCGCTTCGCCCGCTTGTCATTTATATAAAAAAACAGAATGCAACTACGCCAAAGAATGCACCTTCGTAATAGAAGAACCTATCTCGCACACAGCAGGGTAGGCAGAGGTAACCTAATGACAAGACACTCCGTTCCCCACTTTCCTTCGAATTATGGAAGCATTGCGTGTTGAGTAGCGGAACTCAGCGTCGCGCTTTTGTCTCCATGCCAGAGCGAAGAAACGGAAATATAAATTTAAGTAAATATTTCGTTTCCTCGAGCTCGGGCCAGATCCCAGTCAACGGACTCATTTTTGCCGTGGGAGTGTTTGTAAAATCTGATAATTCCTAGAAGCTATCCTTCGATGACAAATCTTCCGACTCTTTGTACTCGTTCAATCAGGGTGGCTTTAACGATCACTAATGCTCGTTTATTTGACGAACTGTCGTGAGTGGTCTAAGCCCTGTCTTGCCAGCGCTCCAGGGTAGACGATATATTATGTTCGTTTTAAAACGTTCATATAGACGACGTTCACGGTTTTGTAAATTTTCATACATTTTCGATCTACTATTGTATTGGTTATTTTGAGCCCTGCATATTTTTTTCATAAATATATTTAATGTACAGATATATATTTTTTACTGTTTTATTATATTTATTGTTACTTATAAATATTGATTTTACTTCGATTATAAAACTATACTTAAAATAAAATCGTAAGAGTGTCGGTGTCTGTATTTGGAAGATATTTAAAAAAAAATGTTGTTGGGAATCTTTATTAACGTAATAGAACCCAAAACAATGATTTTTCAAAATTTTTGTGTTTGTGCGTTTGTAATCGCTAATCTCAGAATCGGCTTAACCGATTTAAATGTAGTTTTCAGTATTGGATTCTGGCAAGCTTCTGAAAACATAAGGTTCATTAATAAAAAAGTTACGTCAATTTAAAGTACTTAGTTCGTCAAATTTGCTAATCACGAATCTTTAGTTTTCAATTTCTTTATTAATATTTCTATTTCAAGAGGGCGTAACCCCGCACGGGCCTGATCGTAGATAATGAGGCTGGTCGTTTTTTATCATATTTTTCTTTGGTTACATTCACTAATAATTTTAAAAATCGTTAGGTATTTTTTTAACATTAAGAATTTCCTTTAGTTACTTCCTTCGTTCGTTAGTATAGTTCAAGCGGGCGAAGCCGCGATTTACGCGATTAAATAAAACAACTATTCAATGCCAATAACTTTTATTTTAGTTAAACAAAGAAATGTATATGTAATATCATATATTTTAATGAATAGAATTAATATGGTTCCTTACAAACAGACAAGACTCGCCCATTGCGAGAAACAGCTACCAATATCCCAACGCAGCCGAAATATGGCAAAACAAATCCAGGAATGTAATGGCCCAATTTTACTCATGACCTTATATATAGAGATATTATCACATAATATAATGCAATGATAGATGGATGTGATGAATTAAAAATATTACATATAAATTAACTATTAAAAGTACTGGTTGCAAATATATGCATTTAAATTAAATAATAAAAAATACAGATATATATATATATATATATAAGTATAAAAACATAAATTGGACCATTCATCCACAAATTGCTTTTTAAGATAAAAAATTGACATTAGAAAAAATGTTTAGAAATCATGGTAATAGAAATTATAGTGGAGTTTACTTTGTTATGGCTGATCATCAAAATTAGTATAAAATATATCACAGCAATTTTTAACCCAAAAAAATGAAAAGTTTATGAGATCGAAGAAGATAAAACACAGAAAAGGAAGGGGTAATATACAATTACAATTGCTATAATTATTATATTTTATACCAGTCATTTTATGCACTAGGTCCAAATTTATCTAGACAAACACACAATGTGTGTAAATATACAAACTTTTTTTATACTTTTACCATAGAGTTAATTACTGAACAGTAAATATTATAGTTTTATCATATTTTAGGCAGTCAAAGATACGTCAATCACAGGATAGACACAGGGCTTGTGAACTGGCGTCGAAGGAGGCGGTGCGAGCGTGAGCGAGGGGCGTTTGATGAATAAATAGAGATAACAAGTTGCATTGGCATTAGGTTGACAACGCCAATTTGAGGGCTTCCTTATGCTCATTGCTTAGCGGCATCACACATGAATTAAATAGGTCCGTATTACTCTGAAAATAAAAAAAATCTTTATTGCAAGTAATAAGTACACAAAGACATAATAAAAATTGTAAAGATAGTTTACAATGGCGGGCTTATCTCTCTCTATAAGAGATCTCTTCCAGTCGACCCATGGAAGTGGATGGAAAAGCAAGTTGTGGTGTAGAGACAATGCAATTAAAAATATAGAAACAAAAAAAACAGGAAAAAAATATCATATTGATGATGATATTTTTTTCCTGTTTGTCATTCATATTAGTTAAATATACTGTATAGCCTAAATATTATAAAAAATAAATAAATATGTAAACAAAAGTAATTAAAATAGTAGAATAAAATAATAAATTTATATGAATTAAATATCTAAACTATAAAAAATATCCACATGCACAAGTTGACTTTTAGAAAAAATTACACTCAACATTAGACAGTAAAAAAAAGAAATATAAAAGCGTAAAGAACAAAGACAATTAATGTGACATAATAACTAAATTATCTGTGAAAATGATATTATGAGTTTTGACTTCTAACACATAATGACACATGTCAACTTACATAAGTGATTTAAGAAAGTAAACAAACAAAATTAAGGTTAAGAAACAGATGAGATGACATTACACAAATTATTACGTATAAACCAAATAAGTTGACACGGTATAAACAAATAAGGACACCGGCTATTTATTGACAATGAATTTCATAGGAGGATTTTGTTCTATTATGTTTTTAAGCTCCGACAAGGAGGAAATTTTGACACGGGGATTGCTTGAAAGAAGTATTACGATCATACCGTCAGCTGACCAAACAGTTTCTTATTCCGAAATGTTTTCGGGCTGCTATGAACACTTCTAGACGCGATTTGGTTAAAAATTCGGTCATCGTTATTTTCCTTATGCTTCTTAACAGTTACTCCACTGGTGTTTCCATGGTTGAGTTATTTAGTGTGAAAATAATGTAGGAAAGATAGTTGTAGCCAACTTAAGCACAGGTATTACTATTTTAAGACATATGTCACTTGATTAATTAATTTTAATTAAAATTTTTAATTCAATTTTAATTAAAAAGTGCATTGACGTGTTTTTATTAGAGATAATAAAAACACGTCAATGCACTTTCGTATGTACCCGCGAAAAAGTAAAGCAAATATATATTTACTAGATTCTGTTATATATGGTTTTCATAGTACCCACAACTTATATCACTTTTTATAATAAAAGTAACATTAAAGTAGGGTAAGTTAATATAATGCTCTTGTCATTAAATCAATGTAATAAAAGTGATTGAGAATTAAAATAATGTGTTTAAATATAATAGATACAAAATTAAATTAAAGAGTTTTTTATTTTTAACATAGCCAAATATAGCTTTAATAGTGCTGAGGATCGAGTGTGGTGGCGAGAATTGGGGGAGGCTTATGTCTAGCAGTGGAGAAAAGATGGCTGCTGATGCTGATGATGATGATGATGAACATAACCAAGTTTTGAATTTTAGTTTAAAATGACCATTAAAAAAACTTAGTGATTGTAGAATTAATTACTTGTATTTGTCTGACAAGGGCCACCATTTGCGCAAAAACTGGGTTATCATCGGGAACAGCATCTCGTAAGAAGGCCTCTGCTATTGTAGCTATAACCCTTTGAGGTGCATCTGGAGTCGCAAGAGCTTCGTGACCACTCGCTACCAGTTCACAGAGTAATGAGTAAACATGAGGCGCTTCTTCTGTATCTTCAACAACTGGTAGCCATGTCAACCTATATCATAAAATAATTAATATAATTTCAATTCAATATTAAAATGGAATATTAATTGTATTATATATAATTATAATCTTCTGGTGTCGAGGCAAAGCGGCCTTGAGTTTTGCCAGTCAACACGCAATACTTCCAGAATTTGGCACAATGTGGTGAATGGAGTGTCTTACCACTAGGTTCCCTCTGCCTACCCTGCTGTGTGCCGAATATAGCGTGAAGCTGATTTATTTATAATTTCAGTAAACTGAAAAATAAAATACAAACTTACCAATGCCTAATAATTTCGTCCCTATTAATTTGGGAGTGGTTATATTTAATAATCTTGGTAACAGCAGAGATGGCATTTTCAGTAGCATTTAGATTTTCTACGGAACGAGAGTCCGGCTCCGCAATGAGGGCAGCCAATAGCGGCACTGCCCTAGCGCAAGCACTCGCAAACTGTGGTCCACCAAACTGAGCTAGTACTCCACATCCGTAGGCAGCAGCTTGTCTTACTTCAGGTTCAGGTTCGCGTAGTCCGTTTAGCATAGGTTCGAGAAATATGTCTTGATATTTTACACATGCAGGACCTAAAATATTTTGCTATTAGATAAATTATAATTTCTGAGTTATCGAAAAAAAAAGCAAATTTTACTTTGCCCCATGTTAAAGAAAATCTCAAAATATTATTTGTTAAAAACAGTATAAACTTACCTCCAAACTCAATGACATCATCGAAAATACAAATAGCCCATTGTCGGTCGGCATAGGGGCGTCCGGGTCCTAGCAGCTGTACAAGGTGTGGTAGAAGTGAATCAAGGTGTGGGAAGAAACTTTCGTGGTATGCGGACATGAGGGCGTGAAGGACATCTGCTACACGGGACAATCCATATACATCTTCATTGTCTTCATCTGCTAGTTGTTCTTCCACTACCTACAAATTCAATAAAAAAAATATTGGTTTAGAAATGTTATTAATATTTAGTTTGTTATAATCTTGTTTATCTGTCTTCTTCAGCTATTAAAATATTGGTCACCTTGAAGTTTAACTTAGTTCTCTTTTTTTCACAAAGACTCAAAAATTCAATATCTTACCAATTATATTTCTAATACATATATTTTTTATAATAGACAAAAAAAAACTTTTATCATACCTCATCATAGTCTTCATCAGCTCGTTTCTGGCGACGTTCAGTGGCACGCTCGAAATGTTCTGTGAGAAGTTTCTTTAGGATACGAAGAACTTCAGCCATCATTTCATCTGCTAAGCATCCGCCACCCAATAATTCTATACACTGCAAACATTGAGTCGGTTAGTAAAAAAAATTACAAAAATAGTTTATTCTATATAAAGTAGATATTTCATTACTTTAGCTAAACTGTTGAGTAGCTCCACTTGCACTTCTTGTTCTGGTTCAGAGTCAATGGCTTTCAATAACTCTGGCAGTATATAAGCCCACATACCCTGTATGTACTGTGGGCCGCGAATGCGGGCACACTCTAGCAAATAGGGGAGGGACTCGGCGGCCGCCGTGCGGACGTTGTCGTGGAAATAGAATTTAAGCATTGGCACCATTAGTTTTACTACATCTTCGGCATATTCTGCAAACGCCTCTTTAAGTTCGCGGGCATAGCACACTAACATGTCACAGGCAGAGGCCTTGTCTTCCAAACCTACAAAAACAAAATGTTCATTATTTAGTGCAATTATAAAATCTTAATTTCTTTTAGCTACACACTGCGTTCCGCACATAGCAGGGGTAGGCAGAAGGGATATGAGAACCTAGTGTTAAGAACTTGGAAATCTTCCGCCAAATTCTATGGCATTTCATGTTGAGTAGCTCATGGCTGCACTTTCCCTTGACAACCGAGGGAAGAAATCAAAATATTAAATATCATTCCTAGAATAGGGATCAAACCTACAATCTGTCGCATTTATAGTCACAAGTTTGTGCCCCTGCACCATGATTGGCTTCTTATATAATTCTCTATGATCTTAATATAATTTCCTACAAGGACATAACAATTAACTACACATTTTAAACAAATATATGCCAATGTAGCTGGAAACTTTATAGATATAAAAAAATAGTTTTTATTTTTTTTATCAATGTAAATTACTCAGTATCCCATGATAGGTCATTGTATCAAATAAATTTCAAGTCAATTCTAAAATATTTAAGGCATATAGATACCTCAATCTAAAATATTTACCTGCAGTTTTGATGCCAAAGTTTTGCTGTTCACCCAATGTAACAAAATGCCAGTCAAGATCTCCCTCAATTACCTCAAGATCGTCATTGTCTAGCAAAGCCACCTCTGGTTTCATAGCAGCAGTACGCATTACTGGATCCATAACCATGGGCAGGTACTGAGCAAATTTTTTGCCTGTTTAATTAAAAATATTGGTTCATTAAAAATACACACAAAAATTATCACAATATAAAACTTTATACTTTTTCCCGTTATCACAAAACATATAAAAATTATAAGTAGTAGGATTTGAGGCTGTTTTTTAAAATACACATATCTAAGGCGTCGAGTTTTTTCACATCAAATAATGCTCTAGTATGAATCTTACCCATTATCCTGCAAATTCTGGACCATGCCGAAATAAGGTAAGATGTCTGAGGATCATCAGCTGGCAACTGCTCTCCCTCTGTATGTGTTTTTAAAAGTAAATCCATTACTTCAGAGGCATCTGACATAAATTTCTCTTCTCCTACAGCCAGACCTAAAAGTAAACAATACAAAATACTTCTTATTATCAATGGCAACAGTGGCAAACTAAGGCTAAAACGGGCCCTAGGCAACATTATAATTCAGGGCCCTTATGTCATGACACATACTTTGCGTTTGGTACTTCGATTTTAAATGATATAGTATGTTCTATTTAATTATCGGAAACTAAGAAAAAAAAATCATTTACGTTTTACTGTTAAATAATAATAAGAATTAAGTACAAAATAAAAAAATTAAAAACCTAATTTTCGGGCCCCAAAAATTACGGGCCCTAGGCAGTTGCTTTTGTCGCCTAGGCCTTAGTCCGCCCCTGAATGGCAAATATTATTATGTATAAAAAACATACATAAATTTTATGAATATTTTAATATCTTTTAAAATTATTTTCAATTTTTACTTTAGAACAAATTTATGCCATAGGTTAAGGTAAGTACTCATTTCAAGAAACTCTACAATAAAATATGCGAGTTTTTGTATAAATACCATATTTGACTTTGTGCACATTATACAATATCCAAAAACATACATACCAATAAGACTGACACATTCAATAGTTTTCCCTCTTAACATTTTGAAATCATCAGTTGTTGCATTCGCGATTATATATTTCAGGCATGGCATCAATCTGTCATAGTAATCCACAAAGTCTTTCTCCACTGTGTCGGCAACTGAGGCTATTGTAGTGACAATTTGTTCCAATACAAGCTTCGTGCCACTTTCCACTAACTGGAACAGTATGAATTTAGTTTATTAAACTGTTACTATAATATATGTTTAATAAAAGTAAACATAATTGTTGTATGTAAGTGAACTGAGATCCCTAACTAAATATAAAAGATAGAAAGGGAGCAAATGTCACTATTAATTTTCCAATGTTATGGAAATGGCCAAATCAAGTTAGGTAACTAGCCATTAACGAACATTGGATAAAACTAAAGTATATAAAAACAGTAATATTATAACTATTAAAGAATTATATAAATTCAATCACCTCTTTGAATTTAGCAGTAAGAATAGCTTCCAGCTTGTTCATCAATGGGCCTAAATACTGAGTCAAGATAGGCTTTGGACAGTCTTCACTAAAGTTTACCAGAGCAGCTGCTGCATGAGCCTGCAAACAATACCATAATATATTAAAAATAAAATAAAATATTTTAAAGAACTAAAATGTATAAATATGACAAATAATTACCTGCACGCGAGGATTCGCATTATCTTCAAGAACCATCAATAACCCAGGCACAACTTTGTCATGGAATTTCTTTTCAAATATTGGTGCAAAGTCAGTCGACATCTGACCTACTGCATTACATGCGGCGTAACGGACTCGTGGGTGCTGTAACAGAATTTTCATATCAGTTTTTAAAATAAAAAGTCTTTTGAAAACTTATTCACAAAAATATACTTAGTAAGATAAGAGATAACTTACTGGATCAGTTAAGTAGTTAAGAACTGCTGAGACAACTTGGTCAAGCATTTGTTCCATCTGTTTGTGGCATCCCTCGCCAGCAGAGGAGACCGCCATCAATGCCGCGTGGCGTCGTTTCCAGTCTTCCGAACTCAACATTTCAGGTACTTGGCCTACAATAAGTCCCAACATAATCTTGCCGCCAAGCCCACAACACATTCTGTCTAGAGCTGATTCCGCAGCGACGTAATTCCTGTTAAGTGATAATTTGATATTAATATATGCATTTGGGTCGAAATAGGTTTTATAAAGTAATGTATAATAAAGCAGGTTCACACTTTTTCCCATGAAGCATTGGCAGGAAAAAAATATATTTTAAGATATTCCCCATTTTCCCCCTGCCACATACTACATTGCATGTTGACGGGCAGAATTCAAGAAAATGATAATAATCTTAATATAATTATTCCCCAGAGTGGGGATTGAACCCACTACCACCTTATTCACAGGCAGATACTAACCCGCTCAGCCATGATGGTCTCAACAAATTGATGTACAGTAAATCATGTAAAATTTATTATACCATTATCAATTGTATAAAATTTAAATATTTAAAAAAGAAATATGTATATAAAATATATGTAATCAAGGGACTGACAACCAAATGTATAAGGAACATAGGATGCTAATTATCTTGGTAATTGCTCTTGTAAGACCCTTTGTAACCTCATAGCATGTGCTTAATGAAGCTAATTGAATGAATCTTACCAAAACCTAATTATAAGAATGGGTCAAGGTGATCCATAAACATTTGTTTTCAACCAGTAATGTGTATGTATATTAAAAGATATAATCCTTAAAATGATCTCTAACATACTAACAGTTCATTGTCATCATCAGCAGCGTTGTCTTGCACAGACCAATCAGGTTCTTCATCTAATTCACACATCATCTCCAATATAAGTGGAGTGAGGACACGAATTGCATTTGGTACAACCTTTCGTACCATTGCTGGTGCTGTCTCACATAATGTTATAAGAGCTTCCAGAGCTAGCTGACGCCAGTTATCTTCTTGATCAGTGTCGCCAATTACCTATGACAAATTGTTAAATGTATTTATTTTGTCTAGCTTGATACTATGTATAGGACAATATTTGCAAGAGGGGATTTAGGATTAATACATTTCATTTCATATTTTCCTAGACATTGCTTGTTGAGGGTTAAGAAGTCAACAGGGTGAGGAAATGAACTCTCTGAGTGGTAATAGATCTGACAACTAGACCCTATGCCTCTCTGTGATATGACAATCACAAATTTCTTATATGCATTCAAAGATAGGTTTCACATAATTACAAAAAAGATTATTACATATGCATAAACTTATTTGTACAATAAATTGTATTAAAATAATATGAATAGTTATTATGGTAATACAAGATACTTGTTGAAAATAAGTTTAACTATCTGTAATTACTCAATATTAGTACGACTGATTAATGATTAGTATGACATTTCATACTAAATATTTCACATAAATATGATGTACAATAAATTTGTTTGGATAATATAAAGAATTTGACTTACTTTCATACAAACTTGGAATATAGTTTCCATTTGTGGACGCAAGAATTTAGGTGCTGATTCAGTAAGTTCAATGAGGACTTTAATAGCTGCATCGTCATCAGCTTTTTCAATTGATTGAACTACAACCTGTAGAGTATGTACTAAATTGAGTAAAAAAACGTAAAAATATAATCATTCTCAAATAATTTTTGAAAAACATTTGTTTTGAGGGCTACTATCAAACTCCGATCTATAGCAAGTTCGGTGTTAGCGAAATCCTCTATTTAATATTGCACACTATGGCAGTATACAAATTATAACAAAATGTACACGTAGGAGTTTGTGTGCTAAAATAAATTAATATTATAAAAACAAAATAATAACAGATCTTATTGATTAACACTGAAATATGTCAATACATTATAGGATAATTTCTATATCACATTAACAAATTCACTTTTTTAGTGAATTTGTTACCCAAAACTTTTTAACATATCTTCAAACTTCATTCATGTTATAACACACCTGCATAAAAGGCAAGAGCAAGTCACCAAAGTGTTTCTGAATAGCTGGCTCCTTATCGTGCAGCAAGATGAAAGCCCCCACTGCCTTGACCGCTTGCATGCGCAATGCTTCAGACTCTGTTGGCTGTAGTGCTGAGAGCAACATTCTCTTGATGACATCTAAATTTTCATTTTGACGATTACCAAAAACTCCTGGTACTGATCTGTATTTGAGTTAATTCCCCATTAACATTTTTTTTTCTATTAAACAAAATATATTAACAGTAAAATTTGTGTGAAATATACCAATGAAGCATTATAATACTTCACGCTGTATGCCACATACAGCAGGCAGAGAGAGCCCACTTTACCCTCAATTTTTGAGACATTGCATGATACTTGTTGGAACTCAACTTTGGGCCTTGTTTCATTATGAGACTATGTAAATGAAAATAAGTTGTACACATGTGAGTGGGAATCAAACCCACAACTAGCATGCTTTATGTGCCATGATAGCCTCAATTATTTTTGTTTTTATAAAAATAATAAAGTATTGACTTACGTAAACATCCTAATGCCAGCTTCTTTAATATTGGGATCTTGTGCACTAGCACAATTGAACATAAATTGAAGAAATTCAGGCCATTGATTAACTCCATCATCATCAATGTGATTTCTTGCTAACTCTGATACTACATCACATATCTAAAATGGGGCATAATATAAATATATTATGAGTAATCAACCAGATACTATTATAGACCAAAATTAGATTAAGGTATAGGTGCTCACCTATTGAAACACATTTTATGAGTCATGTTTAAATTAAGTATTTAGATTGAGAGATATTCAAAATAACTAAAGCCTATGATTTACTTTTAAATAAATACAACCATTTAAAATAATAGCTCAATATAATACATTGTTACATAAGTATAAATAGTATTAATTGCTGACATATATAATTGTTTAATGAATGTAACTAGACAAAGAGAAAATTTTGGCAGCTTCAATGAGTAATATATTTTTATGTTTATAAGCTTAATTAAAGCAATTTTGGATTTAATTTGTTTTTAAAATATAATTTATTACCTTTCGTCTTAAGCTTTGGTTAACATCCATTTGTAGTGTAAGGAGAAGTTGTTCTCTGAGCATGGCTTGTTGTTCAAAAGGAAGTTTTGGGAAGAATTCAAAAAATTCTGCACTAAGCAACCGCCGTAGGAGCACGGCAGCTGTTTCCCTACATTCTTGTCCAAGATCCGCATTTTGTATAGCACCAACTAAATGGACTACTTTTGTTTCTGTTGGTATATCATTGTACACTTTCTGTCGACATTAAGAAAAATGCTTAATAAAAACTTCGGCAAAAACTAGGAGCATTAAAATATTATAAACAAACTTTCTAACCAATAATTTGGATTTTTGTGTTTAACTAGTCGTATATAAAATTCAATAAACAATAAATATTTAAAAAAATATCAAATACTTCTAATTATAAATAGTTTTGTCTTTCAATGAAATTAACCATTTCAAAACTTAGAAAACCACATGTACCGACTTGCCGCTAAGATTTGGCTAACGTGGTAGAAAGATAGACAAAATGTATTTATATGCGTATTCACAAATAAAAAAAAGTTATAAATATAAAAGAATAGCGAATGCATAAATAATGAATATACTTTAACGTGAAAAGTAATTAAATTGTCTATCCTCCATGACCACGTTTTGACACGAGGCCACCACTATCAAGTTTTTTCCTTTTTTTCATATAAGCCTAGTTTAAACTATCCAAATTATTATTTTATTAACAATTTATATAAATAATACTCACTTCTGCCTGGGATCTGATGTCATTATCTATAGACAATATTGTATTTAGTAATTGATAAAATTGCGCCTGATCTCCTGCCATGTTGAACCTCTTCGAAAAGGCTCAGTTTTTTTTTATAAGATTTTATGCGGTCGGCACTATTTGCCGTGTTGCCAGTACGATTTTATAACAAAAAGTAAATAATAAAAATAAATATATTTATAAAAGAAATTAAAGACAAAAATCTATTAATTGGCAATATTAATATATTTAAATTAATTATTATATACGACAACCGTTAAATTTATACTATGTTATATGTTTGAGTTTACATGGTTAGATCTAAACAAATAAAATTTAATATTATATATTTAATAATAATCTAAAATTACTGTAATTAAATTCTTATATTCTTGCTCTTAGTTTGAATATCTATCTTGAAATTGTTGTAAGTAGCTTTAGGTAGATCTACGAAAGATGATATAAAATTCAAATATACAGATAGACAGCCTATGACCTAATTGTAGAAAAAAACATACATAAAAGCCGTATAAAAATGCTCATAAAATGAAAACTACCGTTCTTTTAAACTCTTCTCAGATCATATCGTACCTTTTTTGATATTAGCGCCATTTCGATTCGAATTTTTAACTATAATTAAATGTCTACTAACGGACACTTTTTCCGATGAAATCTGAGACGAGATAATGCTCCTTACCTTTCATATTACAAATTGCTATTTATTTTTTAATAAAACTCCTTTTACTTTTTATTTTTTATACTTTATACTATTTTATTTTTATCTGCAGCAGCAGATAAAAATAATATGAATAGCCAATTTATGATTGTCTTAGTGACCCCACAGGCAGCCACATAGTGCCTGCAATTTTTTCAGGGAATGAGTACTCTCTTCCCTACCCACCCGGTGTCGCTGTAAAGGCCAATAGGGCTAACAGCATTAACTTCAAGTCCGGAAAAAAAAAAAAATTGTCTTAGTGACATTTAAAATTTCATGAAGGCTGTAGCTTTAATCACAATTGTCAGATTACTTACAAAATTTAAGTCACATTTGTATTACGCACATTTTGTGATGAAATTGACCAAATATATATATATTTATGAAATTAAGTGCTTGTTATATTCATTTATAAATTATCCATCAATATTAGATTTTTAAATTAGTTTTATGAATTATTATATACGTAATGGTATGTGATATAAACTTCAAGGGAACTTAAATATTACTTAAGGGAACTTAATTATTTTCAATTAAATAATCCAAAAAAATATTTATTTTCAGGCTAGCTCAATAATCTTAGCTGGCTTAGGTATGGCAGCAGTAGGTTTTGCTGGTAGATACGTTATGAGACAAATCCCCAACGCTTCCGTTAAATTTGCAGAAGCTATTAAAAATCTCCCGAAGTTTGATACCGAAAGTTTAGCAAATTCTAAATATTACAAGGGTGGCTTCGAGCCAAAAATGACAAAAAGAGAAGCATCTTTAATTTTAGGTGTTAGTCCTACAGCTAATAAATCCAAGGTTCAAATTAAATTTTACTTTTTTTTCTAATTACAGATATGTGAATAAATAAAATATAAATGTAAATAATGTATATTTTCTTTTAGATACGAGAAGCGCACAGAAGGATAATGTTGCTTAATCATCCAGACAAAGGTGGATCCCCATTAATTGCTGCCAAAATAAATGAGGCCAAAGATATATTGGAAAGTGGAAAATCATAACTCCTTACTTGTTATAGTTCTAAATAATGTAGATATCCACAAAATAGATCTTCCTATGTGTTAAAAACAAAGTTAACATCAGCCTTAAGAGTATTGTATTTATGCCTTGTTCCTTGAATAATTTATGTTCATAATAATCAATTTTAGTACAAGAAAATAAAGATAAAATGTAACATCTCAATAATTTATTATATTATTACAAAGAATTCACAATTTTACATTTTATAGCATGCTAAAACATGTTAAGGAAATCCTCGCCATTAAACAAGCTAAGCCTAAAACATCAAGATTTATGAAATTGATTGATAAGCAGTGTCTGCAATTATAAAAATAAATACAATGCAGTTGTAAATATGCATAAAAAATATTCTGAGGTTAGAGTTGTTTTTCATTTCGTATTTTAAACAGTACAAGTTCAGTTGCATTAATATGTAGATAAATATAAAGAATGAATAGTTTGGAGTATACAGTAAGAGTAGTTATTAAATACAATTAATAAATAAAAATAGTTCTTGCATGGAGCGTAATGGTAGTGCTTTTGAATTTATATAGTTTATAGTCAAGCTATAATAGATCTCACTCATGGGAAAACTTACATAGAAATAAATACTTATTTCTTCTATAAATAATTAGTATTATGTAAAACAAAATAATTGAAGTATCTTATAATTACACACCTAGGTGTGTAATTATAAAATACTTCTATATATATATATATATATATACACATTCTACCTGATAAGTGGTGTTCTGTAAATTTAAAAAACACATTATAAATATGTTTATTCCAACTACACATTATAATGTGGAAGGATAAAAGGATAAAAAGGAGTTTGCTTATAAAAAAAAACATGGCTTACTTTATTGGCCTTATATAAATTACTAGTGGACCCGGACACAGCTATGCCTGCTTGAACTATAAGAATATTTATGAAATTGTTTTCAGTTTTCAATAGAATTAGTAAGAAAATACAAGCCTAAATAATCAAAAAGAATAATAAGTAGAGACATGTTATTAGAAAAATAACTGAATTATGGAAATGAATCAACAAAAGAAGTAAAAGTAACTAAAGGATATTCTTAATATTAGAAAAAGTAACTAAAGTTTTCCGTGCGTGCGTATATACTCGTAGACATCGAGTCTATGAAATAAATAAACATTTTTCTATATTAAATAGGTTAATTTTTGCGAGCAATATCAAATAAAATAAGAAGGGAACCAAAGTGTAGTTTAAATAAATTATAAACAGCAAATTACATAAATATTAACAATAGTTCGAAAATGTATGAAAATTTACAAAACCGTCAACATCATCTGTCTGTTCGCGTAGGTCATACTATGTCGCCCAAAGGCTAGGTCATTTCGAATCGGTGACATCTCCTTAATTATTGATTAGATTGTTATACAGTAAACTATAATTTCAATCTAGATGAAATGCTAAAAGTGACTTTTATATTTATTTTTATAAGGAATTCATCCATCAAAATATAAGTTCATTTTTGGTGATGTTTTCTTAAAATAACAAACAAACTTTGCAAGCAACAACGGTTGTTATTAACATGACAGAATAAATTGCATGTCAAATTAGAAAGTATTTTACTTTATTAGTACATAAGTGTAATGTAATGTTATATAGCCTATAGCACTTCTGAAGAATGCAGCTTTCATACAAAACAAAAACATAGTAAATCGGACCAGTAGATCCAGAGATCTTAGCGTTCAAACAAACAAACTCTTCTGCTTTATTATATTAGTAAAGATAAAAGTAACTTAAATTATAAACACATCTAAAAATGATATGACATAAAACAATTAATACTATCCTTGTCCATAACCACAATATAATTGTCATAATAAATATTATAATCAATAAAGACAAAAAAAGCTTTTATTTTTTCATAAAAATAAATACTAATTTTAAATAGTAAGTAAGGACAATGTTATCCAAAATATAGATGACATATTTTAATACACCGAACATTTATGTACTTCAAACACAAATAATAACTACTTACCACTGTACCATGTGCAGTGCTTAATAAGGGATTGTCCAAGTAATTATGTAATACAAGTTTTGTTAATATATTTATATTTAAAAAAATGAAGATTGCCTCGTAAAACAGAAATGAAAAAGCAACTGGAGAGATTTATTTCCTTAGTTTTAAATAAAGAAAAACAATGTTGCATAACACCTTTTTTGATTACTTCTCCAGTTTCTGTAACATATAATGTTTTACAAAACTGCTCCCTTTCCCCCAAATTGTATTACATGAACAACCTCTTAAAATTAGTACACAATTATATAGCACTGCTAGGTGGGTGACAAAAATACACAATATGAAAAAAGGTTGATGTTAATAAATATAGTTTAGAATGTTTAATTCTAATTTTCTTTATTTATGTTTATTATATAAATTTTAATAAATATCTCTGTAAAAAGATAATAGAATTTGGTAAATTATTTGAAAAGATGAGATCAAAAGTTTCTTGGGTCACATTATAGCTCAGTTTGTCCCTCACCGAGGCTCTTTCTGTTGCTGCTCTCGACGTTGCCTCGCAAAACGGGATCTCAATTTCAGTATTGTAGCATTTGATAAAGTCCCAGGTACTTTGAAAATTGACTAAAAATACACAGGTAATATTAATTATATATCTTAATATTGCTTTTTAAAATAGTGTGCTAAATGATTATTCTAATTATTAAATCTTTTATATAATAAAATATTTTTTAATAAGATCAAAAGTTTTTTAAATTGTTCAATGAATACTAAAAGTAGAAAAGGAATTATTATAAATGTTAATATACTTAAAGCTAGAACAGAAATATTGTCTTGTATATATGGAATATAAAAGTTAAAACAATTAGTTTCCTGCTATTCTAAACAATAAATGCTACTGACTATGACTAACTGGTTTGTAAATCTCGTAATCATAAATGGATATTTTAAAGTCAGTATAGAAGTATTTACATACATTTTATATATTATTATAAATATATATCTTTAAATGATGTTTTTATCATGTTACCTGCATAAACTCATGGCAGTGTAATGCACTAGCATTTTTTACTATGGCTTTAAAACATTCAGCCAAGGAAGTGAAATCATTACAAGCCATTATGGAAGCTCTGTTGTTTTTTATGAGTGTTAGACAAACTCTAAATAAAATTTTGGAGCCCTCGTAAAAAAGGCAATCCCATATGCGCAATACGGTTTCTATAGGTAGTACTTCAGCAAATAGGCAGACAAACCACTTGGTAGTTATAACTGCCCAGGGTAAACCTTAAAAAAAATGAGACTGTAATTTAAAATTTAATATAATTTTGAAAGTAACCATCCAAATAAATTTGTGTCTATATTCACCAATAAAATGCAGTATAATAAACTCTGAAATGTATTTATCTCAGACAAGCAAGGAAAGGATTGTAATCAAGATCATTGTCTAGAAAATATTAAATTATTAGAAATAAATGTTAATAAAGAAAATTACATTAGTCACTTAATTTTCAAATATTTTAAACAAAATAATTACATATCTGTAATAATTTAACTATGTAATTATAATTACAGAGTTATTATTAAATTATAATTGTTATTATATAAAATTGCTGGTATCATTGGTTCTTTAAATGTAAATCATATTGATAAAATCAGCATTATACACATTTAAAATGTTATAGCATCAGTTTTTTCCTATCGATGATAGACCATGAGTAATCTTTTATGATAAAGAAGATAACAATGTTGCAAAATATGAGCACATACCTAAGTTAATAACATGTTGGTGAACATCAGGGGCCTTAGATTTCACTAATTCGGACAATACTTCAATATCGACAATAAGACCATCCATAGTTTTTGTATAGTAGTCAGGGAGTATTTTTTCTACTAACACCTTTAGAAGCCAAAAGGATGTCTCCTCACTTTTTGTAGCCAATAAAAGCAAACCTTTAAAATAAAATGTTTCATAATTTAAATAGGTGTACCTACTTGTTTCAAATTTCAATATTCATGCCTATTAAATATTTTAAAAATTAATCATAAAGTAAGATCTACTTTACTAATGCAACATGGGGCTACTGTCTAAAGCACTACTGTTAACACTATTTATATTGGTAAAGTAATTTATTACAATGTTTTAACTTAATAAAGTTATTTTAAATAAATTTAAAAAGTATATGTACCAGCAATATAATTCAATCCTTGACAATATCCAACTACTCTGTTATTATGAGCATAAGCAATAAGAACATTGAACAAGTGAGCTTGATGGTTAGCTTCTTTGGAAAAATAAATATTATCAGGAAATGTACGGGGCAAATCTGTTTTCACAAGATCTACTAATTCCTTTTCAAAGGGACTATCTAGAATTTTTTGGTATAAGTCTGGATTTTCATCTTTCATATTATCTGCCTCTGAAATTGCCATCCATACAGATGGGCGGTGCTCACCTAGATAAAAGAAAAAAAAAAGGTCAGTACAAATCTTAATGAAAATAATAGAGCATTTTTTTAATTTAGGGGAAAATGAAGATACATTTCCTATAAAAAATATGTTTTAAAATAAATGTTAATTAGTTAAAGTGTATATTTACTTGGAATGCCCTTGCGCACATATCTTTTAACCGTATTTGTTCGCTTGACCGACTTTCCTTCTCCCAATAAAAGAGACCATTTTTGTGCTCTTGACGCCAAAACTTTTAAGTAAACAGACATGAATTCTTCATAGCTTTCATAATCAAAATCATCGTGTCTCTCGAAACCGTATTCATCCACAGTACTAAAACATATCATTTTATAAACATTGTGTTATATTTTGAGCAAACACGGTGAATCATTATGAATTTTACCTGAAGCTAGAGTGAGCCATTTCTGTAGTTTTATTAATATTTACTTGCTTGTGTCAAAGATAAGCATACTCCATGATTATTGTTATTTTTAAATTAATAATGTAGCTACGCCCCCAAAACAACCCACTTGCGCTGTCGAAGATCGAAGTATCACGGATCAGCCCAACATGACAGCTATCAGCGATGACATTGCCCAATTTAACAGCCTTTACCTATCGATAGTTGACATTTATGAGTAACTGTGTTCTGTGCATTTATGACACTTAAATTCACTTAACCCATTGACGGTTGATTGAAAAAATAAAATGAAAAATATATATTTGATAAAGTTTTAAATCAAGAATAGAGATATAAAAAATAAGCTAATTATAATTTTCAACAAAGACGTTATCTTTGCTAGCTATCGGGTTCATAATTTGTAAATGTATGTAATGTATTATTAGCTTTATTTGACATTATTATGTAAATATGTAAACGAATTGTTTTATATTATATTTTATTATGGTTGTATGTTTCATGGTTCTATATAATTCCATTACGGTTTGGAGTTACCTACGGTGGTTCAACCCTAAATCCTTATTAGTAAATAGATGACCATTCTTTTGACATTGGCGAATTGACAATTTGACATAATATGAATTGCTATAACTATCAGACAAGCTGTGTTGTCAAACATTTTTCAATTTAAATAAACTCAATAATTTTTACTAAGAACAAAATATAAATTAATTTCTTCAGTATATAAATTAATTAATAGATTATGGGGCCTCCACCTGTTGTAACTGGAATTTCCCCCAAAGAGGGCCCCCCCGGTACTAGAGTAACAATCCGAGGGGAGTTTTTAGGAACAACTACAACTGATTTGATAGGTATCTCTTATTCGCTGTAATATATAACATAAACGATAGCCGAATTATTTTAATGTGCATTAAATGTTCTTTTTTAGGTTTAAAAATTTGTGGATGTGACTGTTTGTTATCAGCAGAATGGAAAAGTAAAAACAAGATTATAGCTAGATCTGGTCCATGTAAAGGACGTGGAGATATCATTGTCACAACGAAGTCTGGTGGTGAAGGGACATCTACTGTACAATTTAGAGGTATACTAAATAATAATTAACTTGTTATTGTAAGAAAAAGAAATTTAATCAAAAAAGTTTCTTATCTTCAGGGTATCATGAGACTATAGGGCCTGTGAAGGAGAGTGCAGTGTGGGTGGAAGAAGCTGCACCACCATCTTTGCCATGGGGTAGGAGACCAATGTCACCAACAGCTTACACTCCCCCTGATCCTCTGGGTTTGTCTACAGAGGGAGAAGACTGTAAATTTCCAGAAGAAGAACTACATGAATTATTTCCTGATGGGTAAAATTATAATTACATACATTAAATATAAAAGCCTATATATACAATAATTCATATTTATTTAAAATATAAATATATGTCTTTTAAGAACTGTTAATACCAAATAATAAACATTGACATAATCATTGGAACACAAACTATAAAATCCGTAAAAAAAATAATAAATAAAATCAATCACAAGTAGTTTTAATTAATACTCAAATTGAATGTAATTGAAATATATTTTAGATCAGGAAATCTTTCTGATGAAAATTTTCAATCAGGATGGTATTTGTTGGAACATCATAGCAATACATCATTTGAAGATCTCAAGGCTGGGATGGTGTTTTTACAAAGGAAGGTAGAAAATTTTAATATAATTTTAGTATATATATGTAGCAGGCCAGGCAGACATTTTCCAGCATGGAAAAGAAAAGTTTCAATTTTTTTCTACAGTTTCTATAGCTATTACAGATTATTTTATGACCATCTCAATTACCTATGGTTACTCAGAAATGGATCTTGGATAATGCCTAACATTAATACATTTTTGTATTCTTTAATGGGTCTCTATAATGTTGGACATGCCTTCCAAAAGATTGAGTTATTTTGAACCCTAGGATTTTTAAAGGGTAATATAATGATGCAATAAAAGTTATATTATTTTAGGTTGAAGGTCAAAAAGAAGGTCAACTTAGTTTTTTAAAAGCTAACACGGGTGCTGTAATGGATCAATTGGACAGATTAGTTCTGTTAAAGAATATGTATGAAGATGACCAGAGAAAGAGCGGGAAAGAGCCCTTACCTAGCCTTCAAGCTGCTATAGAAGGTTTGTTATAATTTTTCAATTAATTTTATTAAAGTATAATAAGGGCCTTGCAACATAAAAAAAATAAAGTGGACTTGTACAGTTTACAACAACAAGCAGAAACCATGTTGCTGTGCCACAACTGCCACATTTATTTTGTTTCTTTTAGGTTTGTTAAATTTTATACGATGTCTTTGTATATTTTGTTATTACAGAATCTATTTCTCTCGCTGATTCATTATTTTCCGAGATTCTGTCTCGAAAAGAAAATGCAGACAAAACTCGGGAAGCTCTCTCATTACTTACGCGACATAAATTTCTTTTTCAACTTCCCGCTTCAATTGACAAGAACATAAGAAAAAAGGAATATGACTTGGTAGTCAATGATTATACAAGGGTGAAGAATTTATTTGGCAATACTGATGTTAAGGTATGTTTACTCCAGGAATGTTTTCATTGTAATAAAAAGTTTAAAGAATGTATTAGGGGAAAACGGGGGAATCAGAGCCCCGGGGTAATGAGAACTACTGCTACTAGTTAATGTATATGTGAATGAGTAAGATCCTGTTTTGCTATTACATATCATAGAAGGACACATACCATAACTGTTTATATTGTCGATAGTTATCTGTAACGGTGACTGATTTGGTTATTGCAATAGATTATATTTTATGTTGCATATCCAATAGTTATGGTTACAACTCTTACTCTTTATATCTCAGGACCACTGGACCTAATTTTTGGCAATGGTTTAAGGGATTATATTATTAATATTAATTTGTAAATATCACAATCTTATGCGCCAAGCGCAGTGTTGAGTTCCGCCACTCAACACGCAATGCCTCTAAAATTCGTCAGGAAGTGGGGAACAGAGTGTCTTAACACTAGGTTCCCTCTGCCTACCCTGCTGTTTGCGGGATACAGCGTGAAGCTGATTTAATTTTAATATTTACAATCTTATTTATTTGCATTTATACAAATTTTGTACAAATAAAAATGTGGCATATTTCTATATTAGTAATCATCATAATATTACGATATAAATTAACTTGTTTTAATTAATCTTTGCAGCTCTTTCAAAAGATTCTTGTTGAGATTGATAAGAAAATAGAAGATTTAAAAGAGAACTTACACACTAGAATGAAAACAATGCCTGTAAATGTTCAAGAACAAACCAAATATATAAGGTATGAATTATTTGAACTTGGTCGTTTGGTAAATAACTTAAAGACAATGTTTTACTGCCTACTAGCTCATGTTTTGTGGAGTTATTTGTATTTTAAAGCTTAATTTATTAATATAAATAAAACATATTTACTATATTGTTTTGTATAACTATTATTTTATTGTTTTAAAAAAGTTTTGTGTAAAGTAATTTACGTAAAAACTGTAGAAAAACAGTTTTTAAACATAAAACAATTGATAACATTGAGCTTCAGAGTTTCTTTTAAGTACGAGTTAAGCGAGTAAACGATTAAGCTTCTAATGCTTATTTTATACTTCAATCGAAAAGTAGTAGTCGCTCTTAAGTTGGGCTTTCTGAACTTATTTGCACATTATTTACTTGAGAAGAAAATTCATCAATAAGAAAAATGCAACTTTCAAGAATCAACTTCATGTTGTACTGTAAAATTGTTATTTTACTGTACGGTCTAAAAATCGCGGCTTTCAATGTTCAAAAACAAACTTGATCAAAAACAAAATTGAACTGTTCTAGGTTACTTATTAGCCTGAACTTCGAAGGGGACGCGGCGTGGATCGCTATCACTACT
Source organism: Heliconius nattereri (assembly GCA_013403645.1). NCBI lineage: Eukaryota > Metazoa > Arthropoda > Insecta > Lepidoptera > Nymphalidae > Heliconius > Heliconius nattereri. The sequence goes on along the minus strand of JAAIXI010000242.1, from coordinate 845,173 downwards.
CGCAAGGACTATCTAGTTAGTCTCATGAATAAAGTGAAAGAACATTTCAAACAAAAAGAGGAACAAGAATCTGGCGACAAAGGTATACTATTATAAAAAGGTTAAAATGTTTCTATACATTGAATGTATTTGAGAGAAAAATATGTGAAGAGATGTAAAATGCTAATACAATATGGAGCTATGATTTTAAATTTTTTGTCGCTCTGTTTTTCTTTTTGTTTAATAAGTAGAAACGCAACACAAAGTGAATCGTATATGGTTTTTTTTTGGAATTACTAGATGATTTTGAATGAAACGTTTTTATTGCGAAACGTGGTTTATAATTTAAAAAAAATGGCCAAAATGTTAATTGCATTTTAAAATTGTGAAAGGTAAGCGCAAGCGCGACGCGGACAGCGAGGGTGCGCACAGCGCCACGCGCGCAGCTTGGTGCGGCGCGGCATGCGGCGCGCTGGCGGCCGAGCTGCACGCGCTATGGCCTCTCGCTCGCCGCTACTTCGCAGGCGAGCTGGCCGGCTCGCCCAGCGAGCCTCAGCGGCATGCTGATCTGAAGGTATAGAGTTCAACCCTGAAAGTTACAGATTTCAAGAAAAGTTATTTCCTTGAAATCTATTACTTGAAGAGTAAGGTCAGACAAAAACCAATACGAAACATTAAAAAATTATTTACTTTTTAAATAAAATTATTTCACTCAGAGAATTAAATATTTTAAATTTTCATTTTCTCGTTCTGGTAACGAGACAAAGCGCAGTGACGAATTCCGCTACTCAAAAAGGGAATCCTCTAATATTTTACGGAAAATAGACAAGGGAGTGTCTTAACACTAAGTTCTCTCTGCCTGCCCTTCTATATACGAAATACAGTATCAAGTCATAAAAAATGCCTTCAAAACTTAACTAACCTGCTAAATAGTTGAATTTATAAATAATTTCATGGGGCATAATTATGTTTACTTAAGTACAGATTTTTCGACAATACTGCATTTGGTTAAATCATTTATCTATGATCACCACTACTATGTTTAGTATAAATAATGCATTAAAATAAAATGAAATGATCAATTATAAATAAAAAAATTGCGTTCTCTTGGCAATTGATCATTCTTAGCAATTATCTTTAAGAAACGAAAATTTGTAAATATCTTTAAGAACCTAAACGGATGCTGTAAAAAGCGTATAACAATTTCGACGTAGCTTGATAAACCACTCTGTCCATTTTCAAGGGATGAAGAAGATGGGATGAAGTTCTACTAAGTTTACTAAAAATATTTGTGAACATAACCTATACCTAATTATATATTTTTTTCAGGAAATGATAATAGCACTAGTGCAACAGTTCTCAGAACAAATGCGGACATGCCTATTGTCCGGGGGCGCGGCACCCAGCGGTGAGTTGTTACGCTCTCGCCTCCTCGCCAACCTGCGTAGTCTCCGGGAGGCCTATGAAAGCTTGCTTAAACTGGATTTGCCTTCTCAGGTATAATGTGTATAAAAGAATAAGAAGAACTCAGTACTCCACGGTTCTCTTTCCACCACGTATAACCTGTAGCATTTACAGTCGCCTGTTTGTGCTCATCACGATTGGCCTCTGGCTTCAAAATATAAATATAATACAATAATTTATGTTAAATTATACTTGCAATCACTTTGTTTAATAATTACATATATACTTTAAAATCTTGGATTGTAGAAAATACAAAAAGTAATCATCAATTTACCCTAATTTTTATCTTTCTTATTATTCTACCAGCCACTAAGTATAGTAGAGAAAATAATATTCGACTACCGAGTGCACGGTATGACGGTGTTCCTGCAACGCGCTCACAAACGAGTCAAAGGCTTACCCGACAAGGAGACGTGGAAGATACAAGAGTTCTCTGATTATGGAGCTATTACTAATTTGGTAATTTGCTTATCTATTTTTTCACGCTGTAGTCCGTATGTAACAAACAGACGGAACCTAGTGTTAGGATACTCTGTTGCCCAATTCATGAGGTATTAAGTGTGGAATGGTGGAAATAAGTAAATTAATAATTACGTAGTTCAAGCGAAACCGCGAGCGGGTCGCTAGTTTACTACGAATCTGTTCTTTCTATTTACAGCCACAGCTACTTGAGACTTACATAAATGATGCATTATCATCCATTCATAAATGTGTATTCACAAGCGGTAGACGTGAGACAGCACTTTTGGCTGAAGGTAGTGAACCATTAGCGGTTCTGCAAAAGCATATACAGCAAATATTGCTTACATTTGTCAATGTATTGCAAGATCTTGCTTTGCAACACGACAATCAGGTATGATTATTTATAATTATTTGAATTAGGAATTCTTTTTTTTTTATTGTATTTGTGGTGTGCTCGTGGTTCTGCTTGAGTGGACTTTGGTTATTATTTAGTCATTTACTTATAGTTGTAGTAGTATGTTTTTTCACGACATGACATTATGACATTATGACATGACATGACAGCATAATAAAATAAAGAATTTAAAATAATTAATGTTATATATATTATATATAATATTAATATTATATTATATATTATATTAATATTATATTATTATATTAATATAATATAACATTATATTAATGTGATATTAATGCAATGCAATAACAAAATAAAACATTTGATAATTACAGGATTTCAACAATACAAGTCTATCTGTAGCTCTCGACCAGCCATTGGAAGAGCCGACCCACTCTCTAGGAGATAATAAAGCCAGATCTTGGCAACAACGTTTACTCATAGCAGCTGCTAACGCTCAGTATACGCGACGTGTTATATTAACTAATATAAATAATTCCTTTGAAAGGTGAGTTGTGAAAATATTTTGTTATAGTTGGTGATACTTATTTTTCAATTTTTCATTACGAGAATAAACAACACAGACCAAGACGAAGAAGGGACTGTCGTAGTGCAGCGGCACAGCGTATGACTGAACCCAACGGTTGTGATTTCAATTTCTCTTTGAGGGAATGAATTATTTTCATCTTCTCGCCCTGGTGAAAACAGCTATACATTACTACGTTAAGTTCAGAACATCATATTTTCATTCATCTCTAAAATATACTAAAATGCAATCTGTCATCATAACTATATTATGTTCAGTCAGGCTAAAACAATGAAATAATAAAAACATGCATGTCTAAAAATAATTGAATGCAAGTAATATATGGTACAGTATAGTATGTATAGTATGTATGTACAATGTAGTAAAATTAAAAAACTTTAAATGACCAAATTCCATTATTCCAGCTACGAGTTCCCAAAGCCAACATTAGCAATGCAGACCACTAAGGAAGCACTAAGTAATTTAGAATCAGGGATAGCAGAAACCTATTTAGAACACAAGGGTGATCCTTTAGTGGGGACGATAGAGCCTAGCATGTATATGGGCAGACATAGGATAGACCCAGATGCAATTGTAGACGATGCAAGGCCTTATGTATATGAAATAATTAATAATTTGATTGCTGTTCATGCTGAGGTGAGTCTAATTTTAGTCGTTTAAGTAAATTTAATGATAATAATATTTTTTTTTCTTTTATATTTTTTATCATAAAATCTTATTTAAAGAAATGAAAAAAAAAATTATAAATATTTTGTCATAATATGTAAAGCAAAGAATTAATAGGAAAGTGATATATGTATAGTAGTAAAAGTAATTTCATTTAAAACTAAAATATAAAATTAGCAATATAATAATTATATATAAATTATATATTTAGCAATATATAATCTTCATTCTCATAATAAAAAATATAACTTACAAATGTTTCAATAGATGGCGTTAGTAGTAAGTTAAATCGCACTATCGTTTGGTTGCAATGACTACAGATATAATTTTGGCGTCCTAAAAATAATTAACTTTGCGCAGAGGCAATATCGTAACCAATGAGGTTAATCCGAGGTGCGATTATTGCTAGTTGAAAACTTTACCAATACCCCGCCTTGTGGACGTGAAATATCGTCCGCTATGGCAATTTTTGAACGGCTGTAAAGGCCTAATAAATAAATAATGATTAAAATTAAATTAAAATGTATATTGGGTTAAAATCAGTGGCGAGAGAGGTGCGGTCGCACCGGGCATCAAAGTTGACGAATATTTTTTTTAAAGGTAGCCAATGTCACATTGTAGTTTCTGACGCTTGATCTACGTGAGAGTAGAAGACACTTTGAATCTCCTTTTTCTTTTTTTTAGAGGGCATTAAGTCCCAAGCCGCACCAGGCAGCAAATACCCTAGTTACGCCACTGGTTATTATCAGCTTCACGCTGTATCCCGTTCCCTCACACAGCAGTGTAGGCAGAGGGAACCTGGTGTTAAAACATTCCGTTCCCCGTTCTGCCGAATTCTGGAGGCATTCCGTGTTGAGTGGCAGAACTCGAAAATAATGAGGCCAGTCGTGCTGCTATGATGGCTTTGAAAAACCAGTAATAATATCTAAATCGTCAGGTGGACAGCATATGCGGCGCGGCGTGCTCGCGCTACGTACGAGACATCAGCGAGACGGTGTGCGAGGAGGTGTCGCGCCTGTGCGCCTCCCCCGCGCCCGCCGCACCCCCCTCCCCCGCCGCCGCCTTCCGCGCGCGCCTCGAGACCACGCTGCTGCGCCTCGCCTGCGCCGCGCACCTCACTAGGAAGGCTGAGTTAGTGCTGTTTGTGTACTGTTGACTCAGAACTATAGTCTAGTTCTGCAGTCTAGAAGAAAAGTTTATTAGGTTAGCTACAAAAGCCGCCTTCTGTGCGCGCCTCGGGGCCGCCTTGTTACAGTATGCCTGAGTCGTGCTTGTCACTAGGGAGCCATCTATGTGTACTGTATAGCTCTGAGCCGTAGTTAAAGCGACTTGATACAAACCACAGGATTAGCCTTCTTCTTTTTTTGATTTTATTTCGAAATTCGAATTGAAGTGTGTGAACTCGTTATAGTTACAACTTGCCATTCGTGGGTTTGTCAACGACATTTGTGCATCGATTATTTCGTGTGTCATTGTTATGTGTTTTATTTATAAATATAATAGAATAATAATCAGTGTTTATTTATCCTTTCAGGAACTACCTAATTGAAACATTAGCAAGTATTCCGCCGCTAGAGACAGAAGAGGAGAAAAAGTGAGTATGTAAAGACATACTAATCAGTGCTTAAAGCACTTTCTTTTTTTTTCAATCTATTAATATAACCTAGCTTCAAGCAGTATCATTAGGGGGGTACCTCCTCTTGATAAATGCCGTGACTTTCCTCCAATATCTCTAATATTGTGTTTTCGGAGGTTAACCGAGGTCCCACCCTATCTCTCTTACCGCTCAATTTCATCATAAATCTTTTTTGCCATTCTTTCATCACTCATTCGTTCGACGTGCTCAGCTGAGCACGTTCTTCGTTCTCACCGCTATATGATGGTTCAAAATATTATGGTTTAATTTTTGGTCTTTAACAATATAAAACTAATTGAGACACAACATTTTATACTTATAAAGACAATCTTACAATTCATTATGATCTATAATATTTTAGAATTGACGTTATGATAAATTTTATTTTCAGACGTATGGATAACATCATACAAGGCTTTAAAAAGCGAATGGAGTTACAACTGGCAAGCCTCAACTGCAATATAGAGACTGTATAGTGAGCTCTTTTTGTCCAAATAAATATTAGACACAATATATAAGTCCGAACTATTTAGCTACACTGTTATATTAATTTTATTAAATTAAATTATTTTAATCTTAAATATAGTTATGTAAGATATTTCAGGGATTGTTTGAAAACATCGTCATTTTAAATGAATGAAACGTAATCGTGCATTAACTGTTATTTTTTACTCAATTAAACATATAATATTATGTTATATTTAAATAATCAACTGCAATCATCGTGAAAACGAAATATATTTATAAATATTGTTAATTTTCTTGTTTTATTTTGTTGTAATTCTGTAAAGAGATAAAATATTATTATTTTTATTTGAAAATATTTTTTACAAATACATACTTTAATATTAAATATTAAAATTGTGTAAGACAAATACTGCAAGTATTCGTAGCTCACTTGAATAATACATGTAGTATATATATACATATAATATAATATATACATGCTTATGCTAACAAAATAATGTTTTCGTCTTACATTCATCATTTCATAGCGATATTGGGTTTTGACTTACATCAGCGGCCAGTTTATGTAGCATTTGTGTCATGCCAGAGCCAGTTTCTGCGACCATTTTGCGGAAATAACCCTTTTTGTTTTGCAACAGTATGTGCGGATGATCGAACTCTACGAGATGACCCGCATCGAGAACTAATATCTGTTTAATATTAAAATCATTTGCATTATATACAGAGTGGAAACGTCAGCGCTCCTTTACGGGAACAGTATTTAGGGTAAAATATTTCAAACCCATACCTAAAGAAATTAATCAAGATACCTCAACAATTTAGACGTAGGATTTTTGATTTTTTTATTTAATTAGGCTTTTATAGAGTAATTAAGACTAGTATCATTTCAAAGTGGAGCTGACAAAAATCATCTCTCATGACTCATTATAATATAGAAAAAATGTTAAATTTTATATATATGTATATATACTGGAAAACTTATATTTAAGTAGCGGACGCGCGCTGCTTCGCCTGCTTATTTGTACCCTTAGGGTGTGATTTATAATAAACCATAAAACACGTGTTCAATGATATATTTTTAAGTCTAAATTTCGAATTTGATAAAAATCGGTGGCGATTTAAATTTTTTTCGATACAAACTTTCAACCCCTATTTCATCCCTTTAGGTTTAAAATTTTTCAAAATCCCTTCTTAGTGGATGTCCAGATTACGAAAGTAAACATCTGTCCAAATTTCACGTTTCTGCCACCAGCAGTTACGGCTGTGCGTGCGTCTTACCTCAGTCAGTGAGGACAAGTCCTTTTATATATAAAGATGATTGCTAACTTCACTTTTGTAACATAGTATTTTTTTTTTGAGGATAACTACTCCCATTGAACAGGGTAGACATAGGAATAGTGTTAAGACGTTTCCGCCCAATTTTGGATACATTACCTGTTCAGTGGCGGAACTAAACACCGCGCCTTGTCGTGTTAGCGAAGCGAATAAATGAAAATATTTAATTTCCGCGAATGGAAATTGAACCTACATCCATCTTGTTTATAGATACACGTTTACGCCAGTGCCCTACAATGCTCTCACTAAATAAATGTAATAATAAAAAGATTACGATGTTACATGCATGACCGTGATAAGTTTAGTAATTTTAACCTTGACTATATTGTTATAGGGTCATCAAATATCGTTCTATTTTCTCTAAAATAAATAAAATTTTAAAATATGTTCAGAATTAACTCGCCATTATAGAATAACAATATAAATAAATACCTTGAATATAAATAATACCTGTCGTGGCGCAGCGGCATAAGTGTGTGACTGTAACGCGACGGTTGTGGGTTCGATGCCCACTCGAGGAAGTGAAATATTTATTTACGTTTATATTTCCATTTCTCCGCTCTGGTGTCGAGGCAAAGCGCGGCGTTGAGTTCTGCCACTCAACACGCAATGCCTCCAGAATTCGGCAGAAAGTAGGGAACGGAGTGTCTTAACACTAGGTTCTCTCTGCCTACCTTGCTGTGTGCGGGATACAGCGTGAAGCTGATTTTTTTATTTTTATAAATACCTTATCAGAATCTATAACAGTGTGCAATCTATGCGCTATAGTAAGCACAGTGCAAGTCTTGAAATAATCTCTAATGGTGTTCTGTATGAGGGCGTCAGTTTGTGCGTCCACGTTGGCCGTGGCCTCGTCCAATAGTAATATTTTGTCATTATTGACTATAGCTCTCGCCAGGCATACTAATTGTCGTTCACCAACACTGAAGTTTGATCCGCAATCTGATACTTGTTTGTAGAGTGCGTCTAAAGATATTTGTCATTTTGAGTTTGTTGAATTTTAGGATTTATATTTACAAAGGGCAGAGGGACCTAGTGTAAAGCCACTAATTTCCCCACTTTCCGCCCAATTCTGGAACCATTTTGCCTAGACACTAGAGGGAAGAAGTGAAGTGAAGTAGAAGTTATTTCTGGAAAACTACCTAATTACAGGTTTTAAGAATTAATATTAAATTAGCTTAAACTAGCTGGTTACGATTACTATTATATTAATATTAATTTTTCATTTGATTATTGATAGATCGTTACCAACTCCACCATCTTCTGATAAAAGTTCTACTTTGTCAAGGGCTCTAAGTAATAATTCGTCTGGATACTCATCAAATGGATCCAAATTCTTTCTTAGAGTTCCACTAAATAATACTGGTTCCTATAATTGTATATTGAACGTAATTATAAAGCCAATTTTTGATAATTTATACTGTAGTGGGAAAATTACTTATAGCTGTTACACATTATAATGAATCTCACGTTTAGCGTAGTTTATACTATTTATTTGTATATTTTATAAGTACCTACTTTTTTACGTTTGTTATATTTAAACATAGATTTATAAGGTCTGTCGGGGCGTAGGGGATCAAGCGTGTGACTGTAAACGTAACAGATTGTGGGTTCGATTCCCACTAGAGGAAAATAAATATTTTTATTTGATAGCTCTGGCGTAGATGCAAAGTGCGGCGTTGAGTTTTGTTACTCAACATGCAATGCCCCTATAATTCGGCGAAAAATGGAGAGCGGAGTGTTTTAACACAAGGTTCCCTCTGCCTATCCTGCTACATTCGGGATACATGAAGCTGGAAAAGACATTAAAATATATATAAATTTATTCGTTTTCTCTAAAATATCATGTAAAACACATGTCAATATTTTAATGATTATACATTATTTATTATAGAGAGAAGATACCAAAGCCATTTTTAATCTTAACTATGTAGTACATATTCCTTATTGTGTCCTTATATAAAAGATATTTCGTCTCACCTGAGGAATGATTGATATCTTTTGTCTTAGATACTTTAAATCTATAGATGTAATATCAATATCGTCAATAATGATCGTTCCATCCAAATATGCCAAACGGAACAACGCTTGTATTATAGAAGACTTGCCGGCTCCGGTTCTGCCCACTATGCCTATCTGTCAACATATTAACTAATTATAATTATGAGAACCACCATGGGCTTGGGAATAGAGGAGCAGGGTGGTTAATGCTCACCCCAGAACCGTCTTGTGCCCCAGAAGTTTTACTAATAAAAAATTAGCCCTGAAAAATTTTAAAAACATATAAATATCAACAAACCTTTTCTTGNTTTATATAATCTTAAATATTGCCACATATTCCTTTATCCATATTGCATAGTATATAAGCTTGTATTATGCATACTGAATGTTTATGTTGTACATAAGTATGTGTATATTATATATATATATAGATAGAAAAATATCATGTGCCATTAGATATATCAGCAGAAGCTTAGAATTGATTAATTATTTATTGACAAAAAAAAATGATTATACTTTTCGGGCTAGTCTTGATTTTATTCTCGACAACATTGTGTGGAACAGCTGATTATTTTTCGATATTTACGTATCCTCATAAAATTTTCGTTTTGTATAATTTACTACAACATAAACATGATAGACAGATATTTTAATTATCGTATAGGTAAATGTGATTTGCTAAGCGTGAGGTAAAACAACATAACAGGGTAACACTGATCGAACGCTCTCTGCGCATACGTATACTGCGCAATTTGCCGCGCGTGCTTCCCATTATCAATAACATGTTTGCCAGACTATACTATTTATTTGTATATTTTATAAGTACCTACTTTTTTACGTTTGTTATGTTTAAACATAGATTTATAAGGTCTGTCGGGGCGTAGGGAATCAAGCGTGTGACTGTAAACGTAACAGATTGTGGGTTCGATTCCCATTAGAGGAAAATAAAAATTTTTATTTGATAGCTCTGGTGTAGATGCAAAGTGCGGCGTTGAGTTTTGTTACTCAACATGCAATGCCCCTATAATTCGGCGAAAAATGGAGAGCGGAGTGTTTTAACACAAGGTTCCCTCTGCCTATCCTGCTACATTCGGGATACATGAAGCTGGAAAAGACATTAAAATATATATAAATTTATTCGTTTTCTCTAAAATATCATGTAAAACACATGTCAATATTTTAATGATTATACATTATTTATTATAGAGAGAAGATACCAAGGCCATTTCTAATCTTAACTATGTAGTACATATTCCTTATTGTGTCCTTATATAAAAGATATTTCGTCTCACCTGAGGAATGATTGATATCTTTTGTCTTAGATACTTTAAATCTATAGATGTAATATCAATATCGTCAATAGTGATCGTTCCATCCAAATATGCCAAACGGAACAACGCTTGTATTATAGAAGACTTGCCGGCTCCGGTTCTGCCCACTATGCCTATCTGTCAACATATTAACTAATTATAATTATGAGAACCACCATGGGCTTGGGAATAGAGGAGCAGGGTGGTTAATGCTCACCCCAGAACCGTCTTGTGCCCCAGAAGTTTTACTAATAAAAAATTAGCCCTGAAAAATTTTAAAAACATATAAATATCAACAAACCTTTTCTTGAGGAAGAATGTTAAATTCTAAACTATTTAAAACGAAATCGCCATTTGGAATGTACTTTAAACTTAAATTGTTGAAACTTATTGCACCTGCTGTCGGCCAATTTTGTGGTGGTTTTTGGGCAGATATCTGAAAATTATATTTATATGTATACGACTGATCTATTATATTTTCTTTCTAAAACTAAATATTAAAAGTTTAAACAGGTTTAATTAGGTAATTTGCAAAAATTTTATGAAATATATAGGTACTTATATTTTATATTAGAGACAGTCAACTCTTAAAGTGAATTTGCAAACATATACAAATATATGTATTTGTATGTGTTTCATGATACAGTTAACTTTTAATTTTTAAAGTGTCATACAAAAGGCCATCTATGTAAAAAAAATAACGTAGCATAGTATTACAGTAGACTCCTTGGGTAGTTTTGTGTATTCTAAAATTCTTTCAACACTCGTCATCTGGTTCTCCATTTCAGCGGACTGTCGCATTCCCCATTGGAATATACCAGTAAGCGATATAGACTGCGTTATAATTAGACCAACATGGCTACCTTCGATATCTATTAATAAATATTGAATTATTTATTAACAAAATGTTAATTTCTTTTATTTGAATACAAAAGTAGGAACCTTGTGTTGAGGCTTCCGTTTCCCATTTTACGCCGAATTCTTGAGGCATTGTGTGTAAATTGGCGGAACTCGACGCTTTGCCTCGAGGCGAAGCCAGAGCGAACAAATCAAAATATTGAATATTTAATTTCTTCGAGTAAAAATCGAACCACGACAGGTCAACTTGAATTAAGTTAAAGAATAAAACTTTCTTAAAACTTATACAAGAGATTAAGCCTCTTGTAGTACGGAGAAGTGTGACTAAAATTGAAGTGATTAAAAAAGCTAATAATATCTAGGTAAGTTTTAAAAATGTTTTTAAAATAGAGTGTAGGTATATCAAAGCCGTACCTGTCTTCATTAAGCAAGTGAAAGTAACACATATTATAAACAACAAGCATATGACGTCAAGGAAGTATCCAAAAGCGCGGCTACAGGTGATAAACAGGTACCACGCTGAGCTATGGAGATCCTGGTGGCGGTCGAACTCCTTGGCAAGAAGTATTTCAGCCCCAAATGATCGTATTGTAGGTAAGCCCAGTATTGTTGCATTGACATGTCCAAATACAGGACTTCGTGCTTTGAATTATCGAAACGGAACTTTTAGAATATATATGTTTTTAAATATATTATTTTAGCTATACAAAATATAATTCATAATTAAGAAAATTATGAGACCACTTGTGGCACAACTTGGGGCACAACGTGTGAGTGCAAACGTGACAGGTTGTGAGGCAGGGGTGTGAGTGCAAACGTGACAGGTTGTGGATTCAATTCCAATCTAGGAAATGAAATATTTAACATTTTAATTTCCTGTCATGGAAAGTGCGACGTTTAATTCCGCCACTCATTGCGTGCAATGCCTCCGGAATTTGGCGGAAAATGGAGAACAGATGTGTCTTAAGGGGAACGGAGTGTTTCAACAGTTCTCAGGTTCTTTTTACCTGTTCTGCAAATATAGGATAAAGAGTGAAGCAAAACAAAATCTGAAAGACAATTAAATTCGTGGTGCAATGCGGTCTGGTTCGTCCGTAATGGTGATGGATTCGATTCCCTCTCGAGGCAAAGAATAGTTTCTGTGCTCTGCTAAGACAATAAGTGCGCCGTTGAGCTCCTCCGCTCAACGGCCTGAAAGGGCACACAATACAGCGTGTAGCGGAAAAAAACGTGAATTCCAAACTAACTTATTCCTTCCAGGCGTTTGATAGCACCCGTCGTCCTTACGTAAACCAAGCGGAATATATAAAATACTACGAGAGACGTCGCAATAGGTATAAGTAAAGCAACTTCGGTCATTAGAATGATCACAACTACACCAACTAAATTAAAAATTATCTGTGTAGAAAAAGTAAGTATAAGATTAACGTTAAAAAATATATTTAATAGAGCTTATTAATTTTAATTTTTATAATAGTTTCTAAATAGGAAAAGATAGCGTCTACAATATCAAGTGGATCTAGATACCTAATCTAAATTTGGAACTACTTTTGGTCACACCATAAGGAACTGCTAACTGATATTTATTAATAAATATCTCTAAATAATTAGATTTAAATATAAATACTTTTTACTTGTAAACAATCTAGCATAGCTTGAGGGAGCAACTCGTCAACTGAACCCATATCTTTGCTAAAACGGTTCAGAATTCTTCCTGAAGGATTAGCATGAAAAAAGCTCATGGGTGATAGTGAAATACATTCAAACATCATATCGTGTAATCTGTGGAGAATTAAAATTATCATATTTATATAGGGATATTAAAAGAAAATATCTTATATTCTTCGCTATGGTAACAAGACAAAAGCCCGGCGTTGAATGGAGAATAATCACTAAATTTAAATTCTAGCTCATCGTATTGTTTTTTAAAAATAAAAAAAAATACGTATGAAAGAATTATTTTGATACGTCTATTAGTTTTTGAGATATTGTCCTTTAAAATAAGCGCGTGATGCGAGATTCCGTCGGGCCGTAACCGACCCGCGTGACGTCACTGGTCTGACAGAATTAGCTCGCTCAATACTTCTTCGTTCACGCACAGTTCGCGCTACTCTGTAGCTGTCGTTTCACTACGAATTTAGTTTCTTTTTTTTTTAAATCTTTTTCTTTTCACAAACATAATGTAATAGCGAGGATTGTATTTTAAGATATTAAAGTTTTGATATTACTTTGTCAAAAAAACAGTTCTATCCTGCTCGGTTTCATGGCGTGTTGTACCAAAATCTTTAGCTTTGATTATTTTTATTGTAGTATCGATACCAGAAAGCTTGAATTTTTTCCAACAACACTTGGTTTGGCTTGGGCGTTACCACAAACTTAATCAGTACTTTAATGGAGAGACTACTCAGAACTTTGATAGAGGCTTACAGGAAAAAAAGATGAGCTCTGCATTAGATTTGCGGCCATTTTTAGATTTGCAGAAGGCCTTTAACTGTGTGCTTCGTCAATATATATGGAGGGCATTGCGATCTAAAGGGATCCCTGAGGCCCATATTAAGATTATCAGAGATATGTACCACGATCCCGCTTTGCGATTCGCGATGGTTAGGACTGCTGTTGGCGACACCAACGCTCACAGTAGGGGGTTCACCAAGGCTTGGCTCTTAGTTCGTTCTTATTTAATGTAGTGTACTGTCACGGCTCACATCCAGGACCAGCCTCCATGGCTGAACATAGCCTGAGGGAGTCCGGACTCGAGCACTGTCCTTGTAGGTCCTGAGCCAGCCGTTAAGTTGGAAAAGTTTCAAGTACCTTGGATCCGTTAATCTGAGCCCGGAGGAAGGAATATTAGGAACTATTTCGGATGCAAGTTCCTTGCTATCTGTCCTGTCCCTGGAGCTAGACCTCCGAACGCCCAAGAATGCGGTGTTTGGATGTCGTGATGCAGGACATGAATGCCAATGGTCGAACCACTCAGGACGTTACAGATCGTGTAAAGTAGAGTTGGTTAAGCAGGAAGGCAGACCCTGGCAACATACGCCGGAATTAATGCCAAGAGAAAGAAGAATTGGTTGCAGTTGTTGAAGACTAGTCGCTTCGACGATGTAGCCCATTATAAATGCCATGGTACGTTTACAATCACCTCTGCTGGCAACACAATCTTCGCAGATGGCGTATAAACTTATTGGTTCTTTTCATTGCATTCTAAACTGCAATAATATGGTTTAATACGCGCGCGGTGTTCTGCTGTGATCTACATTTGGCAATACATACATAACCTACTCTTTTAACTTAAACGTACGCAATAGCATCATGACCATAACTCTCCCTTGCCGATCTACAATAATCACAATAAAAATATTATTCAGCTTTACATGTATAAAAATATTAAAAATCTACATTAAAAAAGATTGTGCATGCTCAACTTACTGCATGTATTTATTTATATTATTATTATATTATTTTCACTTATAAAACAATCTTACTACTTTTAATTTGAATAAAAGGTGTGGTACTTTTAACGTTACCTACAATATAAAACTAGTTAGGTTAGGTTAAATTACAGTTTTAAATAAATAATTTCAAATAAAATAACATAAGATAGTTATTATCTACCCCAAATTGACATAATATTACTAGTTAGACCACAAAACTTATCTTCGCATTTTTACTCCTTGCATTTCTGCGGCGATGAAATCACTATTATTCGATAAATAATCGGCAACCATAAATCCATCTATACGCGTATGTTATCCGATTGCCCTTTTTCGAATCCCTTATCCATTTTAATTTAATAGATTGACACAGGCAAGTAACAAACAAACAAAGTACTGCGCGACATCTCCTAACTATCACCGGCGACTAGCGAGTTGTAAGACCAGTGACGTCACCGCCGGCCGCGGGGCTGTTAGCGGCATTTGCAATTTTTGCAATCTTCAAATGCCTGAAAAATCATAACTACTTGATTTTTTTTAATGAAACAGAAACTATTGTATTTGTATACGTAAAAACTTTACTGTAACGAACTTTGAAGCAATATTTCATACCTATTACCATTCCTCATTGCGCCACTCAACTCGCAATGCCTCGAAAAATTTGGCGGAAAGTGGAATAAACACCCAATTTCATTCCTTAATAGTAGGTTTCCTCTGCTACCTTGCTGTAGTTGGGATGCAAGCGCAAAGCTGTTTTTTTATCTATTTATTTCTATTTAAATCAATTCTTAAATTTTCGATTTTTATCTTTGAAATTCACATATATACAATCTATATTTGTTACACAAGTTGATATAAATTTTTTACCTTTACGTTGTATCTCCTATATAGCAGGGTAGACAGACGGAATCTAGTATTAAGATACTCCGTTGCCAACTTTCCGCCGAATTCGAGACATTACGGTTTGAGTGGTGGAAATCAACCCCGCGCCTTGTCTGGTTACCAGAGTGAAGAAATGAAATTATTAAATATTTCATTCCCCCGAGTGGGGTTGTGGGCCTGGGCCACCGGTTACATTTTTTTAAAATTGGTGTTACTTACTTTATTGATGACCTCATACACAATGTAAAGAATAAAAAAGCTCGGATCAAAGCAATAGCTACTGTTGCAACTGTCAGAATACCAAAAATAATAACAAAGTCTTTCCGCGTCAATCCGTACTGCGACCAAAGCAAGTTATCCATAGTCGCGTCACCAGTTAAGTGGTCTTCTGCATGACTCCTTAAAAGAATATAGATTTTTTTATCATTTTAATAGTTTTATTATGAATTTATATTGTTTTAATTTATTTTTTACTTTACATATATGAAGGCAGTATTCAGCAATGCCACCAGAAAGTGGGAAACGGAGTATCTTAACACTAAGTTCCCTTTGTCTACCCTGCTGTGTGCGGGATACAGCTTAAAGCTGATGGATTTATTTAAATCTATATTTTTATTTCTTCATCCTGGTGTCGAGGCAAAGCGCTGCGTTGAGTTGCTCCACTCAACACCATCCCGAATTCGGCCGAAAATATAGAATGGAGTATATATATACTAGATTCTCTTTGCCTATCTTGCCTATCTGTGTGCGGGACATAGCGTGAAGTTTATCATATAAATATTTTTCTTAGCAGTTCTTTGTTCGTAGCTTCTTAGTTTTCGTAATTAAAAATATTTTCATTCTACTAACCACCGGCATATCCAATAATCGCTCGCACTAGCAAAGAATTGTGCTAATACGAACATTATTAGGACAATAGAGAACAGGCAGCAGGTTGTATCGGCCAAGAAAAAATCCTTGTAGATTGAGCCTTGTACCCTTCCAAAAGTTTGAATTTCCGCCTCTTGCTTTTGATCCTGCGAGGAATATGTCCATTAATTTAAATTGTTGGAATTATTAAATTTCATTAAAAAATCATCAACATCAAATATTAAAATTAGTAGCTTCACACAGTATCCAGGGTACTACAGGGTAGGCACAGGGAACCTAGTGTTAAGACACTCCGTTCCCCACTTTCCGTCGAATTTTTCGAGGCATTGCGTGTTGAGTGGCGGAACTCAACGCCGAGTTTTTGCTTGGTGCAAGAGAGAAGAAAAGAAAATATTAATAAATAATAATTCATTCCCTCGAGTGGGGATCGATCCCACAAATGTCTGGTTACAGTTAACACCATTGGACCCTGCGCCCAGAAGGCTTCAATTTCATTAGTTCTAATAAAATATTTTAGATTAATTACAGTAAAATTGAACATCAACGACCAATGAGACCAACGTGAAGGCTTTAAGCTTATACCACTTGTGGGTTGTATCAGTGTGTTAGATGATGAATCTTCTTTTCGTATTTCGTGAGACTTGTCTTGCATTAATTGTACAATAGGTAACTCCAGTTTCTACAACAACAGAAAGTTATTATTTTATTTGATGAATTTATTGTTTTCATCATATGTTCTTTAATATAAAAATAATTACAGCAAGTTTATCATAGCTTCCTTCTGCAAGTATTATACCATTCTCCATTACAACTATTTGATCTACAGATTTTATAAATTGCAACTGATGCGTCACGAGTATAACAGTTTTATTTCCTAAGTATCTGGAATCATAGTATATGTTAGTTTTAATTATCTTTTATTTGTATTAAATAAAATCGACTATGATTTTTCTCAATAAAGGCTTAAATTCGCTTCATATGGTTATATTATCATAGTCATAGCCAGATCATATTTGGTTTTGAATATATAACAAAGATTTGCAGTTTTGTTTCTGAACGGAGTTTATTGAATTGTTAATTGTATACCCTTTAATGCAATTTTCAAATATATGTCTTGCTACTTGTGTATCAACAGCTGACAATGGATCATCTAGCAAATAAATATCAGCCTGCAATAACAAAAATCTATTAAAATAGAATATTATTTACTTGCAATAAATGTCGTACCTATCTTTGATAAGAATATGAAACTTTCAGTATAAGCAATGAAAAAATATCCGAAAATTGTAAAATAAATGTAGAAAAAATCATTACAAACTAATATTTGTAGGTCATTTTATATCTCCCTTAATCATCTTAGCACCTTTCCCCTATATCCATCTGGTAAGCGAAATAAGAACTCTTTCCTACCTCCTTGTAAACTGCTCGAGCTAAATTTATTCTCGCCCGCTGTCCTCCACTTAGAGATACACCACGTTCGCCAACTATGGTTTTATCGCCGTGAATGAACAATGAAATGTCTCTTTCGAGCGCACATACTTTACACACTTCCATATATCGTGATTTTACAAAAGGCTGGCCAAATAAAATATTCTGGCGCACGGAACCTTTTAATAGAAAATTTGTAATGTAAGTGATTTAGAGATATGGTCCACCACAAAACCACACAGAATTCCTCATAACCAATGGTTATAAGGAATTTTGTGTTAACGTCAATAGTCTTACCCACAAATAGCCATGGATCCTGGCTAGCATAACTGACACTGCCTGTCACTTCCATGCTTCCTATTAGACAGGGAAGCTCACTGAGAATCATGTGTAACAAGGTTGATTTGCCAGAGCCAACAGCTCCAATTATTGTTGTTAGGGAACCGGAGTATACCTTGTAAATTATGAAAAATATTAAAAGAATCTATAACATGTGCTAGGGTAATAAGTAGAAATACATTTTAAAGGTTTTTACTTCCAGGTTAACATTTACGACATCGTTTTTTTCTGATGACATTATCCAACGACTGCATGACCCATCAAATTTTATAGCCGTCTGATCTTTTCGCAATCCTATATAACAATTTGATTATTAACCTCATTTGCTTCAATTATTGTTATGTACAGTAAATTTATTGACTGAAAAACCTTTAGTTTTATCTTGATTTTTAGATGAAGAAGCGCGCGGTTCGTTTCGTGGTGACTCCTTAATCAGTGGCCGTACGGGATTGACTTAAAAAATATTTTATTAAGTATAAATTGCTGAAATTTATTTATCTTAGGTATATAATCGATATGTAGGTATGTATATAAAATATATTACGCGGAATAAAAACACGTTTCTTAGGTTTTTCTTGAACTTCTTTAACGTCAACTAATTGGCCTCTAGAAGGCAACTGGCACTCTTCAATTAATAAGAATGCATTAATTCTTTGTATAGCGACATACATTTCAGCTACCTACGATCGAATAGTCAATATTACTTTTTAACCGACTTCAAAAAGAAGGAGGTTATCATGTTAGACCCTGTAGTGGTACAAGGGTGTGACTGTATCGCGACGGTTGTGGGTTCAATCCCCACTCGACAAAGTGAAATATTTATTTACGTTTCAGTTTCCATTTTTTCGCTCTGGTGTTCTGCCGCTCAACACGCAATGCCACCAGAAATCGGCAGAAAGTAGGGAACGGAATATCTAAACACCCCCTGCCTACCCTGCTGTGCTGTTGATGCGGTGCCGGGATGCAGCGTGAAGCTGATCCATTTACTTTTGTTATGTAGCAATACATTTATATAAATATTTCCCTGTCAATTTCCTTCTTACCTGCCCTACAGCTTGCGGAAAAAAAAGTGTCATCGTTTGTTTCAGAATGTTATAATAGCATGTAAGGAAAAACACATTTTCGACTGTGATACGGTTGATATACATCACGTAAAGTAAAACTGTGATGAAAATACTGAACCGTGATGTAAACATTATGAACGACATCACCACTCCTCGAATGTAGGAAGTCATTTTAATAAAATACATTTCCTGTCTGATAAAAAAAGGGGAAAATTATTTGGTCTATGTATAGTTATATCTATGATTATGTCTACTTGTAGAAAAAATTCTGCTTAGAAAAGATAGTCAGATATTCTGAGCCCGAGCCGCAATGGCGTTAGGCAAAATTCAATTTAAGATACAGATATCTCACCCGAGCGATATTCAATTTTAGCAACTTGTATAACATTATATACGTACTATTTCTTAGCACACTTTACGTAGTAACGTGTATTAAGAAATTATTTGTACTTACAAATATTTACATAGACACCTGTCTAATGTAACATTTTGCCCATATTTTGCAATTTGCTTGAAAATTTAAATAGGATTGGCACACATGTCTATTTTTTACGTAGCATTAATGTCTTTACAGGGACAACGTAACAAGAATATATTTTAACCTATCAGTCAAATATTCGATTGTAAGCGGAAAATATAAAATAGTTTAAAAAAAACTTAATTATATCGCACCTTCTCACGGTATCTATAATCTTTCGGAACGGTTTCTCCCAAGTGTACATTTTTATCACCTCCATGCCCATTATAATTTCTTCCATTAATCTGACTCGTTCATCAGACTTCAACGCTGTTCTTCGTCTATAATATGCCGTACGTGTACCGAGAAAAACTATAAAATTATAATCATAAATTTTAGCTTTAAATTGAAGTAAATATCTTGTTTTTCATTAAGTTAATATGAATTTACCCTGAAATGGTACGACTGCTATAACAATCAAAGCTCCATACACTGCCGATATACCCATTTCTCGATATAAGTAAAAAGTCATAAGCTATAATAAAATGTAATTTATTTAGTATAAGTAAAATTATTGAAAGATGCTCCCATAAAATATTTTTTATAATCTTGCAATGAGTATGGCTTACCACGGTCTCTAAAGGTCCTATCCAAAGGTAATGAATAAAAAGTGGACCAGAGTCGAAACGGTTTACGTCATTAGCCATAAGATTTACCACTAGGCCTCCACTGTTTTCGGACATCGCTTGAAGATTAACTTTTAAGGACTAAAATTGAATTATGTACTTTACTAATTATTATTCTTTTTATCGCTATTTCCATCATGTATATAAAATCACACCTTTCTATAAATGAGACTGCAAACTCCGACTCGCATTTTCATTCCTATATGCATTACACCCATCATGAACGGATGCTGCACCATAACATTTATCATGCTGCAAAAAACTACTCCAAAAGAAAAAAACACTGCCTCTCCCCAAGTCACACCACTGGACATTTCATAATATTTATACAAACGAGAAAAATAATTGTGATTAGTTCTAAAATAAGAAAATACATAATAAATTTAATTTTAAAGTACCTAATAGAAATAAATAATCATTTAAAAACAAAAAAAAACTCATAAGTTACGTACACATTGTTTTGTAAGTTCTGTGCTGGACTATAATAACGAAGCAATAGACCTAAGAATAAGGGCTGCTGCAACCTGGCAAAGGAATCAAACTTTAGTGTCAATTCTAATATATTTTTACTTGTATTCAATTAAACTAATTAAGTAACTATAACCTGAGTATAAACTCCATTGCCGCCAATATCAAACCGTATAACATTAGTTCACAACCAAAAACTTTTGTCAATGCTTTCATTAAACTGGGCTTGCTATTGTCATCACGAATACTATGAGTTTCTACTTCTTGCTCCCAAGCAGCTTGCAGTGTGTCGCCTATTGGGAAATATTTATACTAATATTTTTTTAATGTGAACAAAGAAAAAGTTTCATGTTTTATAAAGAGACAGACGTCACACGTATATAACTAGAAATTAAATTCTAAATATACCTAAAATATCTGATCGGTGTTCAGGTAACGGCGCATATAGATCTTCTTCTTTTATATCTCTGGTGTAGCCCAACATAAACGTTTCCAAGGTCCATCTGAATATTAAAAATATAAATATGAATACAAAATTAAACAATTTTCAATATAACAGAGATAAAAAGAAAGTCCTTAGCATTCCGCAGTTTTAAACGGGGGGTTGCCAGGCCCATGGGAATGTAGGTAGACAAGCTCGGAGAAATGCTTGAGACTTGGAATAAGGCTACCTTCAAATAAAAGAAGCCATGGTAGACAGATTTCGGTATTATACTTCGTTGCCATTATCGCGTTTCTGAAGTTTATATTTGAAATAAATAAGGTTTAGAGTCTAAGCCTTATTTACTTTAAATTTATGCTTAGGTCTATGAATATGATCTTTAAGAATCTTTTCTTCCTATGGACATTTTAGACACACCAATAATCCAAATGATTACTATAAAAGTTATATGCTTTTACCATGCCTAAATTGTCATATGAAATAGAAAATAAATCGTTGCGACACTATCGGTCAGTGAAAGTCTCATAAAAATGTGTTTAGGCGTTCTGGAAATTAGCTTAGACGGTCAAAAATTTTAAATGTTTTTGTCTGGAGTTGGCACACATAGACTATATAATATTTCTTTGTTTTCTTACTTTTGATTATTTACACTTTTGAAAATAGGAAAAAATAGAAATAGTTTTTTTCTTCGAGCTACCTGTATTTTAGATATGCTGATAACAAAAACATTGGTATGATTCCAGTCCTGTCTGGATAACTAAGTATATGTTTTAAAATATATTCAAAAGTCAACATCAAATGATTCTTTTCACCTTCAGATGTAGCAGAGAAGCAGAGGGAACCAAGACACTCCGCTACCCATTTCTGACATGAATGAAAATTTTAAATTTTTAGTTTCTTCGAGTGGGAGTCGAACCCCTTTCCTGTTACCTTTACAGTCATACGCTTGTGCCTATGCGCCACGACTGGTCTCAGTAATAATGTATAATGTAATAATGTATAATGGCCACAGTAGGAGGTAATTATTAAATTAACGTACCCAAAAGTGAGAATTGAAAATAAATTTGCTTTGTAGCGTGGATTTACATGACGTCTTTGTTTTGGCCCAGTATCCATTTTACTTCAACAAACTATAGAAATAGATATTTTTCACAATAGGCGTCTTTGAAAATATATGAAATCTAAATCGTGTTGGCTGCGACGACGTTAAAAAATTATACAATACTAAGTCAATATTTTTCCTGGCAAGAAGTGTCCATGTGTACACTGTATGTGGCATTTTCAAACATTGTCAAATATGGTAGAGGTTTAAATTCAGGTTGAAATTATTTACTTGACACCATAAGGCTCTTTGTGGGCCCTATTGTTGTTCTTGTTGTTGGTTGGTAGAGGAAGAAGAAGAACAATAAGGCCCTTGATGTATCAACTTACACGATATATAAGAGTAGACAACGCTCGCGTTATAAGGTACACCGATGTCAGGAAATATCCACAATAGTTTATAATGATAATTAACTGTACGTGCTCATATTAAAACTCTAATACAATATGCATAAAGTTTAGGCGGCACTTACGCAAGCCCAGTAAGCAGTCACACAAAGGCTTTATCAATTAGAAGAAATATTTTTGTAATTACTAAACACCTCAAGCCTATATATAAGGGTGATTATTATAAATATAATGAAACGTACAGTAAAATGGGTCGAAAAGGCTTCATTACTCTTTCGTGTTTATTTGTTTTGATAGGGGTGAGTTAAATAAGTATAGTTTCTGTAAACTTAAACAATTTTTATACGTTTCATTTTCCAGACAGAAAAGAGTATACGACAATAGACTTATTTATAAAATTATAAAAACAGCTCTCTAAGTTAATAACAACAATAAAATGAAATTAAATAACAATAAATTCTACGTTCTTGGCAGGTTTCTCGGGCACAATATTACGGCAGAATGAGAAATTTAAACCAACTACATAGAGATCCTGACATTTGTACCTGCGAAGATCTATTGTACCTGATAAGTCTGACGCGAGGCCTAGAAAAAAAAGAGACCGTTCCAACTCCGACTCAACCCATAGGATACCCAAGTAACTTTGAAGAACTAATAATGAAACTAGTTAATGCCCTAGTATACACTACAACACAGGCAACTCAGAACAAGTGTCATTGCTCACATTCGTCATCAGCATCTTCTGGGTCAACCACTACTTCTCCAAATAATGGTCACGGAAACTCTGGTTCATCAACATCAAACAACTCAGACTACTCTCAATCAGGCAGCGGATTAATTGACCTCGGTCTTCTAAATTCAAACAAAAAGAATAATGTTTTGGATCTGGACCTTGGAGGGTCACATGTTTTAGGTGTGGGTTTGGGAGGAAGAGGTCATAATGGTGGCCCTCAACGTTCATATAATAATGGGGGGCGACATGACGATAGTGGCATAAATTTGGATCTTCTAAATACAAATAATAAAAATAATGTGGCTGATCTCGACATTGGGAGACAAAATGTTTTGGGTGTCGGATTAGGAGGAGATGGCAGTCGTAATAACAACGCAAATGCAGGGAGTGGACTTGTTGATTTAGATTTGTTGGGTCCAAATCAACAGGGTAATGTTGTTGACTTAGATATTAATAGCCATCATGTATTAGGTGTTGGATTGGGAGATTAAAGATTTTAGTGTTACATATTATAATATTTGTTACTCACAATATACTAAAATATATAAAACTAATGTGATATATACTTAACTACGTGTTTCATTATTTAATTTGGTTGTTTCGACAAAAAATATATTTATGTGAAGACTTAGTCCTTTGAAAATTTAAAACGAAAAACATAAGGATTGATTTTATCTGTGGAATTTTTTATACAGATTATAAATAAATAAAACTTTAACAAGAGTATTTTTATTTAACATTATTTAATTGCAAATAAAGGAATGTATTTATACTTATTAATTGTTGTTATTCTTTCTTTCTGGTGTTCGGAACGTGTCAGTTAAGCACTAATCACTTCGCCAATATAACAGTTATTTATAACTTAGAGAAACGACTACAAAATTTTTCACTAATTACTTTATTTCCATTATCTAGATCCATCTAAGGAAAATCCTCTTTTTGCAACTTAATAACCGCAAAGTATTGTGAATTTTATGAATTTTGAATATGTGTTATTTATTAATAAAAAAATAACGATATATTTTATAACATTTTGTATAAACAAAGATCGCTTGAATGCTACTTTATAGTTTATAGTTTTTTACTTTATGCTTATTGCTTATAGTATATGTTGTTGTCAGATGTCAAAAATTCGATTTGACGTTTTCGTACGTTTAATATTTGAAGATTGTTTTGTATTCGAACAAAATATTTAAAATTTTGTTAATAAAATGATATTTATAAGGTAGCATATATTTCAAAACTTTAAGTTTTCATATTGACTACCTTACGAAATAGTGACAACATCATGGCTTCTGAAATTGACGCTTTAAAAACAAATGAAGTTTTACAAAGACGGAAGTTAAGACTACAACAAGTAAGGTTTTATATTACTAAGAAGAAAAATATACATCTTTCAACGACAAAAAATAATTTCATTTGATTTTAGGTTAGGGAACAATCAAAAGACATTGCTAAGAAGATTAGAGAACGCGCTAAAGTAGAAAAGTTGCGACATGTAACAGATATTGATGCTAAGAAAGAAAAAGAATATATTGATTGCCAAGAGAAATTAGTTCGACGATTAGAATTATTATATTCTAAAAGCTTAAATAATGTGGGTACCAGTCATAAGACTGCTTTGGATGTGAACAGTCAAGGTAAGTCATTCATTAATTTAGAATAGTACAATAGAATCTGGCACTGCCAAACTAGAGGGTAGCAGATACTAGAATGTTTGGATTATATAGTAATTACAATAATAAATAAAATAAAGTACTTCATAAGCTTTTACAGGTTTTTATATTTACTGTAAATTTTAAAATGATTATTATTAGAGAAGTCTGTTTATATATGTATTAAGCAAGCAAAGACTTGCTTATAAATTATCCCTTACATGTTTCAAAGATAATATAAGGGTTCAAGATTATTTTATTTTTAAATTTATTAGTGTTGAATTAGCATATAAGTATCAATTACTTTTGTTATATATTTTAGAAATTCTAAAAACAAGAGATTTATCAAAGTTACGTGGCAAAGAAGCTGTTGCTGAAGTAAGAAAGAAAAAACAAGCACAATTAGATAAGCAAAAAAAAATTTTAGATAGAAAATTGCAAGCAAGGTACATTTCTAAAATTTTTATTAGTTAAAAAGCTGTTAAGTAATATTAACATTTATTATAAGCATAAATTGAAATGTTACATTGATTTTTCCAGGGAAGTTGCAAATGAAATCAGTAGAGAAAAATCATCTGCTGTTGTTAAAAATCTAATGAAACAATCTTCAAAAACATCTGAGGAACCTTTGAATAAAACAGTTTCCAATACTGATGACATTGAAAAGGCAAAAGATTTTCAAATTACAAATATTACAGGAGATAAATGTGATAAAGAGAAAGCCGACATGGGTACCCAATGGGAGTGTGATGAGCTACTAAATGAGTGGGAACCGAATGTACCTGTTTTATCTTTACCTACAGAGGATAGTGCTAAAGAAACTGCAGCAGAAAATGAAAGATTAGATAAAAGTAAAAGATTAAATCTTTTTGCTTTAAGTGATGAAATGCCCTCAAGTCTCCGTGGAGGCATAACAAATGTTCCTGGAAATATTCCAATTAAATCATCTTTGACGCTAGTTTCTGAATATTTACAACATAGAAATTTAAAGCTAAGACAACCAGAGCCATACAAAAAGTCAACAGATGATTTGCAAAGTATAAAACAGACAATTCAACATACTAGGTCGTCGAGAATTGATGGTAGTATAATTGATAATGTTTGCCATGTCCTTAACGAACAAGTTATGCCAGTGCCATCATGGCATGCTGAAAACTCTTCTGGCCCTATTCATAATAATATATATACAGATTGTTTACCTAACTTTAAACTACCTTTAAATAAGATATGCACTTCTACATTTTCTAATAATAACATTCAAAAAAATAAGCACTTTAAAAATACATGCACTGTGCAGAAAAACTGTAAATGCAGTATTTATAGCCAAAAAGGTGACACAATAATAGTACATGTAGTGTTTTAGTGTCATTAGTAGTAGTTTTTATACATTTGGTTTTTGTATTTGATCTAGCTGATGTGTAATAAAAAATTAACCATCTAATTTAATTAATATGTAGATGGTGAAATTTATTTTTGTCAACTTTTATCATATAGATGTATTTTTTTTATTTCTTTTATTATCCTGCAAAGCAAGGTAGAGAATATCAAACACTCCAGTAGATTGTTTTCAAGATTTTGTGTCAGGTGAATGAACTGATTGTCGCACAATATCTTGGTGAAACAAGGAAATGGGAATAACTCATACTTCCAAGTGGAAATGGATTTCACATACCGACACTGCCTCACCGAGCTACTCTGGCCTCTTCATATTTGAAATTAATAATTATAAATATGTTTTTCTGTTACAGATAAAGACAGATCTTCTAGATGTACAGAACTTGAAATATCTTTAAATAGAAAGAAATCTGTATCAGTATACAATCATAATACTAGGGATATATTAGACATACAATATAAAGAACAAAACTTAGTTCAAAGAGATGATAAATCTGAAGAAGATGCATACTCACAAGCTTTAAAAGAAACTGTTAACATAAATGATATTTCAAAGGAACAACTTAATAAGAGACAGGAAAGTCTAAGGAACAAAGTGGCTGTAACAAGGCACAATGTTGATAAAGAATATAGAGATACTCTAGCCTTTTTAAATTCTTTGCCTAAAGACGAAGGGAATAGACCTATTGTAAGAAATTTTATTTAATATATTTATTAGGTTTATATAGGTTAGATAGCTTGTTTACTTTGTAAAAAGAAAAAAACCTTTATGATTTTAACCACAGAGTATACAATAAAATACTGTATTCCTTATGCATCCCAATCCAATTTTTCAAAAATTGTGTGTTGAGTGGTGGAGCCTAGTGTAGCATTTTGTCTTGTCAGAGTGGGGAAAGGAAATCAATTTCATTTGCCTTAGTAGGATTGAATCCACAACCCCGCTATTTTTTTATTTCATCATTAAATGAGTATTTTTAAGTTCAATATATTATTATATAAATTCAATTTCTTATTTCCACTCCTACTTTTTGGCTTTAAAAAAAATACTTTATAATTTATAGGGGTTTATGTGTAATAATATTCCACATATAGTTTTAGACTTAAGTAAAATATTTAATTAAGCAAAGCTTAACATTCAATGCTACTCTAATGATAATAGTGTATGGTATTAATACTGTTAATGTTTATTTGTAATGCCAATGGTGGTTATACATCTATTGTAAATTAAATTTCGAAAGAGCAATAATTTCTTGCTGGTTCTTCTCAGCAGAACTGCTTTCCGAGCCGGTGGCCCTGTAGGACTAACACTACTTACATTTTGATGCAACTTGATGATTCAAAAGTGCTTATAATGGCCTATTTGAAGAAAGAATATTTAAATTTTGCAGAGAGTAGCATATATGGGAGATGAACAGCAACAGGCTTTCAATGACAAACATCAAAGGAAATTGCAACGAGAATATAAAAATATTGAAAATGAACACTTGAAACATAAGTGTTGTAAGGTGATATATAATTTTATATTGCATAAAAATATACATATTAAGTGAATAGTATCCATATACATATATAAAATATATATATATAATATTGTTTTTCTTTAGCATTCAAAAAGAAAATCACCAACATTAGGAAATGTAAGAAGTAAATCAAAATCTCCAGTGGACACACAAGTTGGTAGAGATTTTGAATATTCCTGGATGCCGGTACCGGAAAGCGATGGAAGCCTTGCAATACATACTATACCTAATACTAGAAAACAGGGGAATTCCGTGAAATTCAGCGGAACTGACAGCTATCATGAATATAGATCGCGCCATAAACACACTCCACCTACAAAAGAATCAAATGCTGATAAATCACATAAGAGACTAGTTGAAACTGTTATACTACAAAATGATTCTGATTACGAATCTTCTGCACGATCTGAAACGAGTTCTGTAGAAAACCTGAGTTTAGATAAGACTACATCGAAAGTTAATTCTAATATTGAGGATGCCGAGAGAATAATTATTTATAAGATTTTGGATTCAAAAAAAGATAAGAAGAGTAAAACAAAAAATGGTAATTTGTCTAAAGCGGGCAAATCTTTAAGTAGTAAAGGTGATGATTCTAGAAGAAAAACTCATGATAGCATTAAAATACCTCAAACTATAGAAAATACTAAAGGTATTTCTGTTGAACAATTAGATGAAGGTAGGTCTAGTTCCTTTATTACTATTTTAATACAATTTACTTATTAGACCTTTGTGAGTCCACAGAATAGTTTTCTATAATTTTATTCATGTAAAATTTTGGTCTGTGATAACATAAATTAAGTTAGTTGTTAGTTATCATACTATTCTTGAAAATTGTTTATACATATACAGCCAAATCATCATTGATTATGTAAATTATTTATTTTATTGACTTTGTATTTAAATTTTAATCACTTATTGGTTCTAGGTGTGTACAAAGCTGTGAGTAATGACGGGTAAGTTATTTTTTTTTTACTAATATTCTTTTTAATGCAATCTTATAAGAGTGTTAGGTATGTAGTAAGCAGAGAGATGTTGTTTAAAATTAGTCTATTCTTCACTCTTCGCCCTAATTGACATTGTGTGTTAAGTGACGGAAATTAACGCTGATCTTACCAGGGCGCGGAAATGAATATAATTAATTACAATTGATAATGGAATTGTACCCACTTCTATCGACTTAGAAGCTCCCATTGTGTCACAATGTTCCAATCTTAGTCTTATCACAAATATAGCAATTGTTTTCTCTCAAGATCTTTTATCATATAGCTTTAATTTTTTCCCCTGCTATCTTTTATCTGTTATCGTAACCTTTGTTCCTTAGACTAACATACAATGTGACAAGTTGTTACACAGCAAATGTAGAAATGTGGCAAACATCCGCTGAACATAAGCCTTGGTGGTAATAATATTTAATATACTACAGTATATGTACTAAAGATAACCCAAATATTGTGTATTAGTCTTACGGGGTTTTTCTTAAATTAAGTTATATGGGTGTAGCCAGGAGTGGAGTATCATAACACTAGGGCTCCTTCTGCCTTAAATTATATATGTCACTATTTTTACTATCTAGTTTTGGTAAAGATATAAACGCCATTAGATTCCGCTATCTACGCAACGGCTCGAAATAAGGCGGAAAGTTAAGGATATAACGGGTTACAACACTAGGCTGTCTCTGCCTACCTCGAAACTAAAAAAATATGTGAATACGTAGAACTCATTCACTCTTTACTAACTTTTATGTATTAGAGAATACAGACTGATAAAAACTTATTGTTTGACTGATATGACATTTCTCATATGATTAAGTGAAAATAACGTGTCTGTCAGGCGAAATATATAACATATTTAACTACTATGTTATAACATATAATACTAAATATATAACTTATTTTTAAAAGTACTTTTTTTAGGGACAATATAACTTCCATGTACTTCCCGGAAGATCCAAAGAGTAACTTCAGAAATAATTGTAATGAAGATGAACAAAGTAAGGCAGCTAGAACTGAACAGTGCAATTGTGGCAATATCCTGAATAACAAAGGTATTTGTTAAAATTACTTATTGTTTACTTTATTCCAGGCGAGGCCAATCGTGGTCGGTACAAGCGCATCAGTGTAAACGCGACAGGTTGTGGGTTCGATTACCAACCGAGGAAATTAAACGTTTAACATTTTTCATTTTCTCTCTCTGGTAAGGATGCAAAGTGCAGCACTGAGTTCCACCGCTCAACACGCATTGCTCCCAGAATTCAGTGGAAAGTGAGGAACGGAAGAGTCTTAATAGGAATAAAGTGTCTTAACAGGATCCCAGGTTCACTCTGCTAAAAAAAATTCCTACTATTTCCTTTTTTTTTTAATTATGCATATATCCGTTTTTGTTTATCTTTTAGATCTTAAAAAGGAATGTGGAGATAATTCTGAAAGGTTAGTATAATTATTGTATTTATCATTGATAAAATAATATTTTATAGTATTACATGAACATGTTATATAAATACAATTATTGTTTTAGAACAACATCCGTAAATAAATGTAAATGTGTAAACGAAAACGTTAATTTAATGGAATCATCAGCAGCTACATCCACCACATCGTTTCAGACTGCACACAATAAAGCTCCTAATGCCATCTCAGATAACGGTTTTCTTAAATTATTAGATGAAGGAGGTTTAGAAACGGGTAAATTTTATATTGGCGCCTCTGGGTTTATTAAAGACGATAATTACGAAATGGTTATACAGTTAAGAAAGAAGGAAGCAGAAAAGGCAACTGATAAAATTGTACCGCAAACGGAAGCCTCTATAAGAACAACAACAACTGATGAAAATAAAACACAATCTGGAAATCATGAAAATAAAGTATCAAAAGTGGATAATATGACCATACCGTCAAATATAACAGTGGATAAGGAACTGCTCACAGAGAAAATCAGTGCAGAAATAGTATTGCAAAAAGAAGAAAACAATGAACGGAATGTAGTTGAATCAAATCAAACTAATAAATGTGAGAAGGCAGTGCATACTTCTTTTCAAGATAGTTACCCAATTTCTATAGAGGAACCTAAAGCCGATCCTACACAAAGGCCGGCCACATCAACTTACACCCAAACTTCGTTTAATTCTTCAATTCAGCGACCGGTTTTCATGCACATGAGTTCGTCAACTTCTACTGCATACATGAGTCCACCAGATATAATTCTGCCCAAGTTCTTAAGAAACAACTATGTTTTAAGTCAAGAGGAAATGTATGAGTCAGAAAACACTATTAGTCAATTAGATTCACAGTACGAAATTATAGAAAGTAGTAATTGTAAAGAACACAACGAAAATCGATTGAAAAAATGTACATGTCCTAAAAAGATCATTCGAGAGAGAAATAAAATCGATACCCCACCAAACACGCCTAAGAAACTTACAAGTAAATTACTTAGTGGGCCCACTGAAACAAAAAAGCGTAAGTGTAAATGTCATAAGTGTAAAAGTCGGAGTGAGACAAAAATATGCTCAAAATCCCACAAGAGAAAATCGAATAGTTCTTTATACACAAAATCTTCAAAAGAAGTTTTCCATATTAATCTAAAGTCACCTGCGTCAACATTGTCTAAAAACAAAATTTCTAAATCATCTACAAAAAAACAATCTGACCAAAAAATTAACCCTCGTTTGAAGACATACATTCATAAACTACTAGCTCTTAATGAAGAAGGATTAAAAGCAATAAAAATAATAAATCAAGATTGTAGCATTCCCACAACACCAGGCAGCTCTATAATTAACTTACCAAGCAACAAAGATGAGCAGCCACATTTAGAAAAGAAAATATCACTTGAACAAATAAAAAATACTCTAAAGAATCAAATTTTAAAAGATAACCTTGATAAAAGCCAAGATCTTACGAAAACATCAAGTACAAAAAATAATGAGAGTCAAACTGATAAAGCTCATATAAAATCGACGAGATTGGTGAAAAAGAAGTCATTACATAAAGTTAAATCTCTTAATATTTCAAGGCACATACAGAAAAAGAGCAAATGTCATACTCAGCGATCTGCAAATTGTTCTAAGACGATGACATCGACTTCTTCATGTACAAGAGAGGGTAAAGATATTGAAAAGAATATTCAAAGCAGAAGTAAGTCTTCCCCTACGCCAAGGTCTTATGAAAACACCGAGTACAATAATAGTACAAGTTCGGATATGGCAGATGGACTTCCTATGTACAAAAAGGTTGGCAAAAGTCGAAACGTTCAAGCTGGTTCCGGTAATTTTTTACCAAAATCAACTTCAAAACATTCATTAAAATATTTTCCACTACCACGACAAACAATGGCGTCTCTAATATCATCGGATTGTGATATGATTAATACACTACAAAAGCATGCGAATGTACAGCAACAAATACCACCAGTGACTAATCAAACAAACGATACAACAGATACTGAAATAAATTTTATGAAGCTTGCAGAAGACAAACTTCATAACATGGAAAAAATAGCTGATTTGACTGACAAATGTACTAAACGTTTATCTAACTTAGCAAAAGTACTAGAAGAAGTTAGGAGAAATAAATCTTTAATTTACACTCAAATTTCAACTTCTGATTCAAACTCAGAACCAGAAATTAGATCAGATAAAAGCGAGGTAGCTATAACACCTACTCTTAATTCCAATGATTACTTGCACGATAAAGGAGTACATGAAATTAATTCTTCATTGACGACGAACTTATCGGAAAAAGGTTTTCATATGACTGATCCTACAGAATGCACACCATTTTTAAAAGATATTCCTAAACCTGACAGCTTCAAAATTCCTTCTAATGCAACATCTCCTACAAGTGACACAAGACATAAAATAAATCTGAATGCTGACCACAAGGGTCTAAAAACAAGGGGAAGGCCACCTCCTGCTTCAACAAGGGTGAATCTAAAGAGCGAACAAGAACCGTATGTAATACCCCATGAACTCTCAACAGTTATAGAAGTAGATTCTCCCATGAGTGTTAAACTGAAGAGTCAGTCTTCGTGTCATGATAATAAATTTCAAACACCTGAGAAAACAAATAAAAGTAATGACGAAACTGATAACGTTAAACATATGACGACGGGCACATTTACTAAAAACAATAATCAACAAGTAAATCCGGATCTATTGCAGACCAGCGTTAATTTATCAAAACGTCAATCTAAAATAACATCCAATGAGTCGTCAGATGACTCTAAAATACGCATGATGGATATGAAACAATTTAATGAAATCATGTTAAAACCGTTCATTAGTTTGCAAGATTATGCAAAACAATGCAATATTGGGCTAGATGAAGGATCTAATCTGGAAGATGCCGTAAAAGATGGCCCTGTGAACGATGAGTTAAGTTCCCTCCAATCAGATGGCAGCTTACCCGATGTAATTGCGGAACTATTGAAAAGAAATATTATTAGCGAACCTTTCAATTATGACACAACCTCTAATGTCAATTCTACTACAATATCGACAGAGTCCACTTTGTCCTTGATAGCATTATCGAAAGCAAGAAAAACGAAGAAAAAATCAGATATAATAGTAAAAAATAAAGAACACTTGGAAGAAACCTCGGAATCGTTGAGCTTATCTTCTAATCCTGACTTGGAGCATGCATTTAAAAAGCTCGGTATGGGATGGGCTTCTTCTACATTGAAGAAAACTAAAGAAAGATTAGCACTGTCATCGTCTTCAAATACGTCTAGCTGTAGCATGACACAGTTTAAACTTAAAAGTTTTAGCCAGGACGTTCCTGCATTTGGATCAGATTCATCATCACCATTAGCCGACGTTTCAAATAAACGAGAAAAGAAAAAATCGCCTACAGAACAAAAAGAGAATTCAAAAAACGTCGTCCAGCAGACGTCGTTAGCTAATTCGATGACCGTTAAAGAATTTCTAACAAACGTCCTCGCCAACAAAATAACTTTTAGTAACAAATCTGACCGGAACGAAACGAATCGTACCAATCCTGAATTCATATCTCTTTACGAAACTAAAATACCCGAAGATATGAAGCTTACTAAGGTTCGAAACGAGGAGGAACAGTCGAGTGTATCAAGTGCTAATAACAACAGAGCTCGGACTTCCACTCCGGTGCAGATTTATAAATCCACAGCATATCAATCCAGCTCCAGCTCCAATATGTCCAACGGCTTGTTCAGTAACGCTGACGACCTATCGTCTGTTAAAGTGACATCGACCTCCATGCGCAATCATTCCACATCCGACAAGGATGAACTTACCATTCCAAATTACAGTTTAAAAACAAGGAAAGGTTTCTCTGACCGCAGCAAAAGTGATTGATATTTTTCTAAATTTTTTTTAGTTATTTATGTGTTTGTAGGTATACATTTTTTTATATAAAGCTTTTTATAGCATGTTACTTAAAATGGATTGTTGTAAATTATTTTTATATGTATATTATGAATAAAATTATATATGGTTGTATTAGGTTCTTTGATTTATCTCAAATCATTTCTTAATCTTTTTCATTATCTTTTAATTTATTAACATAAAAAATAAGTAATGACAGTTTAGTGACTTTCTAGCTTTGTTATTACTTGTAATATTAATTAAATCATTTTAAAATTATTAGTATTTCTTAATCTTTATAGTCATAAGATAAAATTGCCATAATTATATATTAAAAATGTTACAATTGCTTGTTTTTTAATGGATTTAGTCAATATTTTGGAAGTGTTACTTCCAGAGGCATTGCATGTTATGTGGCAGATTGCTGTGCTTTGCCTTAGTAATGGAGTGTGGAAACAAAAATAGTAAATATTTCATTTCCTTAAGTGGGAATTAAACCCACTACCTGCCTTCCTTCATATTCCTCTATAAAAATGTAGTAATTCTTATCAAAAAATAAGGTATATATAAATGATATTATAACAATATTACAAATAAATTGACATTATAAGTAAAAGCATTACTATATGAAGCAAAATTTTTATTAAAATAGTTTTAAAATTGTAAACATAATATTGACATATTGTTTAATTATTTAAAGATTTCAAAAATCCTCCCAATCTGCACTGCATGTAAAAATACATAAGGTGTAGCCTAGTATTGTATCTTCTTTTTATGTGGTAATGTTACATAAATTATTAATTGTTAACATAACTGTTATTATATGCTAAGATCACAGAACACAAAATTAATTCCTATGCTAATAATAAATTAACTTAATAATACATTTCCTACTTATACAATTGTTTGTGTCCAACAGATTTAAACTGAGATTGTCTTGTATTGAGATTGAGATTTAGTAATAACTCTGTCAAAATTTTATTTACATAATTGAACTATAATAAATAATTGAAGCTACATTTAAAATTGTCTATAAGTAACCTTGAAGTTTATTCTTTCTTTTCATCCTTATGTAAGAATCGTTGGGTCATGGAATAACCAATACCTATTGTAAGTGCTGCTACAACAGTTCCTTGGGCTGCAACTCTAAGTTGCATTAGAAACACACTTGTGCTCATTTTGCCTCTACTCTTGAACTTATAAGCACCATACCCACACACACCCATCAACCCTAATATACCTGAAAATCAAAATATATATTTTTAAATATTTTTTTGTGATTTGGTTCCTCAGTGTCATAATAAATGCAGTAGACAATGTCTGGATTTCAAGGAAGAAAATGTATGAAATTTCAAAAAACTATAATTTTGGCTTATTATTTCTTTAATTAAACAATTGAATTGTTTTCAAAAATAGTATTATTTAACACAGACTGCTAAATAATATTAAGCCCAGAGTATATGTATGTATAGTATATGTATGTTTTATGACTTAGAGGTATGCTGAATACTCCTACTTAACAAAAACGATTGTCTAATCAGATTGATAGTTCATTAACATTACATAAACAATATTTCTAAGTGTGATTATATGATATGAACTTACAACTACCTAATGCTAAGAATTTATAATATCAGAAAAATAAATACCTATAATCATAAAGGGTGAATCCTTCGATTTTCTTGCGAGGCGGTCTGCCTGAGATTCTTCACTGTATTCAAATATTTTTTGTGGATTCATTTTGAGATTCAATTACACTAAAATACAGATCACAATGTTGTTAGAAAAAATATTTTCTCATTTAAGTAATTAAAACAAATATATTTTGTTTTTCATTATATAAGCGCAAATTAAAGTAAAATTGTAAAATATTTTACTGGCACATACTCAAAATACTGTTAAATATTATTTCGTAATACTATATATTCTTTTCATGCAATTTGAAACAATTAAAACAAATTATATATTTATAATTTTGTACCTCTAGCCAATTCAAGATTCCCTTTATTATATAATTTTGAATAGGAACTCCAATTTTTAACCTTGCTCAAACTCACTCCATTTCTTCAGGACAAATTACGCAAGGTTTGACATTGACATTAACGATTTTGACTAATTTACTTAACAGTATATGACAATCATGTACTGTTAAGTAAATTAGTCAAAACATGATTTTTTTTATATATTTCCAAACTCTAGCGGATGGAGTGCGAGGGTGCAATGACTGGCAAAACCGAAGCCAACCCTTTTTCTTTTTGTTTTTAAATAGTCTTTTTGTTTGGGCTGCTATTTTTAAAGTTTTTAGATATCGTCCAATGAATCTTCTTGGCAAAAAATTTTTATGTGTAGTCTTGCTCCCCCCTTTGTTCCTAACTTCGATTGCTTTGACTCTCCCCTCTCATCGCAGGTTGATGTTATGGATATCCCCTTTTCTATTAATGAGCTCCAATGTGCTTTAAATGGCTTAGCTGACTCTTCCCCTGGTGTGGATGGTATTCCCTATTCGTTTCTTACAAATATTAGCATTCTTGCAAAAAAAGTATATCTTTCTATTGTCAATTCATTTTTAGAATCCTGTTTTGTTCCTTCATCCTGGAAAACTCAAGTTATAATCCCAATTCTAAAACCTGGGAAAGATCCCAAAGAGTCTTCTTCGTACCGTCCCATTGCCTTGTCTTCCACGGTATGCAAAGTTATGGAGCGTTTAATAAAAAATAGACTAGACTGGGTAATGGAGAGTAGGGGATTACTCCCTAAATCTCAATTTGGATTTCGAAAAGGTATTGGCACTATAGATAGCCTTAGTGTCCTCACATCCGAAATTCGCCTTAGCTTTGCTAAGGGCGAATATCTTTTAGGTGTTTTTTTGGATATTAGCTCCGCTTACGATAGCGTCATTCTTTCTAACCTTAAATTTAAAATGCTTAGTCTCGGTCTCCCTCCTAAATTATCTAATTTCATTTTCAATCTGTTTTCCGGCAGATCTATTCAAATCAGACATCAAGGCAAACTTCTTCCTCCAAGAACTCTTTGGAATGGCCTCCCTCAGGGCTCCGTGCTGAGCCCTCTTTTATATAGCTTTTATACCCAAGACCTTGAAAAATCAGTAGATAGCTTTTGCAATATTCTGCAATACGCAGATGATATTGTCTTATATTTTAGTTCCAAAAACATTGTCCAAATTGTAAGTAGAATTAACAGTGCTTTGTATTATTTAGGTGTTTGGCTTTCTATGCATGGGTTATCTTTATCAGTCCCTAAAAGTAGTGTGGTTGTTTTTACACGTAAAAGGTTTATTCCTGTGGTCAATATTGTCTATAACAATCAAAGTATTCCGGTTCTTAACTGCGTCAAATTCTTGGGTGTGCTTTTAGATTCTAAATTGTCTGGTTCTCCACATATGGAATATGTGTCCAATAAGTGTGAAAAAAATCTTCAAATTTTACGTGCAGTATCCGGGGTTTGGTGGGGTTCCCATCATTTTACGTTAAAACTGTTATATAATGCCATTATTCGTAGCCATTTTGATTATGCTATTTTCTTGTTAGATCCATGCTACAGGTCTGCTTTAACCAAATTAGATAAAATTCATTATAAGGCCCTAAGAATCATCTTAGGTGCTATGAAGTCATCCCCAACAAACGCCATGCAAGTGGAGTGTGTTGATCCTCCGCTTCACCTTCGTCGCCAATACCTTTCTGATCGTTTTATCTCTAAAGTCCTACAGTCTTCATCTCATCCTTTGATTAGGTGTCTTCATCGTATGTCACGTGTCATTAAGTCCCCACGGCACTTTCCTTGTATCTTAAAAAGCTTCCGTAAATTTTCATCCCTTTCAACTGGTATTTTCTCTTCTCCTATTCGCTCTTTATATTCTATTTCGTTTAGTGCGCTTACGTATAATCCTTCTGTATTAACGAGCCTGGGTATTGTGAAAAACGACCCAGGTGCTAATATAAAATTTCGAAGTTGTTTCGCTAAGAATTGGCCAGATTTCATAGGCATATTTACAGATGCATCTAAGTCCCCTCATAGTTTCAATGTTGGGGCTGTTTGTTGGATTCCTAAATACAAAATTATATTAAGTTTTAAATGCCTCCCTGAAACTTCTACCTTTTCTGGTGAATGTATAGCTTTGCTTGAAGGCATCTTATTCGCAGAATCGCACAATTTAAAAAAAGTAATAATTTTTACAGATTGCTTGAGTGCTTTACAATCTTTGTTGCAAAATCCTTTCCGTAGCAGATCTAATTTTCACCTTGTATTCAAAATTAGAGAAGCTTTGTATCGTTGCCACTTACAAGGGGTACTCTTATCGCTGGCATGGATCCCGAACCACTCTGGTATCACAGATAATGACATAGTCGATTCCCTTGCCAAATCTGCAGTGTCCTCTGGGCTCGTAACTCATAATTTTATATATTCCCATGACCTATTGTCATTGTCAAAATTTGATTAAAAGTCTTCATGGATTTTTTTTTGGAATAAATCAATATTAATAAAAGGTAAATATTTCGCTTCTATCCGGCAGTTCCAACCTTTCCGTGGTTCTATCGATATAGGCGCGTCAGTAGGTCGGTCACATCTTCTATTTGTAGACTTCGCCTAGGCCATGCCTGTACGCCTCTACATCTAGCTAAATTAAGGATTAAAGATAATTCTATTTGTGAGTGTGGCTTGGAGGAGGGTTCTACGGACCACATCCTAATTAATTGCCCAAAGCTTCTGTATTCTTTGTATGATATCCTTCCTCCTAATGTTCATCGTCCTATTAATGTAAAATGTATATTACCTTTAGTTTTTAGTCCCTTTATTAGATTGTTAGTTAAGTTTATTGTAAATAATGATATTAAGTTGTAGGTGTTCTCTGTGTGTGTGTTTTTTTTAGTATTTATTTTTATCTGTACATATGTGTAATGTAATGTTTGTTTGTTTTAGGTTATTGTTCCAGTTCATTCATTACCACATATATATATATATTATAGTTCATATTTCCAAAATTCCTCTCAAAATTTACTGAACCATATCATTTGTGTGTTTTCTACTATACGTGGCACTGGCAGATTATTTTGCGCCTGTCATCGCAAAATCAGGCCATTAAAAAAAAATGACAATCATGACATTAAATGTTAAAATATTAAATAGTAATCGTATCTTAACACGATTGACAACGACGATACTAGTTAACTGGGATGAATAGAAATACTGAATATAGCATAAAATGGTAACTACCGTATGGTATACCCTAACCTTTCTGTAAGTTTTATACGTAAAAACAATTTGAATTTTAATTTGTAGTAACAAGTAAAATATGCTTAATTTATCATTTGAAATTTAGTTTTTGTATTTTGTCATAAGTTATTTTTATTTGTAGCAATTCAGTAAGTCCAAATATATATATTTTATATTTCATATTGATAAATATGGCGTTTTATAAATAAAACAATAAAAATATGTGATTTAATGAACATATAATAAATTATTATATTAAGTGAAAAATATAGAGCAAAAAATATCTAAAAGTAAAATGGGTTAAATATAAATTGTAAAAGAATGTTAATAACTCTTATTATATAATAAACTTTTACAAAAATAATGAAAGTAGTATACAGTGTACATACTGAATTGTAGATAAACACACTCTTTTAGATCAATAATATCATAAGATCAAATACTTATAATTGAAATTTTTCTCATGGTATTTCATTATTAAGAATACAATATAAATTAACAAGGCAGTAAGCAAATTCTTAAGTACCATAGATATGAATTTTATAAATATATGTTAAACATATAAAAAAGTACAAAGTATTTTATAAAAAATATACGTCATTAATTGTATAAATATGCAAAGTACCTTGCATATTTCATAGGTTATGCAACTAAAGATTTGTAAGCAAAGTAGTTATGCTTAGTATATTTTAATTGGTTCCAGCAACCATATGTATTTTTAAACTTATAGAATTTTATGAAAATAACTTGCTACTGAGTATTATAATTATGAATAATATCTTCTTATTTCTGCTAAAATAACTTCATAGCTTGACTCATCAATAATAATAAATCTTTTTGCTCGCCTACTGAAATAATAAATGTCTCCTGTATAAATATCAAACCACAGTGCATGAATGTGTAAGTCGTGTTTTTCTAATCGTTTTTTCAACATTCCGTATGAGGCGATGTTTTGAAGTTGTTGTAGAGTATTCACCTAAAAACGAGAAATAGGTAAAACGTTTTCTAAATATTTCTTCTTATCTTCAATATTTTTAATTAGACAAATGTTTGGTTTTACAATGAACTTGCTACCATAAAATTGTATATTAATAAATTTACCTGAGATAGTTTATCTTCAATACAGAATCTATTTTCAGGGTCGATGTATGCCACAAATTTTCTTTGTGGTGTTTCACCAGTAAAAAGCATTGGCTTCTCAAAATCACCTTTAATATCTAAGAATTTATTTAAACTTGTTTTTCCATATGTACAAAGCCATGATTTTAGTGGAGAGATTCTTCTTTGTTCCTGATATTGAAAAGAAAAAGTTTTATACTTGTACTGTATCTTTATATTAATTTAAAATATATATAAGGACTCACAAGATTGGATTCCTTGTCATTTTTTAATTTGTATAATAGATTCATTGCTTTACAATCGCTATGGCCACAAACTATAACATGTTTTATATCATTTATAATACAACTAAGTTCTAGCCCGGCAGGTTCGCAACTCGTCATTTCATCTACGAAATGCTCGGAGTGTGGTATGAGATTTCCTGCGTTTCTTACTGAAAAACAAATATATTTTGATTAAGTACCAGTCTAATTTTATGTAAAACGCTTGTTATTACTTATATGAAAATAAAAGTATGTTTTACTACGTACCCACAAACATATCGCCCACAGAAGTTTCTGTAAATCTAGTTGGAATCATTCGACTGTCCATACATGTATAGAATATAGCCTTTGGCTAAAATCATACAAGAGTGAGAATATTTTGCTTTTAATCATATTTTCTTAATTCATTTTACATACATTTGGGTTATGCCAGTTGTTTCTGGGAATGTTTTTACGTTCTGTATTCTGTGGCAACTTTTATTTTCTATCTGTGTTGGCAAATGTCAACTGTCATGATGTCAACAATACATTTTAAGCTCTAATAATAACTATATTTATCTTAAAAAGTCCATATTTTAAACAGTTAATCCAATAATTAATCAGAGTTCTTTAAAAAATCTTAAAAGAATATTAAAGGTTAGTTGAGACAACTTACCACAGGATTGTCTTTGACTTCTTGAAATTGTTTCACCATGCTCGCTCTATCTAAAACACGATATCTCATTATGCCTCGTAAAATTCGATCCATTATTTGAATATAATTAGCCTATCTAGGCTAAAATTACGCCGTAAATTAATAAGTCCGAGCATGTGTATTGTCGCCACGTTTGACACTTCTGACCTTCATTAGGCAAGCTTATCGCGGTCACTTACTCGCATAAGTAAAGAATTTTAATTCAAATGCGAGTTCATGTTACGTTTAAAGATATGAGATTTATGTAATAGATGTGGAAAAATAGATTTGATGATAACAAATATTGTATAGGTGGTAAAAAAATTATAATAGGGACTGATAATGTATGTGAAAATAAATATAATGAATCTAAAATGTTTTTTAAGGATATTTTTTTAAATTTTATATAGATGAATGCAGATAGCATCATTGGTGATGGAGCTAAACAAGAGAAAACAGTTCCTACACTTCCTGTGAATCATCGCTTTCTTGAGCCACAAAAAGCTGTAAAAACAATAACTGATATGGCTATTTGGGAAAAGTCTGAGGCTTATATGGAATACACAGGTTTTATTGCTACTTTAAATGAATCAATTAAAGGAAAACCTCTCTCAGTCGATTGCAAGATCTCAAATAATGTGACCAAAATAGTTGATCTACTTCATAAATTTGAAAAAATTATTGATGAATTTCCACCAGTAGAACAACCACAAAGATTTGGAAATTCTGCATTTCAAGACTGGTTAGCAAAAATAAAACAGATTTCTACACAGTTTCTCCAAGACGCATTAGACATTCAACTGCATTTAGCTATTGCAGAAATAAAAGTGTATTTAGAAGAGAGTTTTGGTAATGCCACAAGGATTGATTATGGCACAGGTCATGAAATGTCATTTATTATGTTTCTTTGCTGTCTTTATAAAATTGGATATTTGGATACTGAAGATAATGTAGCTACTGTATTTTTAATATTTAATAAATATCTTCAAATTGCAAGAAAATTACAACAGACTTATAGAATGGAGCCAGCCGGAAGTCATGGTGTTTGGAGTTTGGATGATTATCAATTTGTTCCATTTATTTGGGGTAGTTCTCAACTTGTAGATCAACCAAGAATATATCCTCCCGGTAAATTTTTAGAAGATGATATAATTGACAAATATTCAGATGAATATATGTTCCTCTCATGTATTAAATATATTAAGGAAGTAAAAAAGGGACCATTTGCTGAGCATTCTAATCAATTATGGAGTATTAGTGCTGTTGGATCTTGGGCTAAAATAAACCAGGGTTTAATAAAAATGTACAAAAAGGAAGTACTTGCTAAGTTCCCAGTCATACAGCATGTACTGTTTGGATCTCTTCTGCCTATCCGTAGATTCTCAATTCAACACTAAAGTAATATATTTATTTAAAGTATCCATCTATAATAATTTATAAATCTCAACATAAGTAATTGTTTTATGTGTTTATGCATATTTTTAACATATAAATATTTAGACAAATAAACTCAGTATTATAAAGAAATTTGCATATTATAAAAATTTTATGTATGTTATAGTATTTAAATCAAATTGTCAAATGTGATATTAAACTAGGTATAGTATTGTGTATAATTTTACTTTTTTTTCTTATAATTATGTGTAGGGGTTGCACTCATTCTGATACACATCATATTTATATTTTTAAATTTCTTTTCATTACATAACTGTTTAATTATTGTTATTATTTCAGTGGGACATCTGATACATGTTTCATGTAAGTACAGATGAATAATTGTATTTTGAATGAAACTCTTTCTTCTCTTTCTCTCGTTCTTAATGCAGGACTTGAGAGTTGATGAACTAACTAATATAAAGTGTTGTAGATCAAGTCAGCTCTCTGGCAATAAAAGCTGGGACTAATGTCATATATTATAAGAAAAAGAAGAATCGCGCATATTTAGTAATATACGTACAGTAGAAACTCGATTAACCGGACTAATTGTTGTCGGTAGTTATCCGTATATTCGAAAATCCAGATAATTGAATCTATAGAGAAGATATATTTTCTTAGGTGTCATTGCAGTAGATTGTAATGTCGATAAATATTTTATAATTATCGCGGTTTATAGTTCGGATAATCGCGAATCCGTACAACCGAGGGCCGGATAATCGAGTTTCTACTCCATTTGGAAACCCAGTTTTTCGAACACTGCAGTATTCCGTGGTCATGGACAATCAATAAATTAGAGCAATATGCAAATTCTTTTTTAAGGATTTCATTGGATAAAGCTAGTAAGACAAGAAACGCATTTGCGCAAGGAAATTGAGCAGCCATCTTTCATTTTCATCATTTCTTTCATCATTCAACAACTAACTTAGCAGTAAGCAGAAAAATCTGGTGCTCACCACAAAAATTTAACAAACACAAAATTTTCCTTCAAAACTTCAGCTTGCATAGAAAATTAATTCAAAGCATATCAATAACAGTTTACATATTTTTTTTAGTTTAAATTACTTCAATATAAAT
This sequence comes from Heliconius nattereri, assembly GCA_013403645.1. NCBI lineage: Eukaryota > Metazoa > Arthropoda > Insecta > Lepidoptera > Nymphalidae > Heliconius > Heliconius nattereri. The sequence continues at coordinate 801,090 of JAAIXI010000242.1, read as the reverse complement.
ATTATTGCTTTAGCTAAAATATAATATTTAATTATTTAGAGTTATACCTATTTATTTTTTTAAAACAATATTATAAAAATGTTTAGCGCTACCCAACTAGTTTGAATTAACTAGAGCTATGACGTCACAATATGGCGCAAAGTTCATTTTGTTCTTATTTGAATAGCAATTAGCATTACAGTTTTTGCTTTTTGGCGGAATTGATTTCTCCGTATCTGTCCCGGCTTGTATTTTTATATATTCAAATAAGTATTAAGTACACAGTAAATAAGTAGTAAGTTCAGGATAAGGCTCATAAATTCGAAAATCAGACATATAATGTTTCGCAGTTAAACACTGCCTTTTATTTAATAAATAAAGTTAAAACAGCATCTTCTTGTGCAATCACTCCTAATAAAAATAAAAAGAATGTTTTTTAACTCTTTTATATTTTTATTAAAAGAGTAAGAATAACAAAACTATTTATACATTTAATAATATACAATGAAAATATACTATACGATGTAAATATTTTTCACAAAATTACAAAAACATACGACAGTACCTCTAATTAATTGTCAGTATTTGCAGTTACTTTTTTGCTATCTCTTCAAGATTTTCTTAATTGTCGTTTAGTAATCTGATATGGCTATATTAAACATTGCTTATGATAATATTAAAATATTGTATCTATTATCACTTGATAACAAAGATGTAATAAATAATTAGACATAATTTATTCGAAAAGTGGAAAATGCTTTGATGTAACTTAATTTCTACATTTTAAAGTGATTTTAAAATAAAAAACAAACCCATGCTCACTTCAATATGCAATAGTGTAAAAAAATATATAACTAGGTATTCCATAATTTACTTATGTCACCACCCTAGTTGGGTTTATTTTTATTTATTTAGTATAAATTAGGAGATCAAGAATCTCATTCTGCACTTCTTGTATCATTTAAAATTTAAGTGTTAATATTTTTTTAAGATGTTTCTTCAGTATCTTCAACTGACTTTTACATCACGTGCGATACGTAAAAGCGTTTATTTCTTCTGTCTTTATCTGTGCTCAGGCCGGAGCCGTAGTGCCTTATACGAAATTATCTTGTATAGTTTAATAAACGCAAATCATTCCAATTAATTAAGCTTTGGAAATAATCTAATAATACAGCTTTACTCTATAAGTAATTCTAAAACATATGACTTAGTGCTCGTTACTGGGTAGGACACTACTGCTAATTGCTTTGGGTTTATTGAAATGGTTGTTATAGAGAGTGTAAGCCATGCCAGCGGTGAGCGCGCCCACTACGAGGCCCTGTGAGATGACACGGAACTGCATGAGGTAGACGCTGGTGCTCATCTTTCCTTTGTTCTTGTATGCGTAGGCGCCATAGCCGACAGCAGTTGCCAGGCCAGCCAATCCTATTGGAAAAAAGAAAAATATTAATTTCATTTACTATAGAATTATTTTAATCATTGATAACACCATCGTGGTGCAGTGGAGCTTTGCCTGGCACATGGCCACTTAGAAAAAAATATTATATTGAATTATCATTTCTCCCATCTGGTAGAACAAAGCACAATGTCTCTAAAATGGATGGAAAGTGGACAATCAAAATAAGGCATTTTGATAACAAATTATCATTATCTTTCTTGCTAAACTTGTTTGGGAGGTGCGTGTTAAATATATTGCTATTAAACATTTTATTATGAAATCGTATAAGTACATATAATACGTCATAATTGTAGTTAATTACATTTAAGAGGAAATATCAAGGCGACAAGGACATTCATGATTGTAAGCATTACGCCTGCACAACCGATGTAATCTATTTTTGTTACATATACTTAGTACCTACATGTCAATACTGTGGTCGTGAAATAACGTAAGCTATCGTTAAAACAGCCGTACAGGATTTCCCATTAAAACCTCCAAAGTTCCCGCAAAATATAACGTTCAGTAAATTTATGTAATAATTCTTACAAAATATGTTTGTTATTTATAATAATAATAAGCTATTATAAAAAGAGGCCATCGACGCGCAGTGGGGCCGCGTCTTACTGTAAACGTAATAGTTGTAGTTCTGATCCACATTCGCGGAAATGAATTATTTTCATTTCTCTTTCTGTAGTACTAGTCTTCATAAAGTAGGTACACATTAATGTCTTCATTAATTTTAACTAATAACAGTTTATATCACTCAACCAGCAGCCTTGTTTTTTTTTTAAATAGTATTCCTATGTAAGCAAATTTGTAATGTAAATAAAATCAAATTTGTTTGCCGTAATACATTTACGCAGCTGCTATTATTTTTAACCGACTTCTGTAAGAAAAAGAGGTGATACTTATTTTTGCTAATGCCAATGCTACAACAACTTTACTACAATATCAAATTACTACCTGTTTGTTTTACTTGGCACCGACTTCAAAACTATAAAATCTTTGTAAAATTATATTTTACATTTTAGTTCATTATTTCAAGTCAGTTTTTCCTTTTGTTAAAAACTATTTTATATCTGAAAAACAATTTTATGTTTTATGCATAGAGAATATTTAAAAAATTCCGTAGTTTATCAACGAGCAGAGCGCTTCCTGTGATCGCATTATTCTCGTATATCTATTTGCCTAGAAATTCCGCGCACTAAACGGAATTCCTGAAGTTCTAAAATACGTCTTCGTTACGTTCTAAATACTCTAGCCAAGCTCCAACAATAAATACTAACATTAAATTATACTTATATAGAGGCCAGTAGTGGCGCAGGGGCAAAATTGTGTGCCTCAACGCGACTGGTCCTGGGTTCGATACCACTCGATTAAATGGCTGGCTGGTTAATGGCTTCACTTCTTTGCTCTGGTGTAGAGGCAAAGTGCGGTGTAGAATTCTGCCACTCAACACACAACTACGCAGTGCCTCCAGAATTCGGCGGAAAATGGGGAACGTGTTGACTTAACACTAAGTCCCCTCTGTCTACTCTGCTGCGTGCGAGATGCAGCGTGAAGCTGATTTAATTATAATTTAATGAATAGAAGGAATTTTCCGTTAAACAATAAGTATTACAATATTACTGTATTGAGAGTAAGAACGAAGAGTTCTTGAGTTATTAACTTTTTCATATGTACACATTGCGCGCTTGGTTTACTACGATTGCGTCATTATTACGCTAAAATTTATATTGTATAAATAATAATAAAACCCAAACGCTATATACTTCTATCAATCGGAGATTACCTAACCGATGGATTTTAGCGATAGCCGGCTTGTACGATTCTCCTTATCAAAATGTGTTTAATAAAGTACTTATATTTATATAGAACTAGTGTAGCGTTGTAACGTTTCAATCAACTCTATATTGCACCAATATAATACGTTCGGTAGCTAATCTTTAATTTTTCATATATAAACGTAAGTATGACTTTAAAAGGAAAAATATTAACAATATTCAGCTATAAGAATGCGGAAGGTAAAAAGGTGTAGGTATAAACCTACACCTATTTAATTCCCGTACAAGTATAAAATTCAAATAATTTCAAAAAATTTAATAATTATAAAAAATCAAAAAATTTAATTAATTATAAAATTCAACTTACCAACTACCATGAAAGGAGATTCTTTAGTTTTGCGCGCTAATCTCTCGCCCTGGCTTTCTTCGTGGTATTCAAAAATAGGTTGGTCTTGAGCCATTTTTGTATCTGTAAAATCCAAATTAATTTTGTAAAGAAACACTCCTTATTTAAACATATTATTAAAAGTAATATATTTCTTCTATTCTATTGTATTTCATTATATAGACATGCACCTCTATATTATTATGACGCACGTTGCTACGGCGTTCTCCAAGAAACGTTATGCAATTAGCTAACAAAATACAAGGAAAGAAGATTTAAAATGGCCGCACAAATTTTAAAATGTTTCGTAGGTACTTAAATGTTACTTGAATAACTTGACGAGCAAAGACTATTAGCCATTACAGTTATATAATAGACTAGAGTAGAACCTAGAAACACTTTTCGATCGATAGTGCACCTATAAATTTAATATACCAATTTCATTTAATAATTAATTAGAACGTGCAAAAGAACAGATCAAAGATTTAGTTGTTCCAGGTGTAACACCACCTGTAAGTTATAATGTCATATATCAAGCTATAGGAAGCTATAGGTAGGTATATAATACACCTATCAGAACAATGATTTTGCTGATTCGGAGTCTAAAACACCAGTTGTAATGTATAACTAATTTCATTATCAATTCAAGCCCACATCCTATATTCATATAAAATATATATTAATAATTTAATAATAAGAATTAAAACTCACTGTAATATGAAGTTCAAAGTCACTAGACTGGAGTTATCACCTTGAGACGCGACAAGATATCACTGATGACTGAATGAATTGAATCGACACAACTCTAGCTCGTTATACGTCCGCGAGGTAGTCGTGTACCGTGTGAAATAAAAAGGAAACTTCCAACCCGTGGATATAGCAAGTTTTATCGGATGACGCAAGCCGTCTGTAATACTGCGCGTCTGAGAAATAAACCTGCATTAATATGAAATGTACTTTTGGCCGGTTTTTTTAATAAAATAATTGAGAACGTCTGGATAGATTTACAGTTAATAAATATAGAATGATTCTAGTAAGTTACAGGCACACATCAAAACTCCAAAATGTCAAACTCATTTATTTCCGAAGTTATTGAAAAGCAAAGTTTTAATATTATTGTTTTTAATTATTATTATTATTTTTTTTAATATTTAGACCAAGAGAACTGAATTTTGGGATACGGGTGGGTTTAACGCGTACATATCAAACAATATCAAATATAGGAACATCGAAGATCTGGAGTACCTGGTGACCCTAATGGGAAACTGTAACTACCCAAGCTATTGTACCTAGATATTGGCATACTTTAAAGAATTTATTGGGCGTGTTGGGTCTCGTCTTTTGATGTATAAAAATTTAAGAAAGATGAAGAAGACCCCTAAGAGCTCGGCTAAACTATGAAAGTGCGGCGTGACTTTCTGCTACTTAACTAAATTGTAATTTATAAGGAATTTTCATTTTTTATTAATCAACAAATATAAAAAAAAATACGTTAAATATAAACATTCCTCAAAATGGACGATCAAACCCACTATTCTACAACCACTAACACTAACTAAGCTACGACGGCGCCCATGACCCTCAAAATCCCAACATTTATCCGAACATGAAATTGGCATCATTCCAATGCCGTTTTATGTTTATAATATGCATTGTGTACTTTCATTTCTGCGAAGCTCGGCGTTCGTCCACGGGAATACCCCGTACGTAATATAATTAGCAATGTCGTCTGCATTCGCTAGTTCATTTGTAACGGGAAAACGTATGAGTCATCGAGTTTATTTTGAATGCCACATATGATATAATACATAAATGTGATAGTCGCAAAATTGCTTGACTATATAACTTAAAAATGTTATTGAATTTCTTAATAATGTTTTTATTACTAAGCCATATTATGCTATTGGATCGTTCGTGATAGGAGTTGAGAATTTAGCTTGAGGCGAAGCTGTTACATTACGATATACTTTTATTATACAAAGAATAAATTTTACATTTTTAAATATTAGTTATTATAAAAAATATATATTTAAAAATATAAATAAAAAACGAAGACGAAGCTGTTATATTTATTGTTATAAGACCAATTGTCAAATTAAAAATGACGTCATCTTTAACTACTAGTCAGTGAAGGTCAAAGTCATGCTCAAGTACGTAATAATATTGCCCACTTATAACGAACTGGCGAGTACAGACTCGCTCGCGGCTTCGCCTGCTTTACTTTCGTGATGTTCTACATTGTTATAACTTTCTTATTTATTCACCGATTTAAATAAAAGAAACATTAAATGTTAAGTGAGAATTGCCAAAATAGTGAAAACGGTATTCCGGTAATCCGTGAAGCAGTTTCAGATTTTTTGATGTGCACAAACGCACAAACAAACAGACTATTATAACAGACAGAATATTAGATTTTCTTACATATGTATCTTCCGTATACAAATAGCGACCAGTTACAATTTTATTATATGTATAGATGAGGAAAACTTTTACAATAAATACATAATTCAGATGCAATTTTTATAGCGATATAACAGTGGCTGCGTTAAAAACTCTTTATATCCCACATTATTATCAGAAGAGAAATTAAATTTAGTGTGTAATGTCTCTTTATTCATTTTAAAATGTTAGGGTGTGGTTTATTTAATTCTCCATATAAAAGACAACCGTGGCGCTGTGAACTGTGGAACGTTTCACTGTGACCGCGATACCTAGTAGTGACTTGTGGGTCTGATTTCTCTCGGGCTAATGACCTATTACCATTTGATAAGACAACCTGCGGCGTTGAGCTCTGCCACTCAACATGCAATATTTCAGACATTGCGGGCGGAAAGTACCTAGAGAATGGATTGTCTTGACTTTTACTTTCTTATATGTTTTCCAGCTTCACAATCCGTACCCTATTTTTGCTATTTTAGCCCGAGACATTAGGTGTTTATAGGCGGAATTCAACGTGGAACAGTTTTATTTAAGCTACCAAAGCTCTAGATTGCCACCTTCAGCCTTTGTCCCCCCCAAAGAGTGCCTACCCGCAGGTTACAACTTCCAGTGGCCAACATGGAAGTCGCTTAATCGTTTACGAAGCCAGGTTGGCCGATGCAAAGAGATTCTCGTGAAATGGGGGTACGAACTGAGGAATAAGTCACCCTGTGACCGTAGCGCCGATCCACAAACGATGGCACACTTACTCTCCTGCCCGAAATGTCCATTCACCTGCTCATATGACGATCTGATGGAGGGAACAGTCGACGTGGCTAAATACTGCCAAAATATGATATGAATTCTCCAACCATTGACACGGAGAAGAAGAACGTGGTGGCGCTTTGCCTTGGTACCAGAGCGAAGTAATGAAAATATTAATAAATAATAATTCATTTCACCGAGTGGGAATTAAACCCACAACCACCACATCACACGCTTGTGCTCCAGCACCACGATGGCCGCTAACAATCTTTTGTCTATACCCATGGGCGTAAGAAGGGGAGGAGTCAGTTGGGCCGTGCCCACTCCAGAATAGTTAAAATAATAGGTTCAATGTTCCATATAGGGGTTACTCCCTCTTGTAAAAGAACTGTCAGATAATCCTACAGTCTTCAAGCTCAAAAAATAATCAAAGAGATATAAAAATGGTCACGGAAGACGAAACATAATGAATGACTGTCAATTTTATAGTTTATCTCATTATCTCTGAATATAGAAAAAAAAACCAACCTATCTATTCAATCGCATTCAGGCATACATTAGAAGCACGATAGCGTACATTTTTTTTAGATAACAAAATATTAATAAATGATAAACTGTTGCTAGTACATGCTCAGAGTTAATATCGTTATGCATGATGTAGAATACATATGTTACAACTGTGGATGGAACATCTTATTTGTTTTAGATTTATCTATCTAAGTATAGTAAATTATTTTTACGAATACATTTTGTATAAAGTAATCATGTAATTAGGACGTATCTGTAAAGGTTATAGTGGTATATTATAATTTAAAATCAAATTTGTTTACTGGGTCCCTTCGGTCTATCCCGATACGATATACGATAAAAAATAGTATAATAAAAATGTGGTTTACTATTTTTTGATGACAATGATGAACGCGACTGGTTGTGGGTTCAATCCCCACTCGACGAAATGAAATATTTATTTAAATTTATATTTCCATTTCTTCGCTCTGGTGTCGAAGCAAAGCGTGGTGCTGAGTACCGCCACGAAAACTGGAAAACTGAGTGTCTTAACACTACTGTGATGAAAATATTAAATATTTCATTCCCAGAGTCGATCCCACAACCGTCATTATTACAATCGCACGCTTATGTCCCTGGGCCACCACAGCCTCAATTATAGATAATTCATAAAAAACACCAAATTTTAGATAATCTATGTATTTTAATATGCCAAAACATGTAACTTTAAAGTAAATTAACATTTTCTAATAAAAAACAACAATATGAAACGTAAAAATAACTTTTTCCAAATATTATGATTATACAATTTGAATACTAATTTGGAATACAATTTTAAACATATTTAAAATCTTCTTGTACACATATGATATGAAATTTTGTTTAAATATAAGAAAGTACTATATATAGGTACAAGGTAGTTAAAAAGCAATCTATTTAGGTATTTATTCACATTAAATATGTTTATTGCCTTTTTATATAAAAAAGGCAAAATGTCATTCTTTTATTTTAAACTCAAATCATTATAGGATGATGAGTTTAAAATAAACCAAGTAAATTGAATTGTATTTTAATTATAATTGAATTAAAAAAAAAACAGAAATGACCAACGTTAATTAAATTGACTTTAGATATTATTGGATTCATAAGAACAAAATCGCAAAGAAATTTATAATTTTAGTTTGCAATCATTATTTAATGTGAACAAACTTTTAAAGAATAAGCTATTATACACTAAAACAATTATAGATCACAGATCAAAACTTATGTTTATAATGAATGAATAATTATTATTTGAATGTAGGTGATTTAAAATACCTAAACTTAATTAATAAAAAATATATACTACGGTCAACAAGGCGCGGTTGCCCTAGAAGGTTGGGCAGATTAGATTTTAATATTTTTGTCACTTTTGAATATCTTCTTCGCAAGCGAACATTGCGCGTAATTTCGGAAAATCCTAGCTTTAGGGCGGCCACAACTTGTTAACCATACAATATATAATATTAATTGGATAGAACTACATAATGTTACACAATCTGTTGTGAGATATGAATTGTTTTATAAGCAGGTATATTCTCTATATTATTTAAAGAGTATGAAAACTGAAAATGTTCATTGAAATATTATTAAATTTAATGAAATTTATATATAACTATTTAGAAATATGGTATGATATATATTTTTAAATTTAATAAACTAAAAATTTAACTAAATATAAAGCTACACAAATTAAATAAAAAAATATCAGGTAAATAAATTATGTAATTTTTTTTTAAGAGCTCTTCAATATTCAGACTGTTTTATATTTTTTTGTAAAAATGTTGGATCACACAATATATCTAGTTCTTAACCTTAAAATGAAGCAAAATAACTGTTATATTTCTCATTGAATTTAATAGTATCGATATATGTTGTTTAATGTAAAACATAATATGTTGTGGTATATTCAGAAATTACATAAAAGTTATTATTATTATTTATTTATTTATTGATGCATGTGGGATTCCCAAAGTCATATAATAATAAATAAATAATTTGAATCAATATATATCAAACAAAAAACGAAAGTAATTGTTTTATCAATATATTACATATATTCAACAATATTTACACCTTGTTCCGTATTAATATTATTTTAATATTTAAAAAAAAATACAAAATATAGTACGGTCGACGAGTTGTAGTCGTGAAGTTAGATTATCTGAAATTTTGAGCATTGTGTACTCGGAAAAAAAATAATAATCAAAGTAAGAAAATACTTAAAGTAAGAAACGTGTAAAAATTTGATCGTGGCGGGATTTGAACCCGCGCCTCTTTGTATTCGTCTTAGTAAGCGTGGTATAACACCTTAAAAATGTGAAAAAATAAGTAAGAAAATTCCTAAAATCGATCTAAGGGCGGCCACAACTCTTCCACCGTACTCTATATATATATACAATACTTATTATACCATGAAAGATATATATTTTTCATGTATGTACGTATGTATGTTATCCCTTCGTTCTTAACATTCTTTTGATCTTCAGTAATTGATTGTTGGATGGCGAAACTCAACGCCGCGCTATTTGATGGAGTCTATAATATCATTATAACGTTTTCAAGCTAATTTGAATATATAACTATGTTGCCCAATTAGACCCTGAAATTACTTTCAGCACTAAAGGGCTGTACTAATCGCTGCGCTTAGTTTTCTAACCAGAGTAGGGAACGGAGTGGAGGACACTAGGTTATCAGGTTCCCTTTGCCTATCCTGCTGTATGGAAGCTAATAAATAATATTCCTCATATTGAAACAATATATTGCAGATTTGGCAAGAGTCAATTTCAAAAATTAACTACTGAAACATTTTCTTTTTCAAATTTAGCTCGTAAATTACTACATATACATTTATGTAATATAGTACACTTTAAAATTAATATTATCCACCATTTTGAAACGATTTATTTTTCATTTCTTTTCATTGATACTGGCTCGGGGCACTAGAAGAGACTTTTTCTAATTTTTCAAAATGTTTTCTTGCATTTCTTATGTTTATCAAGGTAGCTTCAGATGGTATTTTTGGGTCCGACATTTCTACCATTACATACGTGTTGCTTGTAAAGCCATCTATGAAAGCTGCAAACACACTATTTCTCACCTGAAATATAAAGGATAATATTAAAAAATTGTATACATTTTATTAACTTTAAATTAATTTGAATGTATGATAATATAAGTAATGTTTCATCACATTATTTTAATCATTTCTTTGTGAAAAAAATATGTTTTACTTACACTTTACATTTGAACCTTAGAAAAATTTGTGTTTTATATTTCAATTATTATAAAAGTATTGTGTGTCAGTCGGCGTAACAAAACGACGAGTCGACGCCGTAATTGTGAAATGTGATTGTAAGAACAATAATGTTATTCTGAATTTAATTATACAAAAAGAAACACAAAAAACACCTAATAAAAACATTAAATAAATAGCATACCTCCATACTCTGAAACTGAGCAGCAAGCTTGGAACAAGAAAGTTTAAATTGTTTTACAATATTAGATACTTTTTCAAATCGATGGGCGTCACGGTGCGGCCGCCGTTGGCAATGGGACACTACTAAAAACGTAGCACGCTCGAACAATAACACCTAAAAAGAAACAAAAGTGGTGAAAAACACTAAAACTATATATGTTATTAATATTATATATGTGAGAGCTTGTGAAAATTGTTTGTAGGGAATGGAGCGTCTTAACACTCCTTACCTACCTAAATACGGGATATAGTGTAAAGCTAAATAAAACTAACCTCATCTGCATCAACTATAGCAGCAAACTGTTTGAGTGACGACTCCAGTGCTTTGACATTTGGTATTAACTTGTAGACTATACTAGACCAGGCCCTGGAAATATGCAAAATATGCATGTTTAACATATATATTAATATCACTAAATAACCAATTTAACTATACAACTAATAGTACAACTAGGAGATTTTAGTTAATCTTTTTGTAATAAACGAAATGAAGCTCTTAGTTAGTTTAGTTAGTTTATACTTTATTGCACACAAATAAAAGTAAAAGAATAATACAAATAATACAGAAAAGAAATAAAAAAAACAAGTATGCAAAGGATTCAAGCAATCTCAAAGCAGGCAACCTTTGATAACAGCAAAGGACTTAAAATAAAAAAATAGAAGGGTGGAAAAACGTTATGTGCAAACTAAAAAAAACTAATAATACTAAGTAAACACATAAAATATTTATGATATATACAAAAATACATAAGCTCATACACAATACACAAACACATATATTTATAAATAAATACATATAAACATATATATACTTATACAAACAAATGCTACATGTAATATAATATGTACAATATAATTAATAGATAGAACAGTCTACAAATTTTCTAAATTAAAAAAGTGTTGTTTTAGACGTCTTTTAAACATGTTAAGTGACATTGAATGTCGCACTTCAGTAGGAAGTGCATTCCAGAGAATAGTAGCTTTCACAGTAAAGGAGTTGGAAAAGAAGTGGGTATAGCAGGTTGGATGTTTGAGAAGGTTATCATTTCGAGACCTTCGTTCAAGGCGTAGAAGAGAATCGGAACCAAGGAAGTTGAATCACTCTTGTAAATAAGAGGGAGCGAAAGGATTGTATAGGATCGAATAAAGAAGGGTGAGCATACGATAATTGCGGCGAAGTCTAATAGGAAGCCATCCTAGCTTACGACGGTAATCGGAGACATGATCTAAACGCACATGATACGCAGGCCAAAAATAAATCTTATACATAGATTTTGTAACCACTTTAGTTTATTCAATTGTTCCTCAGATAAATCCGGGTAACAGAATAATCTAAAATCGGTAGCAGTAGTGTATGAGCTAGAGTAGTTTTGGTTTTCATAAGTAGAAAATATTTCCATCTTTTCAAGCCTCCGATATTAGCGAATAGCTGCTATATAATCAAAATTAATATTTAATTATAATATTTAATTAATTAATATATTTTTCTGCTGACCTCAGCTATCTGCACTGCTGCGCGCTCTTAAATCATTCTATATTTAATTTTGAATCAAACAAGAGCAACAACTTAATGTAAATGCAACAGGTTGTGAATTCCCTACTAAGGAAAATGAAGTATTTAATATTTTAATATCTTTGCACTGGTGTCAAGGCAATGCGCGACATCGAGTTCTGCCAATCAAATTCGGAGGAGAGCGGGGAGCGGAGTGTCTTAATACTAGGCTCCTTATGCCTACTCTACAACATGTTAGATACCACATGAATCTGAAAAAACTTACATTCATATTATACCAAAAATTTATATTATACCATGTAAATTCCAATACATTTTTTTTTATTTGCAGATTTTTCATATCCCTTAGTAAAGTAGTAACAATATTCAGAGATTATGATATTCAACAAGAATCCAACATTAGTAACAATATTTCTTACTTTTTTTAGAATTTGAGTTACTGCATGTTGAATAGCTGAACTCAACAACAACTCTACCAGAGCAGAATAATATAATGGGAATCAAACCTACAATAATCACATTCACAGTCAGGCTCCCTCCACTGAGCCACAATGGTTCCTCCAAAAATTATTTGATGTTACTGACAATTGGAATCAAAACTTTATTGATTTCACATATATATAAAATAATTACTTGTAAAGAGTTTCATCCCATATACTAGTTCTAAAGCAGGTACATTCTAGTGGTTTAGAGAGCCTTTTTAAGTCTTCCTCACGGGTTTTGAAAATCTCTTCTCGTCTTTCTTCGGCAACTAGATCCATTTTATGTACTAAACAGAATATTCTGGCTTCTGGAGAGTTCTATAAAAATAAATGTTTTATATATATTTACATTTATATTTTCATTTCATCACTCTCGTGTCTAGGCAAAGAGGTCCCAGGTGGGCTAGTACTGTTATGACTATGTAAATATTATCAGTAATAAAATATTAATTCACAAACTTTAGAGTAAACAATACCTGCAAAATGGCTTCAAGACATGATTGATAGTAATGCATGTCTTTCTCCATCTCCCTGCTTTCAACATCAAACACATATATCAAGACTTCTACATTTCTAAATATATTATCTCTTTGTGATGCAAAATAATTCTCCATGAACGCCTCCTGACCTCCACAGTCCCATAGATTGAGGACCAAATTACCCAGAAAACGGACATGAGAATGTTCTACATCAACTGAAAGCAAAGAATTAAATTGTTTCAACTAGCTCAATTACATCTCACTCATCTCACAAGTTGAGTAAATAGTAAAATTAACTTTGTGTTAAAACTGTTCCCAAAATTGTTACTAATTGTCGAGACATTGATAATTAAGTGGCAGAATGTACACACTACACTTTGCCTTGTAAACAGAGTGTGGAAATGAAAATAATTCATTCCCTAAATGGAAATCCAGATTACAAGCTTTGTGTTTATACTCAGACACTGTTTAATGGTGTCACAATGAGCTTAAGTGATTTTTTATAGATAAATTACTAATTTATTATTAGTAATCTAAGAATGTAAAAGACTCAAGGTTATTATGAAAATATATATTCAATTGTTTGTATCAATTTTAAAATCAAAATATATAATAGTTTCATATTTACTTGTAGCACCAAGTCTTCGTGTGTCTCTTGCTATATAATTAGCAAATATTATGGATCTCATACTGGTTTTACCAGATCCACTTTTTCCCATCAAAAGAACCTTAAATAATTAAAAAAAAAATTTAAAATAATTAATATAATTTAACATTATAATTGTTTTTGAACAAAACTTTTAGATTACCTTTTTCTTCATGGTGTTATTAAAATATTTTGTATGGGGACGATCCAACAAATTTTAAGATTTTTTATAAAATCAATTTTCCTTATAATTTGTTATAAATGAGCAAATAAATTTAGGTGGTTCAACAATAAAGCTGTATTAAAATAATAAAAAGTTAATTTTATACATAGTAATCACTGAGGGTGAATGATAAATTTGTGTTACGTTTTTAATTATTGAGAATTGATATCATTACAAAAAAAATGAAATATGACAATTTCTGATTTGACACTTTTGAAGCATCTATGTTGCATACAACATAAAACTATGATATAAAAAAATAATAAAAATAGATACGGTATATTTTTGTCAATTTAAAAAAAATAAGTAAATATTAAAAAATATTTCATATATTGCATATAACAAAAAAACAATAATTGTTCTTATAGCTTTTACAGGAACAATATTACAATCTATACACTTTTTACGTACAGGACCGAATACTATGTAATTTATATGTCAATATCTATTCATTTTATAAATTATTTTTAAACGAAATCAGAAATGTTTTTATAGGTAATTCCGTGTGGACAGATGACATTAGCTGTCAAAAGCATACTGAATACAATACTAAGAACGTGATAAATGATAATTATGAGCTTGAGACTGTAAATAAAATAAATATGACTGTGTTTAACACCTAGAAAATAAAAATATTTGGACTAAAATATGGCGCGTCACAGAAATGTAAGAAATCGAAATTATTCGGATGAATACGACTACGATGATGTGTATGGACATTCTGTTGAAGAAGACAGCTGCTTATCGCCAAGCGATGCAGCTCAGTGGTTGTATGATCGTTCTGGTAACCAACATGCTATATCAAATTTTTTAGACAGTCGCAACGATATTCAAGAAGAGAATGAAGATCCCGCTACTACAGTTCCAGTTTTGGAACGACGGGAGTCTATGGACCTACGCGGCCTAAATTTAAGTGAAGATGATGAAGCAAAACTGATGTCATGTCTCGATGAGCTACGAAATATTTTAGGAGATACAATACCAGAAAATATTTTAGTGCAATCTGTTTTGAATCATAATTTTAATTACAACAATGCATTAGATGAAATATTGAATAATAATAAAGGTAAAAATTCTGAAGTGGATGTTGCTAAGACAGCTTTACAGCCTGTTCCTGTAATTACTGAACCTAATAAAATTCCCAATGTAGTAGTTGATACTACACCTAAAGTTATTACCACAAAAGTAGAACCAAGTAAAATTGGGGTTGTAAAAGGCTTTAAATTAGGAGATGAGAATCTTGGAAGTCAGCCTGGAACACCAAGAGATCAGTCTCCAGCCTCTAGAGAAAGAACTCCTTCTAGGACAGATCAAGTAGACGACAATAAAGTTATTATGAAAGTAAAAGAAAACAAAATTGATCCAAAAGTACAATACACAAATGAAAGAGGTTCAGAAAAAGACCATTTATATATAGTTGTGATAGGACATGTGGATGCAGGAAAATCTACTTTAATGGGTCGCCTTCTCTGTGATTTAGGTGAAGTAAGTCAGAGAACATTGCACAAGTATGAACAAGAAAGTAAAAAAGTTGGGAAACAAAGCTTTATGTATGCCTGGGTGTTAGATGAAACTGGTGAGGAAAGATTAAGAGGAATTACAATGGATGTAGGAAAAGCCCAATTTGAGACTAAAACAAAGAAAGTCATTATTCTAGATGCTCCAGGTCACGCAGATTTTATTCCAAATATGATCACAGGTGCGGGGCAAGCTGATGTTGCATTATTAGTAGTGGATGCAACTAGAGGGGAGTTTGAATCAGGTTTTGATCTTGGTGGACAAACAAGGGAACATGCTTTGCTAGTTAGATCACTTGGAGTTAACCAGCTGGCTGTTGCAGTGAACAAATTAGATACAAGCAGTTGGTCTCAAGACAGATTTCATGAAATTATTAAAAAGCTAAAAGCGTTTTTAAAACAAGCAGGGTTCAAAGATTCTGATGTGACTTATGTTCCCTGTTCTGGTATGATTGGTGAGAATTTAGTGAATGCTCCAAAAGAACCCGACTTACTTAAATGGTATGATGGACCTTGCTTGCTTGATGTTATTGACAAATTTAATGTTCCACAGAGACCAGTGTCAAAGCCTTTACGTATGTCAATTAATGATATATTTAAGGGCACTGGCTCAGGATTTTGTGTGGCAGGACGTATTGAAAATGGACTTATCAACAAAGGAGATAAAGTTCTGGTTTGCCCTACAAAAGAAATGGCAGAAGTAAAAAGTTTGAGTATCAATGACTTGGTGAGCAATGTAGCATTTGCTGGTGATCAAGTTAGTGTCACTTTATCGGGAGTAGAGATGCAAAATGTTGCTGTTGGATACATACTAAGTGACCCGATTCAACAAGTACCAGTGACTTCACGATTTGAAGCCAGATTGGTGGTTTTTAATGTAAAGGTTCCAATAACAAAAGGTTTTCCTGTACTAATTCACCATCAGTCATTGGTAGAATCCGGTAATATAGTAAAATTAAAGGCATTGTTGAATAAGAGCACAGGAGAGGTGTTGAAAAAGAAGCCTAGGTGCTTAGGCAATAATTCAGTGGCTGTTGTAGACATAGAAGTTAGCAAGCCCATATGTATAGAGAGATATAAGGATGTCAAGGAATTAGGACGAGTTATGTTACGTGTTGCAGGAGTTACCATAGCTGCTGGCCTTGTGACAGATATTATTAGCAATTGATTGATCTGATACAAAGCAAAATAATACAGCTTCTGATATTAATTCTTTTTTAATAGATAAAATTTGTGCCCTTCAGGTGCTGAAACATTATAAAGAACACGTGAAATATTATTGTAAAATAATGTATTGTGCTTTACATAGAAATGGTTATAATTATTGCTAATAACTACTATTTATATAATGCTAATAAATGTTCATATAGTTGTTTGTGACTTTTATTTTAATAAGAAAAAAATAATATAACTTGCGTTTAGGTGTTTTTACATATAGTAAGTTCTAGACATATAGTATTATTTACAATGCTATTACTTTTATAATTATTTTTATAAAATAAGTATCTTAACTCCATTAATTGTGTCATATAAAGTAACCCTTTTCTGGGTTGTTTACTTCTTATTCAAAACTACCCGAATAGGGTATTATTCAAAAACAATTTTTTATTCATTTTGCTATACTGTGTAATATTGATAATAGATGGCGCCACGATCGTGGCTTAGGGCGAAGTGCAAAAGAAAGACAGGAAGAAGTGGAATATAGACAAATTATATCCATATCAATTGAATTGTAATAGTAATATTATTAAAAACACTTTTTGAATTTTATGAACAAAATCAAAAACTGACGCAAAGCAGCGAAGCAAACGAAATCGATTTGCTTTATTATATTCTTTATAAAAAGTTCACATTTATTAAATCATTTTGTATAACAAAAAATTGTAATGTTCTTTCTTTTCCTTGTTTCCGTCAGTTTCGCAGCATATTTGACAGCGAATAGGGACGAGTGTCGTGAGTGTAACGAAATTTAATTTCCTTCTCATTTCCCAGTAGAGGCTGTTTTGTTTGTTTGGTAAAATTACTTGTTCCAGCTATGTATGCTCATTATTAATATTACGATTACGATATTTGGGCTTTATAAATAAGACATTTTACGTTAAATTCCGCTTTTGCTTAGTATTACTAAAAACATGTAAAAAGTTTTTCTGAAATTAAAATAAATGAAATCTAATTTGAAGTCTAAACTGTGTAGTTTTCCTCCTGAAAATACAAACACTCTTATGTATAACTGTTTTATTCTACGTACAATTATCACACAATTATCACAACAATACATATAATATTAACACGTACAAATCTCATATATTTTTATAATATTAGTACCCAAAAGTTGACAAAAAAAAACGCCTAGTCAATATTGATAGCAGTACAACTAACGAAGATTTAAACTTCCATTTATGTAAAGGGTACGTAGGTAGGGTCAATACAGGATGTGTTATTAGATTTTGAGGTATATATTCAACTAAAGAGATTTTCTGGTAAATTGAGCTAAGTCACAGATTAAAAAAACGTAAAATTAGAAAAAATATATGCTAATTTATTTACTTTAGTATTTCGTCTGTATTAGTTGGTGTTTAATTATAAGTAATTTAAAATAGCTGCAATATAAGTACTTACCAAAATAAATTTACCATTCAGATTGAAATATCAAAACGTCGCGGCCATTTCCTAAGATTTGTGTATTTAATTATTTGTACCGGTTAAGCTGTAGTTGACGGCGCGATTTATTACCTCCCAACTTATTTATAACATGCTTATTTACAAACAGAAATGTTAATTAGAGCTACTCTACTCTCACTCTACGTCGACGGTTCAACGTAGAAAATAAAGCGTATTTAATTAACCCTCTCGTGGAACAATATGGTTAAATATTTGCCGTACTTACCGAATTTAATGTAATTAAAATTAAAACCCGCCTACATGTGAGAAATACGTAGAAAATATATTTCTATTTTATTGTGGAATATATTATTATAGGTACATATTAGGTATGCACAAGAGTGCGACTGTAACACGACGGTTGTGAGTTCGATCCCCACTCGAGGAAGTGAAATATTTATTTACGTTTATATTTCCATTTCTTCGCTCTGCTTCTGCCACTCGTGAACGAAGTGTTTTAACACTAGGTTCCCTCTGCCTACCTTGCTATGTGCGGGATACAGCGTGGAGCTGATTTATTAGTGCAAATACATTGTGGATGGACCATAATTATATTAGCAGTGTAGTGGCAGACAGGCTACTCGTGGACAACGCGGTGACTGATCGGCTGTCTGTTAGTGAGGGTCTGTAATTTCCATTACTATATTACCCACATACAGTTATATACCTCTATAGGTACCTAAATACGGTGTATTTTTTTTGTTTATTCGTTTTTATAGATGTTTCACGTAGAAAAAAAATATTAAGCTCAGCATAGAGACGTATTGGTCTGCATTCATTTAATTATTTTTATTAAGTTTTAAACACAACTTGTATATTCACTTAATACTTTAAAATAATTTACTAGAAATGTCTTAGGTAAATGATCTACATGATCATGGTAAATGATGATGAATACACCTAAGATTTTCTTCATTCATCATTTATCTAAGATTTTGTTACATTTTCATCTATAACTTCATATCTATGGTAGGGTAAGCAAGGAAAAATATAGTAGTTTCCCACTTTTCGCTCATTTCAATTTGTTGCATATTAATAATTTATTTAGTGTTTTAATAATTATGTGTACCTACCTTTATTTTATATTTTACTTATTAGGTTTAAAGGTATTTCTAATAATAAATATTTATTATCTAGATAATGAGATATAATAGGATATGAAGATGCTTTTTTCCCTCTCCCGTTTTTAATGAGCAACCCGCATTTACGTTGTACTCGAGAAATATAATAGGTACATGGCGGTATTCAATAACGAAAAGAAAATTAAAGTCTCAATAGAAAGACAATTAAAATTAATTCCAACGTACTTAAAAGACCCTCCCTTACATAATAAGAATATAATTATGAATGTTTAGCTAATTATGTATTTCACCGAAATTATTTTTATGTTTATTGTAGTTTTTATGACATCCGGTTGCTTAGCGTATACCTACTTTCTCTAATCTAATCTGAAATTAATATCTTTTCCAAATTTTAAATACTGAGTAGCAACAAGCAAACAATTATTAGTTGTGAGTTCGATTTTCACTGGAGGAAATGAAATATTTTCATTTCTTCGCTCTGATGTCGAGGCAAAACGCGGCGTTAAATTTCGCCACCACACACAATACCTCCAGAATTCGGCGGAAAATGAGGAACAGTGTGTTTTAACTCTAGGTGCTCTCTGCCTACCCTGATGTGATACACTGTAAATCTGTTTTTTGTTTATTTTTTTTAAATAGTATCTATGTTCGTGATCACTAAGTATACATCCAGGGGATATAAATATAGTAACTCCAAAAATAATACATATATATATTTTTTATATTAACTAAGTCGTAATTTTGTAAAACTACTGTATACAGAGATACCACATACAATTATTACTTCACATGCTAATACTGTCATAATCCAGGCATAAGACATTGATTAATTAACTTAACAAAGCGGTCCAAGAACCAATTAGAGCCCAGTGTGCTTACGGCCAGGTATGCACTTAGTAAAGCTTGACCGCCTAATCTCGTAAGGGCACTTTGGGACTCCTAACTCTGTTTTCACATTGCGGACAAGTTTTGATTTGTTCTAACTGTTAAGAATTAATAATTGCTTTCTTTGGCTAGATTCTAGGTAGGTAAGTAGTTAGTTTATGTAATACTAGTGGGCCCGGAAGCGGCTACGCCCGCTTGTACTATACGATTATTTATCCTATCCTATATCTTATAAAACAAAGTCGCTTTTCGTGTCTGTCTGTTGTTTCTAACTCTTCTTCTTCTAAACCACCCAACTGATTTTTATGCGGTTTTCACCATTAGGTCGAGTATTTTTCGTAGAAGGTTTATATATAGTGTATTATTTGTACATTCTTATGTAAATTAACATAAATACGATAAATGTGTATAAAGTCCTACCCGTTGAGACACTTTCGCGCATGCGCTGCTTTAATGGTAAGTACTACATGAAAATATTGTACTGCAGTATTGTTCCTTTTAATAAGATCTACAAAAATCCGCGACAGCATATTCGTATCTTTTAAGAATAACGTGTAGTGATCATTTTTCAGTCTAAAAATAATAATTTCAATATATTTTTTATTGTGAGGGATGTTTTTCCATAATGGTATTAATCCT